>CM035406.1:152320328-152490328 GCA_020310875.1 Ceratopteris richardii | reverse complement strand
GATTCCAGATGGAGGTACATTATCACACTTATTCCTCCATGATTATTACCGATTTCTATCATTTTATTAGCTCCACAAGTTAGGGATTGAATTTTGATTGTGCCACTATAATTGAAATTCACTTTGATTTTCAAAATCTTGATCATTATTTTCCCTTTCAAAACATTATGTTTTGTCACGTTTTGTCTGGAAAAGAGGTTTTCGTTTTATATTTAAGCTCCTTTGAGATTCTATAAAAACCTTTAGATTCTTTTTCCACTCTCATATAACTATCATGGAGACTTCCTTGGATTTTGAAGGTTTTTCAATACGCTTTGGTTCTCATGTGTTGGGCTTATATGAATATGTTGATTCATTTCCCAATACATCTCACTAGATGAAGTGTTCATGTACAATAGTGTCTCAAGTTTAGTGAATATGGATTGTCTCTTTCGATTCATAATATGTTTGGTTGAATACTCATCTCATATTATTATTTTATTCGCTAGCTCTCTATGATAATTTAAGTTCCCAAGGTCATCAATAAATATATAGTTTGGTCCATCTCTTTCTTTGTACCTAACTCTATGTTGTATGATTGGCATCATATTGAATGGTTCCTCTAACCTAATTCTTGTCATATATCTTTGTGTGAAATTGTGATATATGTGCATTCCTAACCTACTAGTAAATTTGAACTTTAGAGTGTTTCTATAGTTACCACTTTTTAAGGTTCCTAGTTGTTCATTATTTGGGTTTCTATCTTTTTTGCAAATCCGTACTCGAGGGGCTTTGGAATTCAAAGGAATCTTGAGGAAATAAATATATTTCCCTCAAAATTATATGTGAAAATACCTTTTGATTCCACTTCTCCTAGCATGTACATGTTTACAAATTTTTCTTGATCTTAGGTGCTTAGAGAGATCTATATGTTCTCACTTTTTCTAATTACCTCTGAATTTTTTCAATCACCTTTGTTATGTTGTAAGATTATTATATAACATGATTTTGAAAAAAATCCTTGTTTTGGGGTAAAACATAATTTTGTAGCTTGATAGTTTTTTTTAAATATTTTTTATGGAATGATGTTGCGCAAGAATGAGTAGGAAACTTCTTGAAGGAAATTATTCAATAACTTGAGTGGAAACTTGTTTCAAATTTCTATAGAAGTTATGACTTATGCACCCCCATATTTTTCATTTTCACAATTTGAAAGTCACAATTTTGTGGGCTTAATTAGAAAACTATTAAAAGATTCAGCCCTTTTAATTTATGAGAAATCGTGACTTTATTGTGAATTTTTCTCTAGATTTTTATGTATAGTTTTCTACTTTGAAAATGAAATAGAAATTATAATTTTCAAGGAAATTTCCCTCAAAGTTGAAATTTTTATGTTTTGAGTTTCTTGAGAAATTCATGATTTGAAAATAAAATAAAAATCACGATCTGAAATAAACTTGCCCTATAAAAGTCATGACTTTTTTGTTCAAAATTTCCTTAGAGAATCATGACTTTTCCTAAACAATTAGTTATTTTAATGGCCTAACCTCTACCTTGAAGTCATGTGTTAAACCATTCTCAAACCGTTAAAGTTCAAAATTTTGAAGCTTTGTCTTTGTGAAAAATTGATGATTTTTAAACCTTGAGATTCAGCGTCTTTATAACAAGTTATTGTCTATAATTTTCAATTTTTATCTTTGCGCAATCATAATTTTCTTAGTAAATTTTCTATTGAGAGTCCTAATCTTAGTTTTTTAGATAATATTTAAAATTTGTGATTTTCTTGATGAGAAATTCATAAATTTATTATAATTATTTTGGAAACATTTTTTATCCTTATCTTTATAAAGTTTATGATTTTTCATTGGAGAAGTTCTCATTCAAGAATAGAAATGAGTTAATTTTTAAAGCTAGAAAATCAAGACCAATCTAAAAAAAATTACACGATATATAAGAGGAGGTGTATAAAATTGTTAATGGTTTTGAAGAAGTATATCATTTATATAGTACCTCTGTTATGATAGTTTTTTAATCAAAAAAGCATTAAGTGGATCTCTTATCAAACATGTCTTAAAGGTTTGGCATATGAGGCTTGGCATGGTCACAAGCCATCTGTTGCTCACCTACATGTCTTTGGTTGTTTGGCATATGCATTAGCGCCTGAACAACAACACAAAAAATTAAATCATCAAGAAATGAAATGTATTTTTGTTGAGTACAATTCTGAAAGAAAATCCTATATATCATTGGCAAAGTAAACGCATTTTTTTTAGCCGTGATGTTGTTTTTTGTGGAAGATACAATTCACCCATACTTTTATGTACTAGGGAGACATCACCTAGCTCCAAAGATGTGTATGACACGTTGCTACCTCTTGTTATAGGTGGATAGTCTAGTGCTGATCCAAATGAGGCAATTTCTCAGTCTTTACAGGTTTCATGTTGATGGGCAATGGATCTAACACCCCAATGCAAAAATGGAAGATGGTTGCCCTCCACTAGGTCCAGAAGTAGTGATATATGCTCACTGTTCTGAACTTTTCTCTGCACCAATACAGAGAATTAAAATGAAAGCTTGCATACTTGTAGTAGAATATATGAGGTACCCAACAAGCTTTAAATCATACCAAATGGATATTCCATCTGGGAGAACCACCCTCTCCAAAATAGGCTATTTGTTTGCAACACTCTCTGCCTATGTGCAAAGATATACCTTCACAAAGTTGGAAATTTCTCACAACCCACTCAGCCAAATAACTTGAAACTTTGGCAAGATTTAGTGCACAATATGAGAGAGAAAATGAACCTTGAAATCAATAAAAATGATTACAATGAGAGATCAGACAATGCTCTGCAATCTGGTACAATCAGATTTGGAAAAGCCTAACTACACCTCTAGATAGAGAGGAGCAAAGTCATGAGAAAATGAGGTAAGCAAGCAAAGGGGCTGCTTGCAGGAGTTTATGACTTCACTAAACTAAGTGGGAAACTTGTGGAATGCATAAAACTCAAGAAACAAATGCGGGATGATGCTTATATAGAGTTTTACTTTTCCTACAATCTACCTAACCACCCACCAATCAATGTAGGTGCACTTTTTGGTGGCTGATTTGATGAGATTTGAATTTGATTGAGTTTGGTGGAGCTTCTAACTTTATTCCACAACTTTGGGTCCTCTTTTTTTATTGGTCCACTTGCAAAACTCGTGGTTGAGCCTTTTTGCATGATTGAGACTTGATTTTCAACACTCCCCCTCAAGTCTCAATGCCTAGGTCCTTCATTCCAATGCATGCCTTGAAGTGTTGTAGCTTTACTGCATCCAATGCTTTGGTAAACATATCTGCATATTGGTCCTTTGTATTGACATGCTCCACCTTGACATCCTTTGACATGATCTTCTCTTGAATAAAGTGGTAATGCACTTCTATATGCTTCAACCTGCAAATCAGGATCAACAAACAACTTCTTGAGCCACATAAGCTCACATGAGACTTCTGCTAAGCCTCTATACTCAATGTCGGTCAATGAAGGAACCACGGTTCATTGTTTCTTTGACATCCATGAGATGTTCTTCTTCCCTAGCATGATAATATATCCATTAGTGCTCCTATTGTCATCTTTGGAACATGCCCAATCAGCATCACAATAAGCTTGTACATTTAATCCATCATCAAATGGATAATATAGACCTTCATTCACTGATCCTTTGAGGTACCTAAGTACCCTTTTGGCTGCAACAAGATGAGGTACTCTTGGTGCTTGCAAAAATTGAGATTACATGTGCAATATCAGGTCTTGTCATAGTAGCATACAAGAGAGAACCAATTATTGACCTATGCATGGTCACATCCTTCACTTCTTCACCTTCATGAGCACTTAGTTTAACATTTACTTCTAATGGATTTGAAATGGGCTTGCAATCACACAAGCCAAACTTCTTCAAAAGATCAAGGATGTATTTCCTTTGCATCAAGTATATACCTTCCTCTTTACGTAGTACTTCAATCCCAAGGGAACTCACATACAAGCTTCCTCTTTATGTCCTTGATGTTGGCTTCATCATCCACTGTAATGATCAAATCATCAACATATATACAAATGAAAACAATTTTGCTACCTTCCTTCTTCACAAAGAGTGGTGGGTCAGCATGACTCTGATTGTATCCACATTTTACCAAGTAGTCCACAAGTCTTTGGTTCCAAGCTCTTGGGGCTTGCTTGAGTCCATAACGAGCGTTCTTTAGCCTACATACATGATGTCCAAACCTCTCATCTTCAAAGCCTTGAGGCTGGCCCATGAAGACTACCTCTTCAAGCTCTCCATTTAGGAAAGCATTCTTCATATCCAGCTGGTACATCTTCCAACCTTTTGAGGCTGAAATTGCAATCAAACTTCTGATGGTGGACATCTTAGCTATTGGACTGAATGTTTCCTCAAAATCTATGCCATAGGTTTGAGCAAAACCTTTGGCGACCAGCCTTGCTTTGTACCTAGAGATGCTCCCATCTGCATGCCTCTTTACCTTGTACACCCATTTGTTGCCAATGACTTTCATGTCCTTTTTCCTTGGCACCAATGACCAAGTATCATTTTCTTCAAGTGCTTTGACTTCCTCCTCCATGGCTTCAATCCATTCCCTATGCTTATTTGCTTCTTCAAAAAACTTAGGTTCTTCACAAGCTATAACTTGACTCATGTAGGCATAGTGTCTTGCAATGAATGAATCATAAGTTAACCTTTGAACAGGCTATTTAACCCTATTGGATGACCTTACCTCACCATTAGGTGGTAGGAATCTCCTCCTCCTTGGTTTAGATGCTTTAAATACTGAAGTTTCTAAATTTTCCATATCTTCATCACTTGTAGATTCCATGTCTACCCATCGATGGTCTTCATCATTTGCCTTTTCCTTTCCTTTGCTACTTCCTTCACTTGAATGGGCTCCATTCCTTGTCCTTCCATGCCAAGCTCATGTAGTAATCTCCTCTGATGGTGTGGTTGAAGTGGTTGGACCACTTATCTCCATGCTTTGTTGTTGCTCTTTGAACTTCTTCTCGGCTTCATATGCATCGTCAACCTGTAACACATTTGCTACCATACCAAGGCAGCAACTCATCAAATATTACATCCCTAGATAGCTTAAGCTCTTTGCTGCAAGTTTTATAGCATCTAAAACCCTTTTTCTCTGAAGAATATCCAAGAAATTTACACCTATCTGCCTTCGGGGTCTAACTTGTGTCTCAATTCTTGAGGTATGTGAACATAACACACACAACCAACTTTGAGATGTGAAAGGTTGGGTTTCTTACCACACAAAGCTTCATAAGGTGTAAATCCATGTACTCTTAAGGTTCGACACCTATTCATAATGTATATGGCTGTATTTGTTGCATCAGCCCAATAAGAGTTAGGAACATTCATTTCATTTAACAAAGATCTAGCCACTTCTGCAATGTATCTATTCTTCCTTTCTGCCACCCCATTTTGTTGAGGTGTATACCTGCAAGTGAATTGCCTTTTGATGCCATGTTCATGTAGAAATTCTAAAAATTCATTTGAAAAATACTCTCCCCCTCCATCGGATCTAAGGGTCTTTATATACTTCCCTGTATCCTTCTCCACTAGGTTTTTGAATCTCTTGAAGTGGTAAAACACCTCTAACTTTGACTTCATGTAATACATCCAAACAAACCTTGAATGATCATCTATAAATGTGACAAAATATCTATTACCTCCAATGGATGGCTCCCTTGTAGGTCCCCATACATCTGTGTGTATGAGATTCAACACTTCATTGCTCACATGTGCTCCATTCTTGAATGACAATCTGCTTTGTTTTCCTAATTGACAAGCATGGCACAAATGTTGCATATTCTAAGATGTAATATCAGGTAGACCACTCACCAAGCCCTTCCTTTGCATGTCCTTCATCCTTTGTAAGTTTATGTGCCCAATTCTTTTATGCCATAAGTCGATTTCTGCAATCTGTTTATTTCCAATTGACAAGTAGACAGTGTGAGGGGTTGATGGCTTTACCTCAATGGTGAAGAGTCTTCCTTGCTTCTTTCCTTTTGCTATGAGCTTGTAGTCCTGCATGGGGTCTTCAACAAAACATCCTCGCTCATTGAACCTCACCTCATAACCTCTTTCAACCATTTGACCTACTAAAACCAAGTCCTTTATGATGGTTGGCACATGCAACACATCCTTCAACACCTTGGAGCTTCGAGATCCATTCAATGCAACATCTTCCACATGTGTAATCTTGTGCTCAGTGTCATCCCCTGTCTCTACATGTCCTTGAGTGATGGGTGAATGTAAATTAAAGAAAACATCTTTATTGCAACTCATATGGTTGCTACAACCACTATCAATGTACCATGTAAAATCTCAATTGACTCTTTCACTTGAACCGTACATCATAAGCAAGTTCTCATCTTCTGAATTTTTTGAAGTACTAGCATAATTACCTTGGTTCCTTTTGTATCCTTGATTGTCTCCTCCTTTGGACCAACAATCTCTTGCATAATGGCCCGGTTTTCCACAATTGTAGCATTCTCCATTGGATGCTTCTCTTCCATGTGATCTTCCTCATCTTCCTCTTGATCCATAGCTTTGGTTGGAGCCTTCTTGGTTGCTTGAGCTTGAGCTTGACCTTCCTCTCCCTCTTCCTTGGGAGTTTTGTCCACCTCTTTTGCCTTTGCCTCTACTTGCATAGAAAACTTGGGCTTGGCTACCCTTTGATTGTGAACCTCCTTGGTTCATCTCCTTGGTCACCATCAATGTGACTAATTAATCAAATTTTGGTAGGGAATCCCTCACATAAACTTAAGTGGTGAATGATTTCCACCTTTCGTCCTCTCTCAAGCCATTGAGAGTGTGTGCAACAAGATCATCGTCTTCGATTGGGCTCCCAATTGAGCCTAAAGCATCTGCAACCTCCTTAACCTTCAAAATGTACTCATTTATGTTAGTACTTGGTGATTTCCTAAGATTATGCAGCTCATTCTTGAGCTAAATATTCCTTGCCTTGGTTGATGAAGATTACAATCTCTCCAAGGTCTCCCAAACCTTCTTGGATGTGTCCAAGTCTTGTATACCTATCATGCTATTGCTTATGCGTTGGGATAGAATGAATATGACTCTCCTATCCCTTTCTATCCATTCATTAAGCGCCTTGACCTTCCCTTGAAGTGGTGGATCATGTACATGAGGCATTAGCTCCATGCCGTCACTAATCCCCATAATCCTTTGCCCATAAGGTAGTTGCTAACTCTAAATTTCCATGGTTGATAATTGCCTTTCTCTAACTTCTCTATTTGTGCATTATACTCAGCCATATTGAGCTCTAAGATGTTCCTCTAGCTTCTGCTCAAGTGTTTGTATGCTTTAGAAGGTCTTGATATTACCTTTTGATATCTTCTCCCTTGCTAACATTCGACTAGTTGAGATCTCGATCAACGTAGCCCCCTTTCGATATCTTCTTGCTTTGATGAGTCCTCCTTGTGATTCCATGAGTTGTCTTGATCCCTTCAAGTCTTCAATATGATGTCATTGATGTCTCCAAGCCTCCAAAATGTCTCGGATACCACTGATGGGGGATGATTCTAACATCCCAATGCAAAAATGGAAGATGGCTGCCCTCCACTAGGTCCACAAGCAGTGATATATGCTCATTGTTCTGAAGTTTTCTTTGCATCAGTACAGAGACTTAAAATAAAACTTTTCAGACTTGTAGTAGACTATAAGAGCTACCCAACAATCTTTAAATCATCCCAAATGGATATTCCAGATGGGAGAACAAACCTCTACAAAATAGGCTACCGATTTGCAACACTCTCTGCCTATGTGCAGAGATATACCTTCACAAAGTTGGTAATTTCTCACAACTCACTCAGCCGAATAACTTGAAACTTTGGCAAGGTTCAGGGCACGATATTAGAGACCAAATGAAGCTTGAAATCAATGAAAATGAGTACAATGAGACAGCAAAGAATGCTTTGCAATCTGGTACAACAGGTTTGGAAAAGCCTAACTACACCTCTAGATAGAGAGGAGCAAAGTCATGAGAAAATGAGGTAAGCAAGCAAGGGGGCTGCTTGCAGGAGTTTATGACTTCACTAAACTAAGTGGGAAACTTGTGGAATGCATACAACTCAAGAAAATAAGGCGGGATGATGCTTATATAGAGTTTTACTTTTCCTACAATCTAGCTAACCACCCACCAATTAGTGTAGGTGCACTTTTTGGTGGCTGATTTGATGAGATTTGAATTTGATTGAGTTTGGTGGAGCTTCTAAATTTATTCCATGACTTTGGGTCCTCTTTTTTTATTGTTCCACTTGCAAAACTTGTCGTTGAGCCTTTTTGCATGATTGAGACTTGATTTTCAACACATGTGATGATGCAGATCATTCCATTTTTTATACAAATTTACATGATGACTTATTGATGAGAGGACTCATATAGAGGAGGCAAAAACTATGCGAAAATGGCTAGTGTAGACTTTGCGTGATAGCAAACTCTGTCATAACGTACTTATTCAAGCTCTCATAGTCCTTCTTTTGCATCTGGTCTCTAGTCTTTGTGGCTGCCTCTAGTCTTTGTGATGAGAATGAGCATGTTTCGTTTGATGAAGCACAAAATTGGGAAAATTATATGGTTGCCATGCAATCAGAATATGATTCTATTATGAAGAATGGTACTTGGTCTTTAGGTGATTCGCCTCCATGCAAAATGGCCATTGGCACTAATTGGGTATATAAGCTAAAGCATAAGCTTGATGGAACACTTGATAGGTATAAGGCTACGCTCATTGTAAAGGTTATGCTCAAGAAAGAGACATTGATTTTGATGAGACCTTTGCCCCTACATGCCGAATGACTACTATTCACAACATTTGTGGACTTGCAGCTCATCATAGTTGGAATGTACATCAGTTGGACATTAAAACAACATTTTTGAATGGTGCCTACATGAAGAAGTGTATGTGTTTTAGCCCCGTGGTTTTGTGCTAAAAGAGCATGAAAAAAGTGTGCAAGTCGAAGAAGGCATTATATGGTTTGAAGCATGCACCACATGCTTGATATGAAACGATACATGCCTACTTGATTGCAGATGGTTTTGAGAAGAGTCAAACTAACCGCACCTTATATGTTAAGTGTGAAAATGATGTGCTTCTTATTATTGTTGTCTATGTTGATGACATGCTGCTCACTAGCCCTAATGAGAAGTGTATTGCTTATTTTAAGGTTGATTTGCATGCCCCATTTGAGATGTCAAATTTGAGGCATTTGCATCATTATTTGGGCATTCAATTTATGCAAGTTGATGGCAGAATAGGTTTGTGTCAAACAAAATATATTGAGACATTATTGCACCATTTTTGCCTTGAAGACCACAAACCTATTGCCACTCCTATAGAAATAAGTTTATAAATGAGTCTTTATGATGTTAGAGATGCATTTGATGTTGTTCTCTATTAGTAGGTTGTTGGATGCTTGATTTACTTATGCATTACTCGACCAAATATTGAGTTTTCTATCTCATTGATGAGCAAGTTTATGCATTGCCCAGGTGTCAAGCATTGGTAGGAAGTTAAGTACATCTTTCACTACTTGAGTGGTACCCAGCTACTTGGATTGCTGTATCCCAAGGGTGATCAATACCATCAGATTTACATGCTTCTTTTGACTCTGATTGGGCTGGGTGATATGACACTTGTATGTCCACTAGTGGTTTTCTCTTGATGTTTGATAGCTCATGCATATCTTGGTTGAGCAAGAAGTAGCCTACTATGCCACTTCTAGTTGTGAAAGTGAGTATAGACTAGCTTTCATAGTGACTTTTGAGTGTGTGTGGCTCAGATGCCTTATGGCTGATTTGGGTGTTGGCCAGCCTTCTGTCACCACCATCTTTATTGATAGTCAGAGCACATTGGTAGCTGCAAGGAACCATGTGTTCCATGCTCGCACTAAGCACATTGAGGTGCACTATCATTATGTCAGGGAGAGGTTCTCCACTGGAGAGATTAGTTTAGCATATGTGCCCACACAGGAGAACGTTGTGGACCTTTTCACAAAGGCTCAACCTAGGGAGAAATTTGAAGCTTTTTGCAAAGCTTTGGGCTTACTTCCTTTTGGGGATTGATTCCACATAGCTTGGCACTTCCTTATACATGAGTGCAGCTCCTTGTTCACTGCATCACTCCCTAGGGGGATTTGTTGATATATTTCGATAGTGATGTGTGTGAACACACTAGGACCATCGAGGCATTTTTTTTCCCTCTTTAGGAGGTTTTTTTTTCCTTGGCTTGTATATATGCCCATAACCCTAATGGTTCACTTATCTTTGAACATTAGCTTGGTAATACATTTAGTATTGTGTGTTATGCTTCAAGCTTCTTCTTCTTCCTTGTGTTGTCCCCATACTTTCGTAGACCTCAAACTCCAATAGGAATGACCTTGCATATTTTGATATATGAAAAGCCTTAAGAAAGAGGATCCAAATTCTCATGCTTCAACTAAGGATAGAGCCATGGCAGATGCTAAAAGGATACCCAAGTGAAAGATTTATAACATCGATGATGAATATATAATATATGATTATAAGATATACATCCTAGGAGATTTAGAGATGATCCAACCATTCTCATTCAAGCGTCATGGCACATCAAGTGTATGAGAACCAAGAGCCAACAAGACATTTAATCTTCTTAATATGGAGTTATATTGGCTTGGGCCTCACAAGGATGCACCTAGACTATGTGGTTAAACATAAATAAATGCCAATTGAATAAAGTCAAAAGACTAAAGCGAGGAGTTCTTATCCATTCTTTAGAGATTCGCAATGGGAAATGGATAGAGCATCTCAATGGAATTTATAATAGCATAACACAATCTTAGAGGGGGAACGACTCAATTCAAATACATATGCATAACATAATCCAATGAGGTGTATTGTGACCCTTACCACATGGCTAGAATTTTTCTAGAATCAACTTATACCAAATTTATGATCTACCTCTAGACATTGTATTAAACCATAATAATTTACTAGTTATTTTCTTAAATAAAAAAATCCAAACTCCAAAGAACTTGTTGAAAGATATGAACATACTTAAGAAGATAAAAAAGATTTCGTACTAGCTTCAACCTGCAAGTGATCGCCAATTCCATATCATCTTTATTTGAGCTAGATAAACAACAAATTGAAGGATTATGAAAATTATATTCCAAATAATGAGATTCTAAATCCTACCTCTATCCAATTTATTCAAGAAAAGGAATACCATGTACTCAAGAGAAACAAACTAGGATTCGCCTATATAAGCATTGCCTTGTAAAGAAAAAAGATGGCTAAATGATAGTATTACATGGCAGAGGGTGAGCATCATTCAAAAAAGGTTTCTTTATTTTTAGTGACTTTTTCAAGAAACTTTTTAAGGGAAAGTGTAAGGAGAAACATGAGACAGATTGTTACATGGGGTTTAGTACTAGATATCATGATTATACTTCTTTCCAACACATATTCATATAGGATCTCATATGAGTGTCATGTAGAATTCTTGTGTACCCACACGAGGTCTATCGATCACACAATACTGTGGAGAGAGATTTTCGCATATGCTAACACATATCATCTCTACATAGATATAGATCAAAGATTTTCTCTTCATCTTAAAAGGTGATTGGTAGAAATGGGAGCTCACAAAGGGACATCGATTGCATAAGACATTAGGTTTAGCGCATTTTGAGATGCATGCATTTATTTATTTGGAGGTAACTAGTGTAGATTATCTACATAATTAGAGAGATCACATCTCTTCATGAACTTTAGTACGTAGTTTTACGACATTCTTTGTACTTTTTTTCTACTTATCCACACATATCTCTCATTTATTTGGAGTTTTTTGGTAAAACGGACCACGTGAACCTTGTTGTACATCTCTCCAAGCATAGCCGATCGCATCTATGCTTTTGTTTGAGTGGATATACAACTTCCACTATGAGGTCAACATCTCTCACCCTCTCTCTCTCTCTCTCATCCATCCATAAAGCATGATCTTTTGCCGTCTTTATAAGAAATCACATACCATAGTTCTACCATAACCTCTATAAATAAATTTGACTTGTTCTTCCCTGTAAATCCTAAGTAATAACTTTTCATCTGATCCAAACTAGAGGTGCTAGGTTCACACCTCTTTTACATAAGTTAAGCTTCCCTTAGATATGCATTCGCCCTAAACCCTAAACCTCTCTTGTCTAGTTTTCTATCTAGCCCACATTGGTGCTTGGGTGGTTTGCCTTGTTGCACGGAATCGTGCATAGCTATAAGGCCAGTGGTAACCATGCATGCCTCTCGACCGTGGACTAGCTAGAAATGGCCCCAACATCCAAGCGACAACACACCAAGGGCATAATTGCTAAACCTTCCCTTCCTCACTTTTCATGGGAACATTGCACATCCCTTGCATCATGGGTAGATGCTTGGCAACAAGAGTGCCCCCCATCAATCCTTGGTAGGTCTTGTACCTTGATGGCCAGGTAGGTTAGCATCGGGTAGGCTCATCCCTCATCTCACCCACTCACTCAAAGGGACTTTGGATGTGTGGGGAAATGGAGAGCCACTCTCCCTCTTGACAAATGACAACCTTGGACTTGACAACAATCTACCACTGGGTAAGCCCGCCATTGATGGCCACCCCTTCACGCTTCTGGGTTAAGTCCCACTTCCACCATATGATCGGCCACTGACCAATTAATTCTGAATCTTGCTCGCTCTTGGGTAACTCAAGAGGATTTGTTCCTTTAACTTCATGGCCAATTCTCTCCTTGTCAGGTAGGCAAAGAAGGCCTCCCCTTGGAGCAAACCATCACAGAATCACATCCCCCCCCCCCAACTCCCCCCTCTCCCCACCCCTCCCTCCCTCCCTCCCTTCTCCCATTCCCCCTCCCTCCCCCCCTCCTCTCCATCCCTCCCTCCCCCCTCTCTCTCTCTAGAGTGTGAGAGGGAGCACAAGAAGGAGAAAGAAGAATGGGCTAAGAAAAGAGCAAACATGAGAGAGGAATTGGAGCTTCTCAAAGCTTCGATGGTCTCACTCACACCCAAAGAAGGAGAGATTAATATAAACAAGAGAGAAGCTCTCAAAGAAGAACTTACCAAAGCCTTGGCCACGAGCATGGAAAACAAGCTAGAAGCTACCAAAGAAGGGTGGATCGACATAGTGAAGAAGAATACAATAAAAGAAGCCAAAGAGGAGGCATAAAAGGAAGAAGCCATAATCTTACACCACACTCTTGGGGATGAAAAGACGAGAAAAGCCCACCATCTCAATGTAAGCATCACGGGCATTGTAGGAAAAGAGGGCTCTACCCCAGAGTCCAATGGGAAGACACTATGCAAGATGCTCGTCTACAAAGAAGAGTCACCCCCGTTCATCAAATCTTGGGGAGGAGGACAACATCCCACAAACAAGTGAGCTCTCATTCTACACTTCCCCTCTGAAGAAGTAAGGTCCACTTTCCTTCACAAGAGCGTGATTTTGAGAGCACTTGATGACCCCTCCATCTATCTTGATGATGATCTCATACCCATGCAAGTAGCACATCGTTGTGCATGCATGTCAATGGTACACCAAGCTCGCAAAGAAGGAAAGAAGGCTTCATACAAGGATGGTCATCATTGATGGCAATGCCATGCCATAGGGATTCATGGTCTGTGAGACATTCGAGGAGATACACCTTGTAGTTTGGAACTGCAATGGCGCTATATGGACACACCCAAAGAGATTGGAAGAGGTGCATAGAGGCAAAGACATCATTATACTAACAAAGACACATGAGAGCCCATATCGAAGCCTACCTAGACTTCAAGGTTTCCAATGGGAGTTCACAAACAGAGAGTGTACATGCCAGTACACCACCAAAGGATTAGGAGGAGTAGCCATACTCTGCAGACATGGACTTCAGTGAAGGATACAAATAGTCACACGTGATTCAAAGGAAAAATATCTTTGGATCCGACCCCTTTGGATTCGACTCCTGCTCTCATAGAAGTGGATGATCTACATAACATTATGCTACTTTGCTCCTTTTAGCTCATGGTTTGCTATGATAGATCGAGAAGACTCACCATACACCTATTATCAGAGGAGATTATAGAGTAATCTGCACTAGGGGAAGTCTTCCTTATGGGAGACTTCAATTCAAGGGCGGGGTGAGATATTCTACCCAAAGAACCCACAAATACTACCTACCATACAGGAGTTATCTAGAGCTTGAGCTTCAATTGACTCTACACACTCACTATGGCACTCATCTACTAAGACTAGGCTCTCGATATAATCTTGTTATTTATAACCTAATGGCTCAATAGCCTACCTGAGGAGGATTGACATGCATACCACACTCAGTCACATATGGCGGGGGATTTAGAGTAGATCACATCATCCACCTACTTACCTCATTCACCATCCCACCCATACCCATTGGGGCTGATCACACATACCTCACACTCTCCCCTCAAGGGAGACACACACACACACACATGCAACATGCATCCCACACACCACCATCTGCTTCACACACAATATAGCTCACATATGCACAGTTTAGGTTGAGAAGGGTCTTCTCTTTCTTCATCTTGACACCCCACTACCCCTACTCACTTCATAGATATCATCAATCCTTCCCACACACCATCAACTCTGGTCACACACCTCCTTCCGGGACTATGCCACAACATTGCTAGTATGATGAGGAATGCAGAGATCTCTACCGCGGACTATGAGCTCACTGAGCATTGGGAGAGATCACAAAGAGAGAGTCCAAAAAACAAATAAAGACCCTCATGCATCAGAGGTGAGCCTTTGAGGAGGCATATGATCCTGAGCTATACCACCTCTTTATGACTATGAACAGTGTTAGATTTTGAGGTCTACGGAAGCATGTGGATAGCACAAGAAAGAAGAAGAAGCTTGGAGCACAACACACAATACTGAATGTATTACCACTAGAATGTAAAAAGATAAGTAACCCACTAGGGCTATAGGCATATACAAGGGGGGGGACCTCCTAAAGAGGGAAAAAAGTACCCCGATGATCCTACTGTGTTCACATACATCACTACCTAAATATATCAACAAATCCCCCCTAGGAGTGATGCGGTGAACAAGGGGTTGGCACTCATGTATAAGGAAGTGAGAAGCTATGTGGAATCAATCCACAAAAGGAAGTAAGCCTAAAGCTTTGCGAAAAGCTTCAAACTTCTCCCTAGGCAGAGCCTTTGTGAAAAGGTCTGGAATGTTCTCCTACGTGGGCACATATGCCAAGCTGATCTCTCGAGCAGAGAACCTTTCTCTGACATAATGATATTGAACCTCAATGTGCTTAGTAATAGCATGGAACACAAGGTTCCTCACAACTACCAATGTGCTATGATTGTGAGTGAAGATGGTGGTGCCAAAAGACTGACCAACACCCAAATCAGCCATAAGGCATCTGAGCCACACACACTCAACAATCAATGTGAAAGCTACCCTATACTCAGCCTCACAAGTAGAAGTGGCCATATTAGACTACTTCTTGCTCAACCAAGATATGCATGAGCTACCAAGCATGAAGCAAAAACCACTAGTGGACACATGAGTGTCATAGCAACCAACCCAGTCAAAATCAAAAAAAGCATGTAAATCTTGCGGTAGTGATCCCCCCTTGGGATAAAACAATCCAAGAAGTTGGGTACCATTCAAGTAGCGAAAGATGTGCTTAACCGCGTGCCAATGCTTGACACCTCGGCAATGCATAAACCTGATCATTTATGAGACATCAAACTGAATATATGGCCGAGTAATGCATAAGTAAATCAAGACCCCAACAACCTACTGATAGAGAACAACATCAAATGCATCTCTAGCATCATGAAGACTCAATCATAAACCTTGTTGGAGCAAGTCTATGACAAGCCTAAGTATTGGCTTGAGTCCCACAAAGTCATAGAAAAAGCCTTAAAATGAAGACTATGTAAAGTTCACTTGTGAACTACCTCTTGTAACTTTTGAAGAGTTTACTTAATGTAAAAGTGAAAGAATCTTAAGTGGTTGAGTCCACTTGATCAAGAATGGAAAGAGGAGCCACGAATTCATGATTTGTGGTAGGTAGAGAATCAAATCAATCATTGATTGATTGGAGAGTGATTGAGGGAAGTTAGCCTCCCAAACTCAACTATAAATAGATGGCAGTTTTAGTCGTGGTTAGAGAGACCTATGTGAAGACCTCCAAGAGCTGAGCTTTATGCCATATCAAGGTGTGATTACAAGGCACACATATGTATCAGTAAGTCATTGTATTGTACAAGCAATATACTTCCATTTTCATGATTATTTGAGTTCATCTTTCCATGTTCTTGTGAAGTGTACTACTCACTACCATTACTCTCAGTTTTTCTCAGTCATCTTGTAGAGATGTTGTCTCTGAGCTTGGTGCATAATTTTCAGTGATTTAACTTGATAAAGTTAGCTCTATAAGTCTACTATATGCTCACAAATTTTCATGTCATTTGGATGTTGCAATCTTCATTTATATTCAGTTGAAGTCAACAATGTCTGTGCATTTTCACTTCTCTGTCAGGTACCCGACTTTTTCACTCATCTTTTCAGAGGTGTTTCTCAGTGGTTACTTACCCAAATTCAGTGATTTAAAGCTTGTTGGATTCAGCTTACTGTCTAGTATGACCATACAAATTTTCTAATCATTGGATTCCTACATTTTGAGTTATGTTGATTTTTCTGCTCGTTGGTCTCAAACTATAGCAGCCCGTGAAAATTGGGATGATGTCATCAGTTGTTAAAACTCATTCTCAGTGTGTAGCTCATTATTTTTTATGAGATTACTCTTGAAAGTTAGCTCTTTAAGTTACCTAGACTTCCCCAAGAGGAATTAAGCTAATTGCTGCTGTACTCAGAAAATTATGTAAAACACTGGACAGGTGTATGAACCAAGAATAGCAAGTTTTCACCTCTGAGCTAACTCCAACTTATCTGTTTTGATCTATCTTTTTGAGAGTGATCTTCCAAGGTACATAGGGTGTCTAATACATCCATTGTCAAGCTAAAAGAGCCCACCATATACTTCTGGAGTTCATTTGGTTGGTGTAGATCAAGGATTTTGCAACACCTCTTCATCTTCAAGCACATACCTATCCATCTCTTCACAGTGGTATCAGAGCAAGGTTGGACAACATGGCAGATGGATTTCCTTCATCAATTGACAAATTAGACAGAGGTAACTACTCAGCTTGGTCATTAAGAATGGAAGCCTATCTCCAAGGTAGAAGTTTATATGGTTATGTGGCTGGAGATGAAGTTATGCCAAGTTTCAGGAACAAAAGTCAACCAACACAAGAAGAGCAAGAAAAATTGAGCACATGGTGCTCCAAGGATGCACTTGCAAGGTCTTATCTCCTCAACTCTATCTCAGATTTTTTGTTGCCTCACATTAGAAGTTGTAAGACATCTCAGGAAGTGTGGGATGCACTTGCAAGGTCTTATCTCAGGAAGTTGTAAGACATCTCAAGAAGTTATGCCAAGTTTCAGGAACAAAAGTCAACCAACACAAGAAGAGAAAGAAAAATTGAGCACATGGTGCTCCAAGGATGCACTTGCAAGGTCTTATCTCCTCAACTCTATCTCAGATTTTTTGTTGCCTCACATTAGAAGTTGTAAGACATCACAGGAAGTGTGGGATGCACTTGAAGCTTTCTTTTCTTCAAGTACTAAAGCTAGGAAGCATCAACTATGGCTGGATTTCACAACTCTCAAGAAGGCTCCCAAACAAAATGTGACTGATTTTGTCACAAAGCTCAAGGACATAGTGGATCAGTTGGGAAGCATTGGAGAGGTAATAGATGAAGAGAAAATTGTAAGGCAGGTCATCAATGGCTTGAAGGCAGATGACAAGTGGGAAGCATTCACCACAGCTATGGATTTGTACATGGACATGCATGTACCTGATTTCAACACACTCATTGGACAACTACTTACTCAAGAGGCAAAGCTTATCAAAAATGGAGAAAGATCTAAAGGTAATCAATCTTCAGCTTTATACACTGATAAAAGCAAGTCCAAAGATAACAAAGGAAAGGCAAAGAAAGTGGATGATGAAGCAGGTACATATCAAGCTAACTATGCAAGTAGAGGAAGACATGGCAGAGGTAGAGGAAGAGGAGGTAGACAAGGCAGGGGGAGATCCCAAGACTCCAACTCATGTTCTATTTGTGGATTAACTAATCATACAACTGAAAATTGCTTTAGGAATTCCAGGAATCAAAGAGGTAGAGGATACAATAGAGGAAGTTATGGCTACTCAAGAGGAAGGTTCAACAACTACCATGGCAACTACAACAACTACAATCATTCAAACTATCAAGGAGGCTACAAAGGAAGGAGAGACTACAATAACTACACAGAAGACTCAAACAAAGAGGATTCATTATTGATCATGAACATGGCTATGCCACACGGTAAATCTGATGAGCATGTTTTCTACATAGATTCAGGTTGTTCAAATCATGTGGCAGGAAATGTGGCACTCCTATCAGATTTAGAAGATCCAACGAATAAGCATGAGGTACAAACAGGAGATGATACAAAACATCCTGTGGAGAAAATAGGCAATGTCAAAGCACCTGATGGAAACATCAACCTACTCAGTAAGGTACTCTATGTCCGTACCATTACAAAGAATTTGATAAGTGTTGGGCAGATAGTAGAGAAAGGGTTGCAAGTCAGGTTCACAAAAGCAGGAGCATTTGTTGAAGATCCAAGTCAAGGATTCAGAAGAATTGCAAAAGGTGAAAAGACAGGTAGATTGTTCACATTTGAATTACAGGACACTAGAAACATTGCTCTCTTTAATTATGGTAGTCAGACACTCACAGAATTGGAAGTATGGCACAAAAGGTTAGCACATATTGGTGAAAGGTCATTAAAGCAAATCTGCACGGACCAAAGTGTACTTGGACTTCCTAATTTGTCAAAACAACATATGATTTATAAGTGTAGTGCATGTCAATTTGGAAAGCCTCACAGGTTACCATTCATGAAGAAAGGTTATATGCATGGAGATCTCTTGGAGTTGGTTCATACAGATGTATGGGGACCTAGCAAGGAAGCTTCAATATCTGGATCAAGGTATTATGTTTCCTTTATTGATGATTGCAGCAGATGGACTATCCTATTCTTTATGAAACACAAAGATGAAGTTTTTTCATGTTTCAAAAGATATTTGGCTCTTGTGGAGAATCAAACAGGTAAATCACTAAAAAGGCTAAGGTCAGATGGAGGGGGAGAATACTTCTCCCATGATTTTGATTCTTTTCTTCAAGAAAGAGGAATCAAAAGAGAGGTAACTACAAGGTACACTCCTGAGCAAAATGGAGTGGCAGAAAGGAGGAATAGGATAATTGTTGAAGCTGCAAGGTCTATGTTAAATGAAAAGCATTTACCTAATTACTTATGGGCTGAGGTTGTATCTACAGCCACTTACTTGATTAACAGGTTGCCTTCAAAATCCCTTGATGGGATGACTCCATATGAGGCTTGGAATGGAAGAAGACCAAGCTTAGATCATTGTAAAATTTTTGGATGTATTGCTTTTGCTCATGTTCCTTCACAGGTTAGAGGCAAGATGGATCCAAAGGTAGAAAGGTGTGTATTTATTGGATATGACAACAATCAAAAGGGCTACAGGTTATACAACCCTACCAACAAAGGATTCTTGGTAAGCAGAGATGTAGTTTTTTATGAGAACAATTCATGGTATGAAGATTCATGCAGGAAGGTCAATTTACCATATAATCTTGAAGAAGATTTTCCAAAGCTTGGTAGAGAACAACCGAAGATTGAAGAACAAGACACCTCAGAGGATGATGAAGGATCTCAGATGGAAAAGATCAAAGCATGGAAGTCTAAAGGTAAAGCAAAATTGCAGGAACTTGGACATGAGGCAGAATCATCACATCATGGCCTAAGAAGATCTATGAGGGAAAAGAAAAAACCAGAAAGGTATGGGTTTGACACCTCATTAGTAACTAAACACTCTATCTACATAGCACAGGATATAAACCAAGAGGAGCCATCATCATTTGAAGAGGCCAAAGCAAAATCAGAATGGAAGCATGCAATGAAGGAAGAGATTGAAGCACTTCAAGAAAACAACACTTGGGATTTGGTGCCCAAGACTTCATCCATGAAGGTAATAGGCTCAAGATGGGTCTATAAACTCAAGAAGAATTTTGATGGTTCAATTAACAGGTATAAGGCAAGGCTTGTAGCAAAAGGCTTTGCACAAACTCAGGGAATTGATTATGAGGAGACCTTCTCTCCTGTGGCAAAGGTGCCTACTATTAGGGTTTTGCTTAGTATTGCCTCTTCCAAGAATTGGAAGATACTTCAACTAGATGTAAAGAATCCATTCTTGAATGGTTGGATAACAGAAGAGGTATATATGGCACAACCACCTGGTCTTGAGAACCAAGTTTATCCTGATTATGTGTGTAAACTTAAAAAAGCATTGTATGGTCTCAAGCAAGCTCCAAGAGCTTGGAATTTCAGGCTTGTTTCATTCTTGCAAGACAAAGGCTTTCAACCAAGCAAGGCAGATCCTTCACTCTTTATTAAAGTCTAGTTTTAGAAGATCACAACTGAGCTTTTCCAGTCTCATGATTGAATACTATTTCCACCATGTTGAAGTCTCCAATGAGAATTTCTTAAGATAGTAGGGAATCCAAGGATTCCACATGTCTATTATCTCTTAATCCAAGTTAGAGGTATACACAAAAACCATAGAGAAGGTTTGAGATCCCTCGAGTTATTATCCACCCATCTACAAAGATGATTGGAGGTGGAGCCTTGAAATGACAACAAGCAATACAACTACACCCCATAGTGGCAGCATTGTTTCCACATGGTTGTTTGGTAGTAATCCATGCATTAATTTATAATCATCACTCTAGGGGGATCTATGAGACCCAAAATATTGAAAGGATAGGATGATCATTTTTTGTTTGATATGCGAGCTTATGTTTCTTAACTTTCAACATTTTTTTCTTCTTTGGGACCATATTGTTAAGGGATGCAGCCTTTCCTCTCATGGGATCCTTCCAAAGAAAACCCCAAGAGGGGCCTTAATTTTGGGTCCTTTGACTTTCTTTACATAGGGCCATCACTAGAGATTGAACACCAAATAGAGGGATGGATGCACCGATGCCCTTACCCACCTCAATTTGTCCTACATTGCTTTAGAGAAGGAAGTGATAGCCATGCCACCCCTTAGAAGGCACTCCTTAAAAAGATCGAGTTTTAAGATCAAAATTCCCAAGTGGGCCACATCCACTAACACAAGAAAGATCTCCTAAAGATAACCAAGCTACTTTGCTTTGGCTCTCAAACAATAGCATCGAGTTGAAATTCCTTAGAGAAGCTCCTCCAAAATAAGAGCTTGGGACTACTTGAGACTCATGAAAAAAGAGCACTCAATATCTTAAGCATCTAGAACCAAGGAAAAAACATTGTTACTTCACTCCATACACAGACCTCAAGGGATCTAAGTGTGCATGTAGCAAACGTACTTTTGCATATGTATGTAGGGGGTGTATTTACTTTCTCTTTCCTCTAGTTCAAAGATGGACCCTTACTTTCTTATGAGACAGATTCTAGAAGCAAATGATAATCAAGGTAGACTATTTGACATCAACTACATCATTCTTGACGTACTTCCAATTGAGCGGTTCTTTAGGCTTGAGAATATCCCAAAATACTTTCTAGAATTTGGTGCTTCTAGAGCATGAGAAGAAGAAATTGCCAACATCTTCTTGCGCTTTGGTGCATCACTTACACCATTGTTGAGCATTATAGATTTTCTAAGCTTTGTCATTGGTCTAGATCCCACTTTGGAGGGCTTTCCACAAAAGGATAACTATCTTCCTTTCCAAAAATGGATGTCAAAGATCTTGAAGCTTAAGCTCCCATCTAATGCATGACCAAGAGTTTCACCACTTTTTGGTTAAGCATAGCATGGGGTGGAAAAACACTTTTTTTTTGGAATCCTCAAAACATCTTTGATTTTGTTACCATTGCTCCATCTAAGCCCCTTTAGGTCACAACAGTCTATTAGAGGCACACTTCTACTCTTTCCTTATCTTGAGTATGGACAACTAGAAAGCACAAGTCTTTGTAGTCCAATCTAATACTAGAAATGATTTCTTCTTGTCTCATCCACTATCTTCTAACAAAAATGCTTCTCATTGTGGGATCACTTGGCCCAAATTTTCTTGGTTGTTTCAAAAGAGTCACTCTCAAGCAAACTAATGCTTGATATGGGAAACCAAATGAACACTGTTTCTGATTCCAGCCACCCATTTCCATTTATGTATTAAATAACATTGAGGATTCATTATGTCCAAGCTTCTATGAGGTTGTAGTTTTCCAAGTTAAACGCATTAGAAAGAGATAATCCTTGGTTATTTCTCAACAAGATCCTTTATGCATGTGCAAATGCTCCAATTAAGCTTAGGAATATCCCTACTGGTTGAGGTCTCCCATCAAAAACAAGTTCCTACAAGTTCTCCACATCTTCATCAATTCTTTATCATTCATTTTCTAGTATGAGATGAAGTAGATAAATGAGGGAATAAAAAATGTGTTGATCACTCCCCCTTTCCCAACCATAGTCAATTGCATTCCCTTCTTGTATTAGATCTTACTCTCTAGTTTTTTAAGAACATGATCTGGATGTTTATTCATGGAGGCTTCAAATACCATAGGGATGCCTAACACTTGAAGGGTTTTACCTAAAGCAATTTGACAAGACCCTTGACCTTTTATAGATTTGAGGAAGGGGGGATTTAGCTAACGCTCATTAAAGTAGTCATGTTATGGTTGATCTTAGATCCATAGATGATGTGAAAGGTTTTCAAACCCACCAAAGACAATAAAAGATGGTAGGATCAACGTGGAACCAAGAAGCCATATTGCCCCTAGTGGCCAAATAGAAGGAAGCCGCAACAGGGAGATGGTCTCACAAGGTGATGTTGGTGCAAAGGGAAAGGGTAGGAATCCCAAGGCTTTTGATGACTTTGATTTAAAATCATACTTGTAGAGGGATCTATGAGGCCCTGAGCATTGGAGGAGAGCATGAACATTCTTTGTTTGGTGTGCAAGTTTGTTTGTTTTATTTTTTAATCTTTCAATTCTTCTTCCTTCTTTGAGGGATCCTTCCCTTTGATGGGGCCCTTCCATGAAACCCTTAGGGAGGCTTTACCTTTGAAATTCCCACTATTGAAGCTATCCTCTTTGTTGGTCTCTTACTCATCTTGAGGTTTTCCCCTCTTGACACTTTCATGACTCCTTTTTTACTAAAAGAACATGGGTAATTAACTTGATTAATTTCTCTCTTCAAGGTGTGATATTCTTTCCCCTTAGCTTTACCATTTTCTTATTGTTTGTTTGGATCTTATAATTTCTTCCTTCAAGATAAGGTGAAGCCCTCTAATTTTTTTTCCCATTGGTTGTGTACTTTTGGATAATGTTGATCTTCATCCTTTCCATAGGAGGTGTACGGGGGATGGGAGCCGACAATGAGGCCCCCACCGTAGAATCATCTACAACATGAGGCCATCCAAGGAGTTGACCAATAAGGTACCATTTCTTGATTTCTTCTTGATCTTTCATTATTTTAGCTTTGGATTGAATCACCACTAGAGGCGCAACACCATAGGAGGATGCATGACTCAGTTCCTTTATCCACCTCATATTGCTCTACATTGCTTTTGACAAGGGAGAGTATAGAAATAGCCCCCTTGGAGAACACCCTTTAAAATACCAAACTTATTGTTATCCCTTCCCAAGGAGGCCAGAACCATTCACCATGCTCCTAAAATAGCCAAGCTACTTTTCTTTGGCTTGCAAACACTATCAAAGACCCAAAGCTCCTTAGAGATAACCCTCCGAAATAATATTTTGGGATGTGAGACTAGGGAAATTTTGGTTTTTTATACTCTCCATCCATCCTTTATTCCCATATCCCAAACTAGAAATCCTATAAACCTCTCTACTTTGACACGTGGCCACCATGCACACTAGCTCTGACACCTAAATAAGAATCTTAGGATAACCTTGAACTAGGGCCCTTGGCTAGCTAGCTCTTGTTCCATCCACACGTTGATGATCTCTCTAAAACAATGTCTTAAACTTTCTCCCCCTTCTAAAGATCGTTACCCCCAATTTTCTAAGAGGAAAGTTGTAATTGAACATTCTTTTCAGTTATCTATTTCATATCTTTACGATTCCAAGTAATTCTAGGATAGTTCTATGGCATATATGCAACTAATAGTTATGAGATGTATGCTATAATACATGTCAATGTATGCTAGAATACATCTGGATGTATGCTACAATACATGTTATAAAGAAGTACAACAACCTTCTCATCCATCATAGCTACATCTATCCCATTATATCTTCTCCTCTAACATATGTGCGCTTAACATATCCTCTAAGAACTAACTATTCTTCTTGGTTTGGACATTTTAAAATTTTCAAGGACAAATTTCTAGACGTAAAAACTAGATCTAACATCCATACATATTTGAATGACTCATGTAAGCTATAGATAATTTGTGTGATCATCTCACCTCCTTTTAGGAATTCCACCATCTTCTACATAAGTGATATGTCTCATGACATCTCTATCTAGTAATATAGGTTTAAATGGTCCATGCACTCTAGAGATATGTTATATTAACAAGTGGTGGAAGTTCCACTATTTTTTGTACCCCTACAATTCATCTCACTCCATCTATCCATCATTTGTTGGATTTTGAGGTATGGGAAAGCACAGGAACAGCACAAGGAAGAAGAAGACAAAGAAGCTTGGAGCACAACATACAATATTGAATGTATTACAAGTGAATGTACAAAGGTAACTGAACCTTTAGGGTTATAGGCATGTATACAAGCTAGGGAAAAAACTTCCTAAACAGGGCAAAAACTTTTCTAATGGTCCTAAGTGTGTTCACACACATCACTACAAAAAAAATATCAAAAATCCTCGTGGGAGTGATGCAGTGAACAAGGACATGGCACTAATGTATAAGGAAGTTCCAACCTATATGGAAAGAGTTCAATCCACAAAAGGAAGAAAGCCCAAAGCTTTGCGAAAAGCTTCAAAATTCTCTCGCGATAGAGCCTTTGTGAAAAGATTTGCAATGTTATCCTATGTGGGCACATATGCCAAACTGATCTCTCTTGTAGAGAAGCTCTCCTTGACATAATGATAATGCATCTTGATGTGCTTCCTGTGAGCATGGAACACAAGGTTCCTTGCAATTGTCAATGCACTATGACTTTTAGTGAACATGGTGGTGGCAGAAGGCTAGCCAACACCCAAATCAGCCAAAAGGCATTTGAGCCACACACACTCAACAATCGCTATGAAAGCTACCCTATACTCAGCCTCACAACTAGAAATGTCTACAATAGGATACTTCTTTCTCAACCAAGATATGCATAAGCTACTGATCATGAAGCAAAGACCATTCGTGGACACATGGGTGTCATAGTAAACATGTGTACATACACTTACACATACACACACATACACATGCATATGCACAAACATTTCTACAACCACATAAAAAGACTTGCATGCATGTATTATTGCATATATATATATATATATATATATATATATATATATATATATATATATATATATATATATATATATATATATATATATATATATATATATATATATATATATATATATATACACACACATTAACATATACTTAAATACATGTATATGCACATCCACATGCATGAACATTCACATGCATGCACATGGATGCAAATGGAAATGCATCCACATGCAAATGGAAATGCATCCACATGCACATGCATGTTTCATACATATACACATGCATATACATACATTTGTATATGTTTATACACATACACATACACATACATATGCACATATGTATATATACACACACATACACATATATATGCACATACGTACACACACATATACATGTGCACACACACATGCACATACATACATATACACATATACATGCACATACACACATATACACATACACTTACACATATACATGCACATACATATACACACACATGCACATGCACATGCACATGCACATAATCATATACACTTACACATGCAAATGCACATGCACATACATACATATACACACACATACACATGCACATGCACATACACATACATACACATATACACTCACACATGCACATGCACATACATGCATATACACATATATATATGTACATACATTCATATACACACACATATTACACACATATACATGCACATATGTACACACACATATTACACACATATACATGCACATACGTACACACATATGAATGAATTATATAATTAAAGTACTAAAACACATGCTTAATATAAACAATAATAACAATCAATAGAACAAAACTTTTCATTATTGAATACCATGCACACAATTCAAAACATAATTGAAATGAAAAATATATAGATAATATATATATATATATATATATATATATATATATATATATATATATATATATATATATATATAGGCAATCTGAGAATTTGAGTTCTCTATCTCTCAGTCGTTGTCTATCTTTTTCTACATTTTTCTTTCATCTTTATCTACTAGTTTATTTCGCTATGTTATTATTTTCTTACAGTCGAGTGTACTTTTTGCCTCTATTTTCAAGAGCTAGAACTGCTCTTAATATGAAATGTGATGCTACGTAAAAGTTAGCTATGTGTATGACTCCACCCATCCTTGTACCTATTCCCAAAATAGAAGGTCTGTAGAGCTTCTCATGTGACATGTGGCCATTGTGCACACTAATTCTCACACCTAAATAACAATCCAAAGATATGTGAAGGGGCTGAGCTAAGGACCTTGGCTTATTAATCATTTTCTAATGATAGAAACTAAACCACTTGAGACCTTTTCTTTAATGAGGTTCTGCAGGTTCCTACTCCCCCAGCTTTAACTTTGAAAGTACAACTATACAGATGAATGGGCCTAGTGTTATCATTAGTGTCCATGTGAAAGGCCAAATGGCCATCGGACACTTTTCTATTTCTTTAATAAAACATATAGTGGCTTGGTCAACCACAAATTGTAACTTCGATCGCATTTGTAACACATAAGAAGTCTGTTTTCATGCTCCTTGTGTGCTTTGTTTTTTCTGTGTATTCTACAGCCTCTATGCAGATTACCGTGTGCAGTGCTTGGAGCTCCGTTTTCTACTCTGAGGATATCATCATGGAACTCTTGAGAAGGAGAGCGCACTGTGGTGCATCGCCATCAAAATACTTCACCGGTATCAGAGCATTTGGATGCAAAAGCTTTGTTCCTTTTGTGCGAGCAAAGCAAGCACCTGCCCACCCATCCAAGGCTTTCTCCAATGCTTACAAGTAAGGTAGTGACCAAGGAATAGACCTTGGCATACCTTGACATCCAAGTCACCAAAGTCGCCATTGGCTACACGCGAGGGAGGAACAAAGATGTTGCAGAGGGCTAATCACAAATTGAAGGCATTGAATTTTATGAATAATTTGCCCCAACTCCAAGGATGACTACTATTCGAGTAGTACTAGATGTGACTACACATAAGTGTTGGCTAGTCTACCACATGGATGTCAAATCAACATTTCTGAATGAAGACCTCAAGGAGGAGGTATTGTCTCAACCATGAGGGTTTGAGGCTCCCCATTCAGAAAACAAGGTATGTAAGCTGAAGAAGGCATTATATGGGCTGAAACAAGCCCCTAGAGCATGGTACCAACAGATAGGTAAGCATCTCTTGGATCTAGGTTTCAAAAGATGTGCTTCTGATGCTAATTTGTATGTTCTAAAGAGAGGAAGGAAGGCAATTATGCTTGTACTCTATGTAGTTATAGGAAATGATGATGCTCTTATTCAACAAACAAAAGATGCCCTGAGTTAAGAATTTGAAATGACAGACTTGGGCTTAATGCATTGTTGCTTAGGCCTTGAAGTTTGGCAAGAACCAAGGAAGATTTTCATCTCTAAACAAAAGTATGCAAGATAGATATTGAAGGCATTCAACTTTCTACACGTGGAGGTCAGCACAAAATTATCTATTGAAGATGCTTCCTCTCTAGTGGATATTGGAAGATACAAGAATTTAGTTGAAATTCTCCTCTACTTGTGCAATAGCAGACCACATATCTCTTATGTTGTTGGAGTAGTATGCAGGCTCTCTAATAAGCCTTGCCAAACTCATTGGAAGGCAAGCATGTTTGGACTAGCAAGAAGCAACCAACTGTGGCATTATCTTCTACTAAAGCTAAGTACAAAGCTACATGTGTTACAATATGTGAAGCAGCACGGTTGGTGAGGATCCTATGGCACACAGGAATACAAGGATAAGAGGCTACATAGTTGAGGTGTGACAACCAAATTTGTATGGCCATAGCCAATAATCTTGTTTTCCACGCACGTACCAAGCACATAGAAATTCAGTATCACTATGTGTGTGATTTGATTAAGGATGGAGTCGTGGAGATAAGCTATTGTCCAACTAAAGAAAATGGATTAGACATCTTCATCAAGGCTCTTGGGAGAGAGAAACTTCTTTGACACTTTCCAAAGCTTGTGATTGGATCAAGGAGGTAGTTCACCGTAGGTTGGACATTGAGGGGGGGGGGCTTTAGATATGTTGAATACTCCACCCTCAAGTGACCACAAATGATCCATGGTGCTCTAAGTTGTAAGGCACCCATTATGAGGAGAAGCCATTGTGAGAGCTCGAACATTTGTGGAACCCTAAACTTCTAACCTATCCCCCAGGCGGTAGGTCTGAGATGATAGGACTTTTGGTCATTTAGATATTGTCGGATTGTATATTTTACCAATTATTCTATATCTCTCGACTACATTTATCTATATCGACTCCCCATGTAAAAGTCATGTAAGCATGGCCACTTTACATTGCATTGTGCACTAGTAAGTCCTTCATCTAGAGTCTCTCTAGATCGCCATCTAAGCTCCACATTCGGAGTGCATGGGTGGACAACACCATCTGCATTATGCTTGGCAATATGAGAATTTGAGTTCTCTATCTCTCAGTCTGCATCTATCTTTTTCTGCATTTTTCTTTCCACTTTGTCTATTAGTTTATTTCACTATGTTATTATTTTCTTACAGTCGAGTGTACTTTTTGCCTCTATTTTCAAGAGCTAGAACTGCTCTGAATATCAAATGTGATGCTAGGTAAAACTTAGCTATGTGTATGACTCTTCACCCATCCTTGTACCTATTCCCAAAATAGAAGCTCTCTAGAGCTTTCTCATGTGACATGTGGCCATTGTGCACACTAATTCTCACACCTAAATAACAATCCGAAGATACCTGAAGGGGCTGAGCTAAGGACCTTGGCTTATTAATCCTTGTCTAATGATAGAACCTAAACCACTTGAGACTTTTTTTTTTTAGGAGGTTCCGTAGGTTCCTACTCCCCCAGCTTTAACTTTGAAAGTACAACTATACAGATGAATGGCCCTAGTGTTATCATTAGTGTCCATGTGAAAGGCCAAATGGCCACCGAACACTTTTATATATGTTCTTTAATAAAACATATAGTGGCTTGTTCAACGACAAATTGTAAGTTTGACTGCATTTGTAACACCTAAGAAGTCTGTTTTCATGCTCCTTGTGTGCTTTGTTTTTTCTACATATTCTACAGCCTCTGTGCAGAGTACTGTGTTTAGTGCTTGGAGCTCAGTTTTCTACTCCGACGATATCATCGTGGAACTCTCAAGAAGGAGAGCACACTATGGTGCATCGCCATCAAAATACTTCACCGGTATCAGTTTTCTACTCCGACGATATCATCGTGGAACTCTCAAGAAGGAGAGCACACTATGGTGCATCGCCATCAAAATACTTCACCGGTATCAGAGCATTTGGATGCAAAAGCTTTGTTCCTTTTGTGCGAGCAAAGCAAGCACCTACCCACCCACTCAAGGCTTTCTCCAATGCTTATAAGTAAGGCATGTTGGGGATGTAAGGGTCATGTGACCTTACCCCCATATTCATATATATACATCATATATAGAGTATTGCCTTAAGAGAGATCATTATGTGGGTTTCGAGGCTCCCACGCATCTGTGCACATCTCTCCTCTATTCTCTCTCCCTCCATCTCCTCATTTCTTCTCTTGTTCTACACACCAAAGCCCTTCATTGGTATCAGAGCATGCTGAAGGCTGGTGTGCAAGAAGCTTCAATGGAAGCTTAGGTCAGAAGGGGTAGAAGTGCAGGTCGGCATCTCTTGATAGCAGTTCAGTATTTTGGCCATAATGCAAGGTACGAAGCTCGGTTTGATGCGTTTTAAAGTTCTATGCATAGCTAACATAGAGAGCTACAACTTCACAGAAGGGTGCAGAAGCTGGTTCGGACTTTTAAAGTGCCAAAAATTCAAAAAACGCAGACTGCTATAGAAGGCGAATCTACATTCACTATGACAACAGGTTAGTTTTTGGATCATAACTTGAGTCCTACAGGTCCGATTCATACGATTCAACTTGGTATGTGTAGCCTGGAGTAGCCTCTACAATTTCATAGACATCACAGGTCCAGATTCTGAGTTTTAAGTCATTGAAATTGCAAAATACAGAGCAGCAGAGATGAAATTGACAGCTGGTGTTTGTTTTGGGAATATCTTGAGCTACGCACCTCCTATTGAGGTGTTCTTTATCTCATTAAGTAGCCAAGAATGAGATTTTGAAGTTTATTGGAGAGTAAATTCAGATTCAGAGGTTATTACCTCTAAAACAGCAAAATATAGAGGTTCAAGTGCTCTTGGAGGTTGAATTTGCTTTGGAACTTCTTCGAGAGGGAATTTTTGGTGTGCAAGCTCTTATTTTCAGAGCTTCAAGGCATTGTACATGTATGATCACTGTGGTACCTCCTCCATATGAGAGTAGAGCATGATCTTGTCACGTGTTTGGCATGTAAGATGACATTGTGGTATACTCTTTTTGAGGTTTATGTCATCATGAGTTCGATCATGGATGTATAGTGGCATTGTGGTCTATATCTTGCGTGTGCCACTTGGTTATGGATTTAGTTACCGGTTGCACACAATTCTGTGAGATTTGATTGTGGATCTTGGTTGGTACTTGTATCTTTTGTTTTCTTTGTAGGTACATGATCCAGATTGGAGCCTTAGTTGTATACTTATTTGTCACCTTGATTTGCTATTCTATTAGCAAATGTTTATTGATTTGATGTTGTGGATGGTGATTCCCACATGGTTATTTTGGTTCTAAAGTCCATTTTCAGAGGAGATGCTACCAAAATTTCATCGGCTTCTATGCTAGAAAGGAGCTCTAGTGGATCTTGAAGCTTGTGCGATAGCTTCGGATCATTGTTTATCTCCATTCATTTGGACTTGATCACAGGTTATTTGTGATAGGTTGGACCATCTTGCAGGATTCATTCTTCAGTGGGAGGTGCATCACCATTATATTGGCGTGTATTGCCATTAGTTTTTTGGCACATGTAGTTGCCATTAATAATCTTTTTTATTAGATCAGTGACAGGTGGTGACAGATTACTCATTGTTCTTTTGTTATTGGTTATCTTGTTTGATTGCTCAGTTTACAGGGGATACTCTGTCGAATTTTTCCCAAGATTCTTTCACATCTATTTGGTCACTTTGGAGACTTGGTGAGCAAGCTTATGCTCATGGTTTTATGTGCATGCGAGATGCATGGTTATGTGACAGGTGGCTCACACGGTTTTCTTCTCCAGTGAGACATATGTGATGTGAGTTATGCATATGGATATGTAGGTGTGATCCTATTGATGTTAGAGTATTATTTCTAGTCTCTTGTTACATTGCTAGTCTTGGATTGCAAGCATGGTGTTTTCTCGATTTGATGGCACTCACTTTCCGAGATGGAAAGCTCAGATGTGGCATACATTGGTTCGTGCAGGGTTACACATGTATGTGCATAGAGATGCATAGAGTCCTCGTGACATGCGCGACCACGTATGGATGGATATGGATGCATTAGCCAGCTCCACTATCTGATTACAGCTTGTGGATTCTATATATGAGTCTATTATGTATGAGGAAAAGAGTAGTGCATTATGGCAGAGACTACATGATATGTATGCAAGTCCATTGACTCATGTGAGACATAGATCACATCGACGACTTCGATGTTGGCATTTTGGTCATGAGGGCCATATTCGACGACGTTGCTTCAGGCGGATGCGACGACGACGTCAGAGATATGCACGTGATGCAGATCAGGTAGTGATTTCAGGAGAGTCTATGGCAGTTGATTATGCTAGTGATGGTGATATCACTTTCTTCTATAGTTCATCTCAAGATTCCTCTTGTTCATTGGATAGCATAGATATGGCTTGGTTGCTTGATACATTAGCCGGTTTTCATGTTACTCCACATCATGAGTGGTTTTATCGATTCTCAGGTGAGAGTCGTGGATGTGTGCACTTGCCTAATGGTATGGCATATGACATTGAGGGTGCAGGAGATGTATGCCTTATGCTACCTAGTGGAGAATCACTTATACTCAGACATGTACGTTATGTGCCTTCATTCCCTATGAGCTTGATTTCAGTTACCCAGTTACAGGAGAGCAGATGTTATGCATTCCTTGGTGAGCATCATTTTCAGTTGTAGTTGGGACAGCTTATGCTTGTCAGAGGTGTCAGGATTAGGCATAGGTATCCACTACAGGTACTTCATGTGAGAGACAGTCTTGTCTCAGTGGGAGTTCAGCCTTATGTGTGATGTGAGACTCGTCATGTCTCATTTTATCTAGCTACAGATAGGTCTATGGACATTCTTGATGCACATGTATGATACAATTCAGATGCTCAGATGGATGCACATGTAGAGCATATTTTGGATGCTCATGATGCTTATATAGAGCATGGTTTTGTTGATCATGTGGATGCTCATTTGGAGCACACTTTGGATGATCAGTTGGATGCTTTAGAGCATGATGTGGATGCTCATGTAGAGCATTATGATGATACTCATTTAGAGTGTGGTCATTAGTTTGACCTTGGTATTGATGTTGTGCAACTAGCTCATATGGAGCATGATGATACACTTGCTGTGGTAGAGCGGGATAGCTCTTATGATACACAGTGTATCCTAGATCATACTATCTCTCAGGGTGCATAGCTAGACACATCCTTGGTTGAGAGGATGGCTAATTTGGATGCTGAGGAGTCAGCAGTTATGCAGTCATTCTTGGATTCGCTCATGCCAGATGTTGACATGAATATGTCAGGACATGTTGGTCTTGATGATAGTGCTTTGGATGCCTTGGATACAGGCATGGCTGACATACTTAGGTTAGCCAGGATAGCAGAGGTTTCGTCAGCATTCGGGAGTCTGATGTACGAGTTGTTATGCTCGAGATCAGACATTGCAGTTGCGATTGGAGCATTTGCACTTGGAGTTGTCAGTCGTTCGATGATTGACACAGGCATAGAGCGAGTGGGAGCTTTGCAAGAACTTCATCAATTCTTGCATCAGTCAGATGTGAGCTCGACTCTTATCGATATGAGTCTAGAGCAGTTTGAGGTGCATGGATACACCTTGTTCGAGGCAGTTGGTGTAGGTTGATCTGTATGGGTTGAGATCCGGACTCTTCTTGTACATTATTGTATAGTCCTACATCATTCTTTGTATATTTTTCCACTTATGGTCACATTGACCCTTAAGTGGGAGATTGTTGGGGATGTAAGGATCATGTGACCTTACCCCCATATTCATATATATACATCATATATAGAGCATTGCCTCAAGAGAGATCATTATGTGGGTTTCGAGGCTCCCACGCATCTGTGCACGTCTCTCCTCTCTTCTCTCTCCCTCCATCTGCTCCTTCCTCCTCTTGTTCTACACACCAAAGGCAGTGACCAAGGAATAGACCTTGGCATACCTTGACATCCAATTCACCAAAGTCATCGTTGGCTGCGTACGAGGGAGGACCTCAACGATCAAGGAAGATAGAGGTTCTAGATACTTCTCGAGAGGTCACCCATCCTAGTATTGTTTCCCCTGGAGCTCGCTTAACCATGGCAATCTCTTACTACTAAGCTACACTCTTGTGGTGCCTGAAGACGGAGAAGAACTAAAGTTAACGTTACCTTGAACATGTTTTGGTCCCTCAAAGCATCATTCTTTGATTTCAAGCCTGATTTGAAGCATTTTTGGGGTGATTTTTGGAGCCATTTTGGAGTACTTTCGTGAATAGGTCTCTTCATACAGGTTCAAGAACATCAAGAAGAGTGTTCTTCATATTTCTCCAAAAAGAATTATTCACCTTTGGGGCCGTGTTTTGAGCCACACTCATAAAAATATAGGTTTTTTGAAAGGTTTTCAATTGTGGTGGGAGCATCCACCACAAAATTATGCAAGTTTTTGAACTTAAACAACAGAGTTAACAAACACTTGTAGGTATTGTTGCCTATTTTTTGGGCTATGCATTCAGCCTTTCAATGTCATTTTACTGCATATATTGAGCACATACACACTATGTATGCTTCTGTGGATATCGCTTATGTACATCCATGTGATCATTGATATAGCGGTTACGTTTTTGCATAAGGCCTTTTACGTTTGATAAAGAGGGTCGTGGTGGGGTTTTCTTAACTGAGAGACACCCAGATGTCGAGGTCTCTTTGGTGATGCAGGTGGAAGACTTACTTAGCCTCACCATAGGAGATGTATGATAGTCGTTCATAGGTGCTCGATAAGCCTAATTGGCTTCTTTCATGTAATTGGTTATATGCACTGGATTCAGTGATTCACTAAAAAAGTAAACATGTCAGTACTTGCAGTTTTATGAGACTTTGACACTAGTCATATGCTCATTTTTTTGAGGATATTCTAGAAAAAATTTTCCAGATTTCTTTTGGTTTTGTCAACTATACAGCGATCGATTTACTCCTTGATACACTTATTGGTATAAGCACATTTATTCTTACATAATCCTTTTGGTTGGCCATTATTGTCCATTAATTCATTTTTCTAGGAAGACTCTGCTAATTTTTACCCAGAATCTGACAGTTCGTCATCCTTTCTTTGAGCCTAAATGGTATTTTTGAGCTCCTCTAGCTCCATTATCATTCTATTTAGTTCTCTATCATCATGGCATCAGAGTCTCATGCATGTCTGGTGGATCAAAGGTCTAGTGCCAGTGTTCCGAGGAGGAGCTATAACATGCAAGGCGAAGACCATTTTGAGATTCAAAACTTTGATAGCTCAAACTTTGCTCTATGGAAGAATCAGATTAAAGATGTGCTAATTCAAAGGAGGCAATGGAAGCTGATAAATGGAATCTCAAAGAAGCCTACTAATATGGATGAAGATGATTGGGATGAGTTAGATGAAATGGTCAGGTCTACCATTCGATTGCACCTGGCAGGCAATGTTTACTTTACAGTATTGGACTATGAAAGTGCAAAGGAGCTTTGGAAGAAGTTATGCAATGCATATGAAAAAGAAATGGCATCAAACAAAGTGTACCTGATGAGAAAGTTATATGATCTTCGCATGAAGGATACAGACAATGTTGCTTCTCATTTGAATGAGTTTGATGCTATATTCTCCTAGTTACTGGCTCAAGAAATGGACATGGATAATGAAATGAAAGCAGTCTTGTTGTATGCACCTTTCCATCATTATGGGATACATTTTGCACAACTATTAGCAATAGTGCACCTGGTGGTAAACTAGTTTATGATGACATATGTGGAGCACTCTTGAGTGAGGGTATTCATAGAAAATCTATGGTTAGCACTCAAAGAGGAGATGTATATAATGTTCATCATTCTTACCAAGGAAAGAAACAACAACATGGTAGGAGCAAAAACAAGGAAACCAATTGTTACCGTTAGTGTCCATGTCAAAGGTGAAATGGCCACCGGACACTTTTCTATATGTTCTTTAATAAAACATATAGTGGCATGGTCAGTCACAGACTGTAAGTTCGATCGCATTTGTAACATCTAAGAAGTTTGTTTTTGTGCTCCTTGTGTACTTTGTTTTTCTGTGTATTGTGCAGCCTCTGTGCAAGAGTACCCATGTGCCGCACTTGGAGCTCAGTTTTCTCCTTCGCGGATATTGTCGTGGAGCTCTTGAGAAGGAGATCACACTATGGTGCATTGCCATCAAAATACTTCACCTAGTACCCACGAGACCCCCGTATCTCACAAAGCAGGGGTTCGGCTGGGTTACAACTCATTTAAACTGGCATGAGCCATTACATGTCCAGTCCGAGAGTTGAACTCTCGACCTCCACGTCAAGAGGCCAAAACTATACCAAACCACCTATGAGACATGAACTTTTAAGAAAAGAGCACTCAACATCTTAAGCACCTAAAGTCAAAGAAATAAAAACTGCTACTTCACTCATACACGATCCTCAAGGCATTCAACCTTGCAAATAGCAAAAGTACTTCTATGTGTATATCTATGTAGGGGTTGTCTTTTTACGTTCTCTATTCCCTACTCCAAAGATCGATGACATGAGTCCCCACAAAGGGCCCTCTCTACTAGAGAGATGCTAGAGGCAAATGATAATCAAGGTAGACTATTTGCAAGAGAAAAAAACATCAAGCACATCACTCACTTTGCACATACGATGAAGTTTAAGGTAAAATTTGCCATTATACACATGGCATTAGGATAATGACCTTCGCTTATAGACTGCTAAAAAATTTAGAGCACTACCTCTCCTTACCCAACATGCACCATCCAAATCACATAAGTAGGAAGAGGTTTTTAGTCGATTTCTATGGTAGAGTTGACATTGCTAGATCACAAAATATGTTACACTAGCTAAGACTGGGTTTAGGGAGGGCGGCAGCAAAGTTATGCCGCTTCTCTAAACGGATCATTTCAAGGCATGTGCTTGCCCTTGTTCATAGAGGGCGGTAGAATTGAAAATGAGCAAATGCTACATCATTGCATAAATTCGAAGGAAATGTACTGAGGGGGTAAGCCTGTCTTTGCACGTCACATTTTGATGATTCAACAGATATAGCCTATATTGAGGCTAGCGAAACAGTATTTAATTTAATAATTTGATCTTTTCTTATGTATTTGCAAAGATTCATGTGAAAAATAAATATTTGTTTCGCCATCCCTTGTGTTCACATAGGATGGTGGCACAAAAATGGTTTTTGCACAGTTCTGTGCCTTATTGTGTGAACAAATGAAAAGTGAAACTAATTCTTTTTTGTGTGTTCCACCTGAAATTATACACTTTTGAGTGTTTGTTTTGCCGCTTCTATGTGAACGGAGCCTAAGGAAACCAATGCATCTGTCCATGGAAAAAGAGACATTGAACATAGTTCGATCAATCTCTAGTTTTCTACCATGACAACACGTCAAAAAACACATTTTGCGAATGCCACATGAATGGAGAGTGTGGAAATGTCCTTTTTTCACCGTTTAGACATCACATGAGATGCATCACAACTCGGACATGAGCAGCGAATGCGTGTCAACTGAGGCGTGCGGTGGCCCTAATCTCTTATACGTAGTAGTAACTGCTGTGAGTTTGTAAATATTTAACGTCATGGGGCGAACTAACCCAAGCGTTGGCATCACATGGAGTTGTTTGCTGATACATCTCTGTCCTCCTTTCTCCTTTGAGAAACAGTGCTTGAATTGCTAATATGAAGCTGCTTTACGCCCTGTGTATAAACTACTCTATCATGATGAGCTTTACTAAGGCTTTATACAATCCAGAGGCTTTGTCAGAAATGACAAAGATACTCCAGGGACGTAGCTCTCATGTTGGGTAAGCAAAATGTTTCCTTTGCGCTCTCATTGAGGCTTGGAATAGTTAGACAGAACTGTTGATGTGGGCAGCTCACCTACATGGAGAAGGTGGGGCTGAGATACAGGCGGAGAGAAGATGAGATTTGCATAATTTCATTGTCCATTAGCATTCTTGGTCCATTGCAACGGCCTGGAAATCAAAAGAATAGGCTTCTGGCACTGTTTGGCACAACTGGATTGATGGGGAATGTGCTGTGTTTAGAGTCTACACGGTGGTCAACTGCATAAATCCAAAAGCCACATCCCCAGCTATGGACTTCTGCGTGGTCCCTAGCGTGCGGACAGCAGAAACGAAGAAGATGGCGCTGTAGATATGCACGAGGAAGGCCCTTCTGGTTGTCCTACTTTCTGCCTTGGTTTAATGCGCTGCTCCTGTATGAAATATTGCAACCTGAGTGAAACTGCAATTCTCACTCTGTGTAATGCCCTACTCAGACACGACGAGTTCATCAATACAGAGCTTCGCTTAACAAGATCGTGATCTATCATCCCAGGATGCATACATGCAAAACCCTAATTATTTGGGCGCGTGTAATTCTGCAACCTAAATGGCTTTTCCACCATGATAGCTAATCCGTATGCACTTTCCCGTGCCAAGGAAACATGTGAACATACGACGTCATTTTGTTAACGTATCTGTGTCACAGAGAGAGAGAGAGAGAGTCGACGACTCCACTCCCACACAAGGGACATGTTTACAAAAGAGCATCTCCACCTCTCCGTGAGAACATTTCCCAACTTCTACACACATACACCTCTCCGTGAGAACATTTCCCAACTTCTACACACATACACACACATTGGTACACGCACGCAGCTCTTAGTTAGAACTAGAGGTCTGGACATTCATACTGAATCAGAGCATCAGCAAAGCTTTCTCTAATATCAGTTCTCTTCTGTTTACTTCGTCCTCTCTCAGCAAGCTTCTTTCTCTGCCTCAACTTAACCTGACCCTTGCTTGATTCGCTTGACTCCTGTGTATCTGCGGTTTGTGCGGCATGGCAACTGTAATACGTCAGCGAACTGTCGTATCCTTACACATATGTAAACTCCCTTGTTTTCTCCTCTGAAGAAAGGAACACCAAACCTACAATTAGAGAAGCGTGGTGACGGAGAGCTTGCTTAAAGCAGAGACGTAGAGACAAGGAATGTTGAAGTAAACTTTCCCTCGGCACGATCAAGAGAATACACGCAGAGGGATCCCTGTGGCATGCTGTATGTCTACGTTAGGGGACGGACACTTTTGAAACACAGATCATGTAAATCCTTCTGTCTTCTTCGATCGACCTCAAAGTTCAGACCAGAAAGCGGCGAGTCCCTTCATTTTCACTTCATTGCATTGCACCAGACAAAAAGAGCGTAAGCTTCCGTCTGAAATCAGCTGTGGTTCCGAAATGCATTCTCACACCAAATCCGATTCTGAGGTCACAAGCTTAGCACCCTCGTCCCCGAGGTCACCACGATCTCGTCCCCTCTACTTTGTGCAGAGTCCGTCTCGCGAGTCACACGACGGCGACTCCAAGCTATCTTTCCATTCCACCCCAGTTTTGAGTCCTATAGGCTCTCCTCTCCATCCTGGTGCGTTCTCGACATCTTCAAGGTCCCGGGAATCTTCACAGTCCTTGGCTCCTCCAGGTAGAAAATCTGGCCGCAAGATCCTCCCTCAACCACACGGTGCCAGCAGAAGTAAACACACCAAGGGTTGGGCAGCAAATAATGTGATTGAAGAGGAAGGTCCTGATTTTGATCAACCAGCCAAGAACCCATTGATATACACCATCCTTCTTGTCATATTTTCGTGTATCGTTATTCTTATTGTGTTCATTCTTCTCTTCTGGCTCATCTGTAGGCCTTCCCATCCTGAGCTTTCTCTGAAGGTATGGATAATTAGCTTCTTTTACTGTTCAAAATTTACGTTTTAACTGTCATTCACAGCCGCATTGGTATACTTGTTCGATGATTCCACTCTGATAAATTTCAGTGCATTGATGGCCTAGATTTGTTGTACTATCAGTTTTGCCAATCCGTTTTCAGTCATCGCTAGCTCCATGCTAGAGTGTATGGTTTCTTGTCTTTCTAATGTTTCAAAAAACAGCTCAACTAGTTGTGTCGAATTTGACATGTGAAAGTATCATTATGATCAGTAAGGATCCCTGAGTTTGACGAAGTTTCACCATATCCTCAATGTTCTCTGTTACAGAAAGATTAGACGCTCAGATGCTCTTATTTTGGCTTTTCGTTTTCCCCATGCATGAGTTGGGTGCATTATGCATTGAGCTAATCAGACAATGTCTATCTAATGCAGGTCTAGTTAATTTTTACCAGTTGTTTTGTTGTATTACTGAAACAAAAGACTTGGGTATTGTGTAAACAGAACGTGATATTCCACAATTTCTATGCGTATGAAGGAACGGATGCTTCTGGAGTGCCTACTCAGTTGCTCACAATGAACAGCTCTGTACAGCTTGATTTCTATAACCCATCCAAGTACTTTGGTGTGCGTGTGATTCCTGTGGAAGCAGTCTTCACCTTATCAGAACTTGAGGTGGCCCGAGGAGAGGTAATAACCGCATGGTGAATGGCTTCAGCAGAGACGCATATGAAAGCTTGAACACTCTTTGACGATCTTATCTTAACATATGCATTCTGTTTTCGACTTGTTCTGGGCATTTATATCCATTGTTATTGACTCTGTGGATTCTTAGGACAAATACGCGAAGTCATTATATTTTTGTTTGGAAACAAATTAGGATTGTGCCTTGTTTTCTCAACTCTACTACACAAGGAGCTTGAGCTTCGTGCTATGTGTTATGCTGCATCAATGTGTGGAATGCATTTAGTAGCTGCAGATTAATATAGTGTTTGTGGTTGTAGATATCGAAATATTCCCAGGCGAAAGGTGCTCGCAGGACAATTGTGGTAGTGGCACAATCCAGGAAGATCCCTCTCTACGGTGCTGGCAACGTGATATCGAACTCTGATGGCTCCACCAAGCAGGGTGTCCCATTGACTATGGTGGCTACTCTTCATTCCCAATACTATGTGGTTGGAAAGATGATAAAGCCCACGTTCCAAAATCAAGTGGTGTGCAACATCGAGCTAGACTCGAAAACCATGGCATTACTTACACCTTTGAAGAAGTCATGCACGTATACTACCTAAATTTATTCATATGTATGTATTATGCCCTGTAATAGCAACAATTTGGCTGCATGTGAGAGATTGCAACACAATATCATAGATGGCCTGCTTATTTTGTACTGTCCTCAAGTCTATTCATATAAAGCCTATAATTTTGTATACTCCTTTATGATGTATGATTCTTGGTATGAATATGGATTGCATGCGAGCACTAGTTGAGGACAATGTCATTTTTGTAAGTTCATCGGCATGGCCGGCCAGAAGGAGGGAGTTTGTTAATACATTCCTCGATCAAAAGGATACCTACTACCACATGAATGTACTTTTATGTCTTATTCCCATGAAGCAGTATAAAATTTCACTTTATAGCAGTCTGTTATCTGTTTTGTTCCTCATCTCCTTCCTCTGTCCTCCCAGAGCCCCTGTAGGTCGAAATTCTCGAGCATATATTGAAGTGGAAGCAATCGAATGTGAGCCGGTTTGCCAGGTCATGTTTTGTTACTGACTGGAAATGCAGATTGATCTTTGCCAGCATCATAAAAAATGAACCTGGGATTTCGCCTTTTGGCATGAAAACTTTAGAACTGCTTAATTCTATCAAACGCTGGTTTTTGGAAAAGGATCAAAAGTATTCGTTCTCAAGGACAGGCAATCACTGTGTCCTATTCTGTTTCTTTTCATGTTCTGTATGTTTGCTCATGTTGAAAGAATTCACCTACAATGGCCTGCTTTGAACTTTGAACACTTGAATTAGAGAGAATATCTTGAGTGTCTATTTCTCTCCTCACCGGAGATGAGGAAAGGGTGGTGTGCCAATTGTCAACACAAGAGCATTCTGACTAGCTATTATCCACTCAATGGAAATATGTGATTCATGACCACAAAGTTTTTTTTATGGGTTTTAAACAGTTGAAGGCAGTGTGTGGTAAGGTTAACAGAAAGTCAAACAAAGGAATTGATCCCTGTAGAGATTTTTGTCCTTCGATTTCTGGTATTGTGTAGATGTGCATCCCTGTAAAATATGGCGGAGATGCATGGCTTCTAGAGCATGCATGAAACTCTTCAAGATAAGATGAAATGCTCTAGGAATGATCAGATATTCCAGTTCTACAGATTGGTGAACAACTCATGGATGTGGAGATGGATCTCAAGTGATCACAGTTATGAATTGGAGGAAGACAGGCAACTAAATGTCGCAAATGAGCTTTTGAACGACTCGAAATTGGCGGAAACGAAAGGAATCTGTCAAAAGTATGAGGCTCACAAGTGGAAGCTTGTTAATGAAACAGCTTGTGGCTTGGAAAGATCATGGTGGTAGAACTGTGGTGCAAAATGGATTATCCAAAACCAATGATGAGGATTTGTTTGCAGCATAGATGGAATTTGATTATCATATAAATCAGAAATCAACCCAAGATTGATGTAGGCTTCACGCATGCTTGAGACAATACTATACGATGAAGCCTCGAGGCCCTCTTTTCCTCTCAAGATTTCAAATTGTTTATGTGAAGAAGCTTAAACACAAAAGTCAAGTGTGCAAGCTTAGTCTCTGGATGGTCTCCTCCTTTCCCAATTGAGGGATCTAGACTGGCTTTAAACTATTATCTACTTAGACAAACGCTTTCCGCAGTCAAATACCAAGTTTTCATGGACAAATTTCGTATCTGTTGTGATGTAACCCATATCCTACCCCTCAAACCTTGCACCTAAGCCTCGGGCATAGAGAGAAGCAACCTTAAAGGTAAGCCAAATCAAGGACTGATTTATCTAAATCAAACAATATTTGACATTGAAAAGCTACTCCTAGCTCTTTCCTATCTTTAATTTAGTTCTTATATGAGTTATGGAACCTATTATGGACTTTTGAGAAGGTATAATATAGAGCCTTAGAGTTAATCTTAGGTGTTGAAATTATAAGAACCCCTAGGTTAAGGAAAAGAGCAAGTAAGTGTAAGTGACTCGAGCAATTTGGAAATCTAAATAGTTTTGGTAAAAATTAGTATGATATGGCACAAGATGGTCTCATAATCTTAGGGTCAAGAAAATAATTTAGGAAACTTAGTGTGAACAACGAACCTTGGTGAGTATCCTCGCCTGTCACGCGGGAGACCCGGGTTCGATCCCCGGCAACGACGCCAAATTTGGTGTTGCTCTAGCACAATGGTGAGAACCACGTTAATAAGCTCCACCTCCTTAATGTCAATCCGCGGAGGAGATAGGAGTGATATGAAGATCGTGAATGTGAGATGAAGTGAGAGTTAAGGTGAGAAGCATAGAGATGCACACACACACTACAAAGAGACAAGCAAGACACAATGGAAGGTGAGAAATCAACTCTATTACTCAAGAACACTCTTACAAGCTCAAAATAGCTCTAAGCTCTTCTCTACTCACACAAGCTAACCTCAAAAATGAGCTCTCTAGCTCTTTTTATAGTTTCTAGATTAGTTTTGACCGGTTTCACATCTAGTGACCGGCATAGTTAAAAAATAGGTCCTATGCGCTATTTGAGAGGGGAAACGGTGTCTAAAAATAACCAAAATTGATACGCTCATTCTACCTAAGCTCCTCAAGCTCGAGGACTCCTCGGCTTGCACAAAATGGAGCAAGAAATTAAGAAAAGGGTTTTTCTATATTACATATGTTACAATAGTGATAAAAATCACTGTTGGAAGTTTTTGAAAAGTATTTTAAAACATAATTCTTTGAAAAAAAGATTCGACAGGCTCCCTGCTCTATCTTTACATGCTTTCGCGTCTTCTATGCCTCTGGCTACTGCTACTGCCAACACCTTGGCTTGAGGTTTAATTCGTCAATCTCATTTCCCCTTAATCAAATCAAATATTCCAATCAACCTTGACCCTGGCTTTTTCCACAATATCATCTATCCGATGAGAGAGATTTTTCTTCATTTTATGGATCTAAAGGAGTGGTTAGGGCCACTATTCAAGAACCCAAGAAAAGTGTACAATGCCCAAAGGAAAGCTCAATGTCTAACTCTGTAACCCCAAAAATGATCTCTCTAGCCCTTTCTATAACTTTTTATTAGCTAGTGGCTTAGTTCAGGCCTAGTGTCCGACCTAGTTAAAAAATAGGTTCGTAAGCTACTTTGAGGGATCAAACGAGCTACAAACAATATGAAATTTGAAACATAGGTTCTCCTAATAGCCCTGAAGTTCTAGGACTCCTTGGCTTGTAGAAAATGGAGTTGGGAGTGTAAATAATGGTTATATACAATGAGTATAGTGATGAAAGTCACTATTTTATGAAAATCAAGCTTGAATTTTTATTGAGGCCTATTCTTTGCCTGATCTTCTTTGACTTCCATGTCTACTCATACCATATATGAGCCTCATCCTTCTCTTTAGCCTTATTCCCTCATGCTCCCCTGTCTACTTTGACCACTATTGCTTCGGTCACTAACACTCCCCTCCTTTCTAGTATGACATCCCTAACAGATCCTTGTGGTGTAGGGTTATCAATGTAGTACTTGATAATGTTAGTGGCCAATGCTTTCTCTTGTAAGCATAGTCCCTTTGTGAGATCTAATTTGAGACATTTCTAGTCAATTGCATCTGGGACTTTTGGATGTGGAAGTCCACAATGTGTGGAGTATAGTGCATGTTTGCATGCAAAGAGCTATAGCAGACAAGTGGGTTTTGAGATAAAGACTTTAGTGTGGTACTCCCAAAACTATCTTGTAAACATGTCTTGGAATGTCTGTTTATAAGGTCTTCCACAAGCATCGCCTTGGGACCAGTCCATAGCACGGATTATATAAAACATGGACTTGAGCATTAGACCACGAGCGTAACATCTCTAGATATTCTTGTAGTAGCTTTGCCCTCCAGTTAGGCTAAAATTGGTGCATTTTCGAGCTTTCTTTGGTAGATCCTCTCGTTCAAACTGCATTTTGAAGGTGGGTGCTTTACTAATAATGCATTTCACTTTTGGATTGTAATATGCAAGGATCATGAAGTATGGTTGATATTGTTGTTCAAAGGTAATTATGAGCCTTCGGTGTGCTAGATCTTGAAAATATAGTTTTATCTACCTGAGGTGCCTCATGTGGTGATGGAGGAGATTCATACTATTGAAGTCGGGATTGAACCTCAATGATTTGGTTTGCTTTTGTAAATCGACCAATTCAGGTATTGTTGAGGTAGATATAGGTGCAAAGATAACAGTGGTTGGTGTGGGCAGTTCTATTTGTATTTGTTGCTTCAAGTGATTGACCTCTTCAACCAATTTTTCATAATCTTCTAAAAGATTAGCATAGTCTTCTAAAATAATTTTGATGTTCTAAGAAGATATTTGGAGGGGATAATGGGAACTTTTGGCATGCTTTCGATGGTCGCCTCAAATTCTCTTATTTTGTTGTTGAAGCCTTTGGTTCTCCTATTTTGTTGTTGTCAAATGTCATCTCAATAATTCCATATTACGGTTGAACTTTGCATTCCATTCCATTTGTGTGCATAATTGGTCTTCCAAGTCCTTGATTGCCTGCTTATCCATTTCTTGTATTTGTGCCTCTAGTTGGTTTTGTGATGGTTGTATGGTGGCATATTGGTCTTGTAATAGAGTATTAGCTGCCACCATATCTGAAATTTTGTCCTATAGATGAGTTGATTGAGATCTTTAAGCATGGAGTTCCTATGTGCAAACAAATTTTACTCTTGTCATAGGTGGTTGGCAAAATTTATCATTGTTGCGATGGCAAAGTCAACTATAGATGCATGCATGGTGGATGCAGTGTTGAAAGTGTATGATGTAGGGGGAATGGGAATGGGAAGGGTGAGGGCGAATGTAGTGGAAAATGTAATAGTGGGTGATGGTGATATTAGAGGAAGGGGGATTGGGGATTGTGGAATTGTGGGGGGTGGAGGAGGTGCAGTGAGTGGAGGTTCAATGTCCATGGGGTCGGACGTACTGGTGTGTGTGACATCAATCATGAATATTGATATAGTAGTTGCATGTTCATGGTGCTTGATAAAAATTGTGATGATGTGAAAATTGGTTGAGTTATTGTGCTAAATAAGAAGGTCTAAGTTGGATGTGTGAAGATGTGTCCCACCATGAAGAACATGTGGGTTGTTGATGGAACATAGAAGAGAAATGAGACATGATTGGAAAGAGGTGGTAGTGTGTGCTTGGGAATGGAGCAAATTGGAGAGGAGGTGGGAATGGTTCTCATGTTAATGGAAAGGTGGAGGAAACAAGTACAGGTTCTAATAACAACCAGGTAGGTGTTGAACTGCTAGTATTAAACAACAGGTTATTGTGATAAGATAAAAGCTAGGCATGTGAAACTAGTCTACGAAATACAAAACTAGGGTCAGGCATCATGGTAGTTATAGGATATGTGGCTAACTATACATCAGTGGTAGAGATGGGATTGGACTCAGGGGTTCTTAATGGTGATGGAATAGGGATGAGTGAATGGGGAGGAGTTTGGACTATTGTTTTTGTAGTTTGGCTAATGGTTTCTACAATTGTTAGAGATACAGAATGTTGAAGCATATATACCAATGGGGATGGATGTCACAGGTATTTATATATCCTTAACCAATCTAGGGAGCTTTCTGACTCGTCGTTCTTCATATTTTATGTTTGGCTTCTTCAACATGTGATCAATCGCTTTGACAATGCTGATTGCTTTAGACAGTGCATGCAAAGCATCGATAAATTGAGGATCTTCATCATTTGCTTCCAGTAGTTTCTCCAAGATGACCCTACTTCGTTGCTTGGATAGGTGTCGATGTACAAGATTGTCTTTCACTGTTTTTAATCTTTTGAATGTCATGGTATACACAGGCTCTCCTTCTTCTTCCTCATCACTTTCCTACCTATCATTTCCTTGGGACCATGGTGAATGTTGTTCCTCCTCCCAATGGACATGGTGTTCTTCAATGTGTTGTTGTTCCTCATGCCTTTCTACCAATCCGGTTGCCTCTCGCTCATAATAGGTTTCAGATCTAAGCTCTACATATGTCAATGGAACCCCTTCAAGGATTTGCTCAAAATCGAATGTCTTCATATCTTCAAGGCCTTCAGCTACTGAAAACTCAAATTCAGGTTGAAGAGATGGAGCTGATGGTTGTGTTATGGTCGTTGAATTAGTAGTGTTTGTTGCTTGAACTTTTGTGGGTCTTGGGAGACGAATACTGAAAGGGGAAACAGTTGTTCGGCCATTGTTGGAGATACTTTAGGTGTAGCAATTATGTCTCGTGGTTGTATACATTGAATTGTGCTACACATCCTCTTGGGTTGTGGAATTGAAGCCTTCTTTTGCTTCGAAAATTGTAATGATGAACTAGTCAGTGCTTGCTCTATAGGGACATTGTATGCCAAACATCTATAAATGATTTTTGTGATTGCATAGCATCCATTCAACCCTATTTTTTGATGCCATCGTGCATTGGCAGCATGCAATTGATCTAGTTTTGATGCCATCATGCATTGGATGCCATTCATGCAAACATGGGAGGTAATTTTTATGGGTGCTCCTCAATGCACAAGGTGTTGATATTTGTGAGTTGCAAGATTGTACTTGCTTTTGCCATTACATTCAGTTAAGTGTTTGTGCTCTTTCTGGATGTGCTACAATAAGAAAAAAACATTAGTATTGCTAAAGAAACCTAATAAGACCTTGTTTCCTTTCCAATAGCGACATGTTTCCCTTATATCATGTGTAGTGTGGTAGTGGGTGCATAAGTGTTGAGTGTCTTGTGATGTGAGGTTGTGGTGCATACTCACAAAAAATGCATTATCTTAGTATGTTTCTAGTAATGTACATGTTTGTTATGAGATTTGCATGGTTGGTATCTTACATGGTTTGTTGATTTTTTATGGTTCCCTTATGGCCTTACAAGAGTTGATTCTATGTTTATACATTGTGTTCAAACATGGTGATTTATCTTGGGCCTGGGATTGTTTAGGTACCCATTTCCAAGTGGTACTAGGAATATGATGACATGATGACTTAGGTACAACAACTTTTATCTAGGAGCGTGAGGGGTTAGGATGGATTGTAATTGCCTAGAAACTGAGATCTTATGGGAGGAGATTTGAGCTCTAAAATAATTCTTAGGCACCCAGATTTGTGAGTTATTATGGTCAACCTTCATCGATCGCTTTGGTACCCAAACATGGGGTACTCTTAGTGTTGGATCTCTTCTTTTCTTTGTTGCTCATCTCCTCATATTCTTCTTCCTCTTCTTGGTTGAATGCTTCGGATCTGATGGAGCAACTAGTTGTTCACCCTTTTGCACCCAAATTTGATGCACTCTTGGGGCATGTTTATTTCTCCATGGCTCCATTGGTCTACTTGGTTCACAAGTCTATTTTTGTTGCTTTGCTCCTTGTTTTAGTTGTTGATATGTTACTTGTTTTTGGAATAGAAGGGAGTTCCACAAATTGCTTGATCTGTTTTTCATAGTGCAACATCTTTTGCACAAAAGATATGGAGACACATGCATCATCTTTTTCTTCAAGGTTGGACTTAGAAGAACGAAAATCCTGTGTTGAATCTAGATCTTTGGCCATATCAGTTTCTAGTTCTATTGTAACACATTGTTCTCGTACTCAAAAATGAAGAAGACTACTTATAAGGTTCAAGTTCTCTGCATGATCATAGATCCAGTCTTGACCCAAGATTAGGGACTAAATGAGGCCTTCATCATTACATACTAATAATTTCATTGTCATGGGGACATCTTGTATCGAGATGGACACTTCCACCTCACCCATGTAAGGGGTTTCCACACCCCTAATCCAATGGGGTATGCCTTGATTGGATTATAATGTAATTTCATGTCCTAGAAACAAGAATACCTGATAGCACTAGTAGTATCTCCTAAATCAATCATGGCTCTAATCCTATTGGTCGTGGTGCCTTGTCCTAGCTCAATCAAAATGAATGGTCATCTGTCTGCTATGTTAGGAGAGGCATTTCTCTTAGTTTTGCACATTACCATGTGAAATCAAGGGGCATCATAGTAGGGAAGAACATTCACAAGATGAAATCTCTCCACATTATGGGTTCTAAATTGGACTAAGCCTTACTATCATAATTTCATTCTTCTTAGGGTTCTAGAGCTTTTGCTTGAGTTTCTTTTCATATTATCTTCTCTTCTTCTTTACGTTTCTTGGCCACATTGAGTTGTCTAAGCATGTCCTCTGTCAAGGGCTCTTGATAGAGCTTGACTCAAAAATCGCTTATGTAATTTGGAAATATGTCTCCTTCTAGAATGTCTATTTGCACAATGAAGCTCATCGATATTCTCTTGATAATCATAGAATCATAGCCATGCTTCTCTAGTTTTTGAGCATGCTTCTTCAATGTGTATACCAAGACTAAATCACTCATTTTCAAGCCTTTATCTTTTACATGTGCATCAGAATAGGCCTTCTGTCTCTTTTTGGTTGCGCTCTCATGGATGTTCTAATTCCATGATCCTAGACGATAGCTCATGACTTGTCCATTGATGCTCTGTGCAACCTTGAGCATGGAAATAAAAAAAGTCTGACAAAAGCAGAGGATCTTGGCCAAATACCATTTAAAAGGGAGTGGCATTGAGCATCGTCTTATAGCCACTCGACATGCCCAAACAGTGTGGTGTAGCTATTTGTCCCAATCATAATGTTTAATGTTTATAAGCTTAGTCAACACATCACATAGGATCTTATTTGTACTCTCAACCTATCCGTTTGCTTATGGGTGGTATGGTGCCAAGTTCTTATGAATGATCATGGAATCTTGTAAAATATATTCAATTACCTCATTCCAAAAGTGGGTCCCTTGATTGCTTACCAATTCTATGGGTAGTTTGTATCTTGTGAATACATTCTCAAACAAAAAATTTGTTGTTGTTTGTGCGTCATTCTTCCGTGTATTTTACTTCATTCCATTTGGTGAGATAATCTATTGCGATGATGATGTATTCCACATGGGAGCTTTTGGTGGGGGGGTTAATATGACCTACGAATTCTATACCCTACTCTGAGAATGCATGTCCTCCCATCATGGGTCTCAGTGGAATCTCATCTTTGTGGATATTGAGTTCTTTGGCACATATCACACCTCTTCACATAGGTATGTGCATCCATACGAAGGGTAGGACACCAAAGACCTTAAAATAGTATAGCTTTGATCACTTCACCAAGTCCAAAGTGTCCTCTTGCAAACCCTAGTGTGCAGTCTCTAATATGTTCAAATATTCATTCTCATGTATACATAATCTAAAATATCCATCTCTTCCATGCTTGTATAGATTATCACCAAATGAGTTTATATTCTTGATTTTCGTGCTCTAGACTCCTTCATCATGCTAAAGTCATCTCTTGGGGAAACTTCTTAGTCCTTAAAAAGTCAACTAAAGGACTACTACAAGAGACACTTCCTATAGAAATGTTCTTCCATTGTTGGCCAATATATGCCTAATCTCTTGAATGTCAATAGGGTTTTATGTTTTGAATGATGTTGCCCTGATTCACCTACATATGCTAATTGCAACCATTTATCTTGCTCTTCCTCTTCCACACCAAAAGCTATGAGCTATGGTCATCTTGCTTATAGATACTCCCTCCGAGTATATGACATTTTTGTGACTTGAAAATTTATCTTTCTTTTGTCCTGATCACAAGGTTCTTGGATCGACATGTGAGAATACGCACTAGTTTTTTATCTTGGTTTGTAACTACAAGTTGAACAAATAAGGATAAGAAAGCTCATCTGACACTCTTTACAAGGATTCCCTTGAAGTAAATCAAGAAACATGGTCCAACTTGAGGTGAGTCTTCCCTTTTCTCAAAGCTAGTTCAAAATCATATTCCATTAGTAAGAGAAACCATCTTATTAATCTATCTCTATTGCAAGGTTTTTTCACGAAGTAAAGCAAGCCCTAAGAGTCCATAAATTATTTGAACTTATTTCCAATCAAATAGTGTTCAAACTATTACCGTTAGTGTCCATGTGAAAGGCCAAATGGCCATTGGACACTTCTTTGTATATGTTCTTTAATAAAACATATAGTGGCCTAGTCAGTCACAGACTATAAGTTCGACCGCATTTGTAAGACCTAAGAAGTTCGTCTTCGTGCTCCCTGTGTACTGTGTTTTTCCTATGTAGTTTGCAGCCTTTGTGCGGAGTATTGTGTGCAGCCTTAGGAGCTCAGTTTTCTACTCTGAGGATATCGTCATGAAGCTCTCGAGAAGGAGAGTGCACTGTGGTGCATCACCATCAAATTACTTCACTAGTATCAGAGCATTTCGAGGCAAAAGCTTTGTTCCTTTTCTGCGAGCGAAGCGAGCACCCCCCCAGATTTCTCTAAGGCTTACGACTAAGGCAGCAACCAAGGCATAGACCTTGGCATACCTTGTCAGCCTAGTCACCGAAGTCACTGTTGGCGCCATTGGGTGCGTGCGAGGGAAGACTTCAACGATCAAGGAAGATAGAGGTTCCCGGTACTTCCCTGGAGGTCACCCATCCCAATACTCTTCCCCCCGGAGCTCGCTTAACCGTGGCAATCTCTTGCCACTAAGCTACACTCTTGTGGTGTTTGAAGAAGGGGAAAGACTAAGGTTAACATTACCTTGAACATGTTTTCATCACTCAAAGCTTCATCCTTTGCTTTTAAGGCCTGTTTCTGAAGCATTTTTGGGTGTCTTTTGGAGCAATTTTGGAGTACTTTCGCACATAGTTCTCTTCATACAGGTCCAAGAACATCAAGAAGAGTGTTCTTTGTACTTCTCCAATAACAAATATCAATCTTTGGGGCTATTTTTTCAGCCACACTCATAAAACTATATGTTTCTCGAAAGGTTTCCAGTTTTGGTGGGAGCAGCCGCTGCAAATTTATGTAGGCGTTTGAGCCTAAAACATCATAGTTGACAGACACTTGCATGTGTTATTGGCTAGTTTTTGGGTTGTGCATTCAGCCTTTTATTGTCATTTTACTGCATATATTGAGCACATACACACCATGTACGCTCTTGTGGATACCGCTTATGTACATCCATGTGGTCATTGATATAGCGGTTATGTTTTTTCATAAAACCTTTTACGTTTGATAAAGAGGGTCGTGGTGAGGTTTTCTTAACTGGGAGACACCCGGATGTCGGGGTCTCTTAGGTGATTCAGGTGGAAGACTTATCCAGCCTCACCATAAGAGATGTATGATAGTTGTTCATAGGTGCTCAATAAGCCTAGGTGGCTTCTATTGGGTAACTTATTATGTGCAGTGGAGTCAGTGATTCACTATGCAGGTAAACATGTCAATACTTGCAGTTTTATGATATTTTGACACTGGTCATATGCTCATTTTGCAGAGGATACTCTAGCAAAAGTTTTCCAAATTTTTGGTTTAGTCAAGTATACAGTGGTTGATTTACTCCTTGATACACTTATTTGTTGGTGTTTGGAATCTTCTAGCTCCATTATCATTCTATTCAATTCTCTACCATCATGGCATCACAATTTGATGGCACAAACTTTGCTCTATGGAAGAATCAGATTAAAGATGTGCTGATTCAAAGGAGGCAATGGAAGCCAGTAAATGGGATTTCAAAGAAGCCTGCTGACATGGATGAAGATCATTTTTGATGAGTTAGATGAAATGGCCAGGTCTACCATTCGCTTGCACCTGGCAGATAATGATTACTTTACAGTATTAGATTGTGAAAGTGCAGAGGAGCTTTGGAAGAAGTTATGCAATACATATGAAAAAGAGACGGCATCAATTTAAGTGTATCTGATGATAAAATTATATGACCTTTGTATGAAGGACATAGATAGTGTTGCTGCTCATCTCAATGAGTTTGATGCTATATTCTCCCAGTTACAAGATCAGAAAATGGATGTGGATAATGAAATGAAAGCAGTATTGTTGTTATGCACCCTACCATCATCATGGGATATGTTTTGCACAACTATTAGCAACAATGCACCTGGTGGTAAACTCGTCTATGATGACATATGTGGAGCACTCTTGAGTGAGGAGATTTGTAGAAAATCTATGGTTGGCACTCAGAGTGGAGATGCATATAATGTTCGTGATTCTTACCAAGGAAAGAATTAGCAATGTGGAAGGAGCAAGAACAAGGAAAAGAATGGTCAACGAAATAAGAGTAGAAGTAAATCAAGGAAGAGGGATATTGAATGCCATTATTGTCATAAGAAAGGACATATGAAGAAAAATTGTTATGCATTAAAGAATGCTAAAGGTAAAGCACAAAATGTTGATGGGCATGTTAAACAGTTACTTGCACCATCTACTTCGACTGTGAAAGATTGAAGAAATTAATGCTTTTTCTGATGATGTTGATGTGTTGAAACTTGATAGTATTGTGCCAACTGAGGTGCTTATGGCTGATTCTCTTTCCCACATGTGGCTGTTAGATTCTGGTGCTTCTTTCCACGTGACACCACAAAGAGAATGGTTCTCTAATTATGCAGCAAAATCTCTTGGTACCGTGAGACTTGGTGACTCTTACCAATGTGATGTTGTGGGGATTGGAGATGTGATTGTGTAGTTCATTGATGGTTCAAATTCTACTTTCCATTCTGCCATGTACCTTAGTCATCATGCAGTTTGATGTCAGTTGGTCAACTTGATGACCTTGGTTACAAGGTGGTCTTCTATGCTCAGTCCTTTCATATATAAAAGGGCAATATGGTTATTGCAAAAGGAAGCAAAGTTGGCTCACTTTATCCTTTATTTGTATCACAGAAAGAACACTTGTTAGTTATTACTGAACAGTTGTATTTGGCATTGTCGTTTGGGCCATATATCTCGTAACGGAATGGAAAATCTTTCTCGTTCTGGCTAGTTACCTATGTTATCTTTCTCTAATTTTTCATTTTGTGAGCATTGTCAATATGGAAAGCAAACCAGAAATGTGCATAGAACGCACATTGACTCTTCAATTCAGCCTTTAGATCTCGTTCATACAGATGTGTGTGGTCCTATGCCCACTAGGTCCTTAGGTGGTTCTCTTTACTTTGTCACTTTCATAGATGATGCTAGTAGAAAAGTCTGGGTATATCTTATCAAATCGATGGATGAAGTATTCCTAATTTTCGAAAGTCGCTTGCTTCAGTTCAGACTAAAAAAGGAACTAAGCTTAAGGCTTTATGTTCAGATAATGGGGGTGAGTATACCTCACATGAATTCAGCCTTTTCTGTCAGTCTAGATGGATTCGTAGAGAGTTTACAACTCCTTACACCCCAATACAGAATGGTGTAGTTGAGAGGATTTTTAGAACTATTCAAGATAGAGTAGTCTCTATGTTGCATCATGCAAACCTCTCACAGGGTTTTTGGGCAGAAGCAGTATTGACTACATTTCATGTGATTAACCTTTCACCTAGTACTGCCAAAGGTCTAAAAGTGGCACAAGAGTTATGGACAGGGAAGCCACCATATTATGATCATCTTTGAGTTTTAGGGTGTGAAGCATATGTTCATATACCCAAGAATCTTAGACAAAAGTTAGACCATAAGTCAAAGAAATGCATTTTTCTTGGATATGGTCAAGAAGGACAATTTGGATATCGCTTATGGGATCCTAAAACATGGTCAGTGATCAGAAGTAGTGATGTCATTTTCAATGAGTCTAAGATGCATGAACAACCCATTAAGAGGTTGAAGTGAGAAGAGTGGTGTTTGAGGACACTAGTCCTCCGGTTAGCATGCATAAAAATGTTGCACATAGGGATGTTCAAGAGAATGTCCATTCAGATCAGTCTGCACATATTCCTTTTCAGCAACCATTGAGATGTTCTGCACGAGTCTCACATCCACCTGATAGATATGTTCCAGGCTTAGATTTTGTTATGTTAACAGATGTCGGTGAGCCTTCTTGCTACAAAGAGGTTGTGCAGACAGAGGATCATGTCAAGTGGGAGCATGCCATGAAGAGTGAGTTGGATTCTATTCACAAGAATGGTACTTGGGATTTAGTACCTTTGCCAAAGGGTAGGAAAGCTTTACCATGTAAATGGGTATATAAGTTGAAATTCACATCAGCTAGTGCTTCTCCAAAATATAAAGCACGACTTGTTGCAAAGGGTTTTAAGCAACAACATGGTGTTGATTTTGAGGAAATCTTCTCTCCAAAGGTCAAGATGCCTACTTTGTGCATGTTGCTTGGATTTGTTGTGATGGAGGACTTAGAGCTAGTCCAAATGGATGTGAAAACTGCTTTCTTGCATGGAGGTCTTACAAATGAGATCTATATGGAACAACCAGAGGGTTATGTAGTTCTTGGCAAGGAAAGTCTAGTTTGTAAGATCAAGAAGAGTTTGTATGGACTTAAACAATCTCCTAGACAATGGTACCAAAAGTTTGATGCTTTTATGAAGTCCCAAGGCTATTCTAGAAGCAATGAGGATCATTGTCTCTACACAAAGAGATGCTCAGATGGTAGCTTGATATGCTTGATACTTTATATCTATGATATGTTGATTGCTAGGAAGTCTTCCTATGACTTGTCAATTCTCAAAAGGAAGTTGAGTCATACATTTGATATGAAGGATTTGGGGGATGCCAAACATATTCTTGGCATGCGCATTACTCGTGATAGGAGTAAAAGATGCATATTCTTGTCTCAAAGTGAGTACATATCCAAAGTACTTCACAGGTTCAATATGCAGGGTGGAAAAGCATTGAGTACAACTTTACCCACATATGTGAAATTGGGCAAGGATGATTGCCCCAAATCAGATGAGGAAAAGGAATTCATGACCAAAATTCCCTATCAGTCTGCCTTTGGTAGTCTCATGTATGCTATGGTAGCTAGGAGACCAGACATTGCATTTGCAATGGGAGTTGTGAGCAGATTTATGCCAAATCCTGGCTAAGAAACATTGGGAAGCGGTCAAGATGATTTTGAGATATCTGACTGGCACTAAGGACAAGTGTCTATGCTTAGGTAGAGGGAAGCATCCATTATTGGTTACACAAATTCTGACTATGCTAGTTGTGTAGACAATCGTCAATCTACATCAGGGTATATTTTTCATTTTGCTGGAGGTGCTATCTCTTGGAGATCTCATCTTCGAGAATGTATAGTTGTTTCTACCACAGAAGTAGAGTATGTTGTAGCAAGTGAGGCATGTAAGGAAGCATTGTGGCTTTCTCGTCTTGCTTGTGATATGGGTTTACCTCAGCATGTACCTCGTTTGCTCAGTGACAATTAGAGTGCCATTGTTTTGGCTAAGAATCCGGTCTATCATGCAAAGACCAAGCACATTAAGGTGAGGTATCACTTCATTAGAGATTGCTTAGCCACTTAGCACATTATTCTTGAGAAGGTTCACACTTGAGATAATGTTGCAGATGCTTTGACTAAAGTTCTACCAGAGGATAGCTTTCGACACTACTGACACTTGATGGGGGTTACTTGGTTCATGATCTCACACACTTACTTGTATACTGTGTAACATGTCCATCAGTTTTCTACTCCGAGGATATCGTTGTGAAGCTCTCGAGAAGGAGAGTGCACTGTGGTGCATCGCCATCGAATTACTTCACAAACTTCTTAACTGCATAGAACATGCCTAAGCCTTCTTGTTCAATGGTTTTGTAATTACTTTCTAGAGTGTTCGATTGCCTACTTGCATAAGCTATGGGAAGATCCATGTTTCCTTCACTTGTTGGTTGTGCTAGCATGCATCTAATAGCAAAATTAGAAGCATCCACGTGGACATGAATGCTTTATTCCAGTCCAGTATTGTCAATATAGGGATTGAGCACAAGCATCTTTTCAGCTCTATGAATGACTTCTCACACTTCATCCCACAACTTGCAAGAAGTTTGTAGAGAGGTTTTGCAATTATAGCATACATGTGGATAAAATGTCAATGGTATCCATAGTGACTGATAAAAACTTGCACTTCTTGACCGTCTTAGGTCTTGGTAGCTCTCACCTTGTCTTCTTATGTTGATATTCCATTCTTTGACACAATATGGTCTAGAATTTTGCTTTGATTGACCATGAAGTCATATTTTTTTGGGTTCAAGCATGCTTTATATTCTTTGCACTTATCAAAGATTTGCATCAGCTCTACAATCTAAGTTCATCTTATGTGGCAATTAGAGATGGAATTTAATCCCTTATATTTTCACACTAGAAGTGAAATGAGCCCAATACCTAGGTCCCTTCACACACCTTTTTTTCTTCCCTATATCAAAACTCTTATTCACTTGCCTTACACTAATCCAAATGACCTACGCTTTTAGCACATACCTACAAGAAACTAGAGGGGTGTGGGCTTGATAGCTCCTTCTTGCTCCTCCTATGTGAATATAACACCCTCCTTTGCATTTTTCCTAGCTTGAACTGTTGCATTTCAGCTCCTTAAGCCTTGGATGACTCTCTCCTTGAGCCTCCTTTAGTATATGTCTCTTAGTCTTCAATGATCTACAAGACTTCCATACATTTGATGAATCTTCACCTTGTTTTATAGATTTTAGATGCATATCCCAACTTTTCCACCACCTTAGGATTGCCTTGCTCGACCTTGAGACTACCCTAAGTGATCTAAATCATGACTTTTATCCATGTTAAGGTCTTTTGACCCCTTTATCCGCCTAAAGCTTAAATAATTCACACTTTTAACAATCAACAGCCAAAGTTAAGGTGGTAATGTCCATATCGAGCAAGCTCATAGCCTTTCAAAACTTTTTTAACTTGGTCACGTCCAAGCTTTCAATGAAGATATTTGCAGCTTGGTCCTTTGTACTCAAGATCTTTGAAGAGCTTCTTAAGCCACATTGCTTCACATGTAGTGAGGGCTAAAGCTCTGTATTCAGCCTCTGTCGGACTCAATGCAACTGTGGGCTACTTTTTGCTCATCCATGAAATATATTTTTCACCAATTGTGGGCTTCTAGATGTGAGGCCAAAAATTGACCTCACATCTAGAAGATACTTCTTTTGAGAAAGATAGATACCTTTTTTCCCATAGATCACCTCAATGCCAAGAAAGTATTTTAGCACACCTAAATCTGAGATTTTGAAATCTCTTCCAAGCTTCTCTTTGATGGTCCTTATCCCTACATCATCATTACTTGTCAAAAGAAGATTATCCACATATATGCATATCAAACATATCTTGTCATTTGTCTTCTTCACATACAAGGGTGGATCTGCATCACTTGAAGAGAAACGACATCTCTTCAAGAAATCCACTAGCCTCTGATTCCAAGCCCTTAAGGCTTGCTTTAGGCCATGCAGGGCCTTCTTCAACCTACAAACATAGCTAGGATGTTGTGGATCTACATACCCTTGAGGTTGTTCCATGAACACCTCTTCTTGTAACTCACCATTCAAGAAAACATTCTTTATGTCCATCTGGTAGATAGACCACCTTTGTGCTGCACATAGGGCTATGAGAGCTCTAATGGTAGCCTTGTTTGCCACATGACTAAAAGTCTCATCATAATCTACCTTTGTGTTAGTGTGAAGCCTTTGGCTACTATTCTAGCCTTGTACCTTGCCTGCAAGCTTCCTTCTGCATTCCTCTTGGTCTTGTACGCCCACTTGTTTTGGACTATTTTCATGCCTTCCTTCTTGGGTACTAATTCCCAAGTGTTGTTCTCCTTAAGATCTTTGAAATCTTCATGCATAGCCTTCTTCCACTCTGGTTTGGTCTTTGCCTCCTCATAAGAATCTGGCTCTTGATGTGCGATGACATTCACCATGTATGCATAGTGCTTTTCCATGAAAGAACCATATGTATAGCTTTGTGGAGGTGCCTTCTTCCTTGTAGACCTCTTGTCTTGACCTTTGGGATATTGCTTCCGAGTCTATTGAGCTTTACATTAGGGGTAATGACCTCCTCAAGTTCTTCCTCTTTTGACTCCTCTTGAGCTTCCAGAGTGTCATAGTCTGTCTCTTGCAGCTATCTATACTTTGAAGTAGGGGATGATCTTTCATAATCATAAGTGTAAGAGTGATCATATGAGTGTACCTTAGATGTAGAACCTTTGATCCACTGATTGTGATTGACTCTTGAGGTTGAATCTGCACATCAAAGTCTACATACTCCTCTTGATCCTCTTCATCCAACTTTGCCTTGCCCTTGTCTCCATACCATGACCTTGACTCATCAAACACAACATCTCTTGACACATACAGCTTCTTTGATAGAGAGTTGTATCACCTGTAGCCTTTTTACTCATTTGAGTAGACAATGAACACACATTTCTCACTCTTGGACTCTAACTTTGTTCTCACTTCACTAGGAACATGAACAAAGCATACAGATCCAAATACCGTGAGGTGCTCCATGGTTGGTTTCTTGCCATAATAGACTTTGTGTGGAATCAAGTTGTGCACATCACCTGTTGGAACTTTGTTTGTCAAGTAATTGAAGGGCTTTGCTGTGCAGAACAAGAGGAGCAAGGAGGAAATGAAGGGAGAGAGGGGAGAGGAGAGACACGCACGCATGTGTGCGAGCCTCAAAACCCACATTATGATCTCTATTGAGGCAATGCACTATATATGATGTATATATATGAATATAGAGGTAAGGTCACATGATCCTTACATCCCCAAAAATCTCCCACTTACGGGTCAATGTGACCATAAGTGGTAACACATACAAAGAATGATGTAGGACTATACAAGAATATATAGGAAGAGTCTGGATCTGGACCCATACTAATCAGCCTACACCAACTGCCTCGAACAAGGTGTATCGATGCACCTCAAACGGCTCTAGACTCATATCGATAAGAGTCGAGCTTACATCTGACTGATGTAAGAACTGACAAAGTTCTTGCAAAGCTCCCACTTGCTCTATGCCTCTGTCAATCATCAAATGATTGACAACTACAAGTGCAAATGCTCCAATAGCAACTACAATATCTGGTCTTGAGCATAATTGACTATTATCACAATGCTCTACATGAGCATCCACATCATGCTCTAAAGCATCCAGCGAATAATCCAAAAGTGCTCCATAAGAGCATCCACATGATCAATAAAATCATGCCCTATATAAGCATCATGAGCATCCAAAACATGCTCTACATGTGGATCCATTAGAGCATTTGAATCCTGCCATACATGTGCATCATGAATGTCAATAGACCTTTGTGTAGGTAGAAAAAATGAGACATGATGAGTCTCACATCACACATAAGGCTGAACTTCCACTAAGACGAGACTATCTCTCACATGGAGTACTTGTAGTGGAAACTTGTGCCCAACCCTGGCACCTCTGACAAGCATAAGTTGTCCCAACTGCAACTGAAAATGATGCTCACCAAGGAATGCATAACATATGCTCTCCTGTAGCTGGCTAACTAAAATCAAGCTCATAGAGAATGAATGCACATAATGTACATGTCTAAGTGATACTCCACAAGGTAGGATAAGGCATATATCTCCTGCACCCTCAATCTCATATGTCATACCATCGGGCAAGTGCACACATCGATGACTCTCACCTGAGAATCGACAAAACCACTTGTGATGTGGAGTAACATGAAAAATAGGTAACATATCAAGTAACCAAGCCATGTGTGTGTTATCCAATGAACAAGAGGAATCTTGAGATGAACCATAGGAGAAAGTGATATCATCATCACCATCATAATCAACCACCAGAGACTCTCCTAAAACCACTACCTCACCTGCATGACGTGCATATCTAGCTTAGTTCTTGTGGCGTGGCAAAATTCCGCAGCTTAGTTTATACAAGCTTTTTGCTGTGTTGCCAACAAGTGGTATTAGAGCAGAAAGGTCCCCAAGAGTAAACGGAAGTAAAGATACAAGAGAATTTGAAGAAGTCTTCACAAGAAAGGTGAAAGCTAAGGAGATCAACAACAAATGGAATCAGAGAAGCATTCTGAAGTCATTCTCAAGGGTAAAGGTTTATGAAAGGTAAAATCTTTTAACGTTATACTCACTGGCAGTAACAAAAACAAGAAGATTATGGCATATCACATTTCTATTGACAAATTGGACAGAGATAACTATCCCGCATGGGTAATGCAAATGGAAGCCTTACTTATGAGTAAGGACTTAATGATATATGTAACAAGAGAAGAAAAGAATCCTACTTTTGGAGACGATAGTCAACCAAAGAAAGAAGAGTTAGAAGCCTTGAAGTTGTGGCAAAAGAAAGATGCAACGACAAGAGCATATATCTACAATACTATTACAGATCATCTATTACCACATATTAGAGGTCTGGAAAAAGCGAAAGACATATGGAGTGCATTGGAAGATCATTTCCAAAACACTACCAAAGCTAGGGAGGCTAGCTTATTGTCAGAGTTTACAACGTTCAAGAAAAAGAAAAGTCAAAGCATTAGTGATTATGTCACTAAGATGAAGGACTTGGCAGATAGTCTTGGATCTATTGACGAGGATATCAAAGATCACAGGTTAATAGTGCAAGTGCTTGCAGGATTGAGAGGAGATGAAAGGTGGAAACCTTTCGTACTCTCAACTGAACTTTCATTAAATCATTTTGTACCAGATTTAAATCAGTTGCTTGGATTAATGCTAACATTTGAGCAAGATTTGAAGACAGATGGAGATAAAGGACATAGTTCTGCTATGTACGCAAAGAATAAGAAGAAAGGTGATAAAGGTAAAGAACAAGATGAAGAAGAGATGACTACTCAAGCAAATTATGCAAGAGGAAGAGATAATGTCAGAAGTAAAAGTAGAGGTAATACAAAAGGAAGAGGTAATCAGAATAACAACAAGAAAATTTGTTGGATCTGTGGATTAAGTAATCATTTGGCTCATGATTGTTGGCATAATTCTCAAGGATCAAGTCAAAATCAGAATAACAATAGCAGAGGCAGAAGCAGAAGATATCAAAGATGTAGACAAAGCTAAAGAGGCGGATATGGTAGAGGTGGAGCAAGAAGTTGGGGACAGAATCAGTCTCACAACACTTGCTACTACAACTATGCAAATGATACACCGAATGACAATCATACAATGTTGATGATGAATTTGATAAGTATGTCAGAGAATGAAGATCTCAAGGTATTCTATATTGACTCTGGTTGTTCAAATCATTTGTCAGGAAATATAGAATTGTTATCAGAACTGGAAGGAGGTATTTCGAATCATACAGTACAAACAAGTGATAACACAAAACATAATGTGAGGTCAATTGGAAAAGTAAAGTGCAAGAATGGAGCTGACCTACTAACAAATGTTTTGTATGTTCCAACAATCCCAAAAAATTTTATCAGCGTGGGACAGATAATAGAAAAAGTTTTCAAGTCAGGTTTACAAATGAAGGAGTATTTGTTGAAGATCCAGAGAATGGATACAATCAAATTGTCCATCGTAGAAAGGAAGGAAGACTTTTTAATCTCAAAGTACAAGGGAATGTTGGTCAAGCTTTGATCACACATGGTGATAAAGCATTTACAGAATTAGACCTCTGGCATAAGAGGTTAGGACACTTTAATGAAAAGGGAATCAAAATGATGGTAGAGAAACAATCCGTAAGAGGATTACCAAATATGAAGAATCAACATATGATTCACAAATGTGAAGCCTGTCAGATGGGAAAAGCACACAGGTTACCATTTCAGAAGAAGAGTTACAAACATGATGGTTTGCTAGAACTCATACATACAGATGTATGGGGGCCAACAAAAGAAGGATCTATTAGTGGCTCAAGGTATTACGTTCTTTTTATTGATGATGCAACAAGATGGATAACACTTTATGTTTTGAAAGAGAAGTCAGAAGTGTTTGGAGCTTTCAGGCATTTTCATGCATATGCTGAAAGACTTACAGGACAAAAACTCAAAAGACTAAGGTCTGATGGAGGAGGAGAATATTTTTCTCAAGAATTCAATGATTATCTATGGAATGCAGGTATCAAAAGAGAAATAACTTGCAGGTATACACCACAACAAAATGGAGTAGCAGAAAGCAGAAATCGAACTCTAGTTGAGTTTGTCAGGGCAATGTTAAAAGAGAAGAATTGTCCAAATTATCTTTGGGTTGAGGTTGTAAATACAGCCACATATCTTGTAAACAGATTACCATGTGCAGCTTTGAATGGAATGACCCCTTATGAAGCTTGGTGGGGTAAGAAACCAACACTTGATCATTGCAAAGTGTTTGGATCAGTTACTTATGCTTATGTACCATCACAACTTAGACATAAGCTTGAACCAAAAGCTGAAAAATATGTGTTCATCGGATATGATGAAAAGCATATGGGTTATAGACTATGGAGTCCTTTAACCAAACATTTTATTGTTTCCAGAGATATGACATTTGATGAAGGAAAGAGCTGGTATGCAGATAAAGAGCATAATGATGAAACATTTAAAGAAGAGATAAGAAGAATTGAAAATGGTAAATCACATATGCAGGTGAATGGAGATGAAGATCATATGCAGGCAAGTACATCCAGGATTGGATCAACTATTAGAAATGAAGATGGACCGAGATTTGATGAAGAAGTGTATTCATATACACATAAAGAATATGAACCAAGAAGGTCAAACAGGCTAAGGAAACAACCAACAAGGTATTCCTATGACACTTCTTATTTGACTCAGAAAAACTATGCTTACTTAGTAAGGGAAGATGAAGAACCTCATAATTACAGTGAAGCAAAAGGTAAGAAAAAATGGGAAGAAGCAATGAAGGAAGAGTTCGATGCACTGGAAGAGAACAAGACTTGGGAACTTGTTCCAAAACCAAATGGGAAGAAAGTGATTGGAAATAAATGGGTTTACAAAGTTAAGAAACTTGCAGATGGAAGAATAGCCAGATACAAAGCTAGAATGGTAGTCAAAGGCTATGTCAGATGCATGGCATAGATTATGATGAGACATTCAGTCCGGTGGCAAAAATGTCAACCATAAGGACATTGATTGCTATAGCAGCATCAAAAGGATGGAAGCTAAGTCAGTTGGATATTTATGAATGGATATATATCATATGAAGTTTATATGGAACAACCTGAAGGCTTTGTAAGTTCCAGTTACCCAAATCATGTTTGCATATTAAAAAGAGCACTCTATGGATTGAAGCAAGCTCCAAGAGCTTGGAATTACAGACTTGTGAAGTATCTCAATGATCTTGGATACCAAAGTTCAAAGGCAGATGCAAGTCTACTCATTAAGAGAACAAAAGAAGATATGATCTACATTTGTATTTATGTAGATGACATTATAATAACAGGTACCTTAGATGAAGGAATCAAGGAGGTAAAAAGATTGCTTGAAAAAGAGTTCAAGATCAGTGATCTAGGAAAGTTATCATACTCTCTTGGAATGGAAGTCACATATATAGATCATGGTGTATATGTTTCACAAGAAAGATATCTCCTAAACTTACTGAAGAAGTTTAACATGGAGAATTGCAGAGAAGCCTCAACACCACTTGAGGTCAATCATAAACTCAGCAAATATGATGGTGCAGAGTTTAAGGATATGAGGAATATCAATCTTTAGTGGGAAGCTTGATTTATGCTACGCTAACAAGACCAGATCTTAGTTATGCAGTAGGAGTTCTCTCACAATTTATGCATTGTGCGAAGGATCAACATTGGGTTGCAGGACAAAGAGTTCTTAGATATATCAAAAGAACTATAAAAGAAGGACTATATTATCCTTTTACATCAGATATAAAATTGAGACCATACAGTGACTCAGACTGGGCAGGAAGTCAAGATGACAGAAGGTCAACACATGGGTATATGATATACCTAGGAGATAAGCTTGTAAGTTGATGTTCAAAGAAGCAGCATACAACGGCTTTATCGTCAACTGAAGCCGAATATAAAGGACTTGTGGAAGCAGCTAAAGAAGTGATATGGATGCAGACCTTGTTCAAAAGCATGGGCATTGATCAACGTATACCTATCATACATGGAGATAATATGAGTTCGTTGTATCTTGGAGCAAATCCAGTATTTCATGCAAGAACAAAGCACATAGAGATTCAATATCATTCCCTGAGGGAAAAGGTAATGGAGAAGGAGATTGAAATAGTATTCACTCTACAAAAGATCAGATTGCAGATATTTTGACAAAGAGCTTGGATGGAGTAAAGACAAGCACATTCAAAGAAATGGCAGGAATAAAAGAAAAGAAGAATATATGAAAGATCAGAGAATGTTAATTAGTGATTGAGGGGGAGCTGCTGGAGATTCACTCACTAATTAGACATAAAAGACATGAAGACATATGAAGGAAGACGAAGAGAAGGAGAAACAAGGCATTTAGAAAAATCAAAGCCTTAGTGAAGGGACAAATTCACGCCTGTAATATACAGCATAGAAACTTCCAGAATTACGAGTTTTGAATCTCGGATAAAAAATGTATATAAGAGAGTTGAGAGAGTGTTTAAGTGTGAGAATTTAGATGAGAGTAGAGAAATATGTATGCAGTAGACGCAAGAGAGCGTATGTACAGATGAATAATAGAACCTGAAATGTTGGGTATTCATCTAAAAGAGGGATGGTAAGGAAGAACTACTTAGCATAGGAGAATTTTCCGTGGCTATGAGCGAACTGAGGCGAAGCCATTTTGTACACATCTTCTCTAATAGAAAACACATACTTTTGTGGAAAGATCTAAGCGCATTCTTCTTGTGTGAAGAAATCTAAGTGATTTCATGTTACTATGAAAGTTAGTTAACAATTACAGTTTTTCTCAGTGCACATTTTACGTACTAAGTCTGACCGTAAAGGCATCCAGAACTAGTGAAGTTTTTTCTTCAAACTTCAGATAAAGTTTGTTCACTGAAGGAAGCTCAGGTATTACTTCCTTACTTCATTTACAACTATTTGAAGTAATTACAAAGAGGATTGCAGTTGATTCCGGTAACATTCCGGTACAATTACGGTGAGATTACAGTGACAGTCCGGTGGAGTTCTGGTGAAATTCTGGTAAGTTCAAAACACAGTTTTGACACAAGTAAGTGGCGAGAAGAATATCTAATAGTAAGAAAACAAAGAATTGTAAAGATTGAAGTAAATCATATCAGAATTGAAGCCTGAAGAAAAGGCAAATTTTTTTGTAAAGTGAATCTTTAGATTTCACTAAATATAGTTATAAAGTTTTCAATTTCAGAAAGGTTGCTAAGCTACTGATGATTATAGAGGTGTTCTAATATCACTCTAGCTTAGTTCTTGTGGCGTGGCAAAATTTCATAGCTTAGTTTATACAAGCTTTTTGCCGTGTTGCCAACAATGGCCCTCACAACCAGAGTGCCAACATCGAAGCGGTCGATGTGATCTATGTCTCACTATTGGAGTTAGATGTTTTTGGAAGCACACGAACAGCACAAGGAGGAAGAAGAAGCTTGGAGCACAACACACAATACTGAATGTATTACCACTAGAATGTACAAAGATAAATAGCCCATTAGGGCAATAGGCTTATATACAAGCCGGGGGGAAAAAACCTCCTAAAGAGGGAAAAAAGTGCCCCAGTGGTCCTAGTGTGTTCACACACATCACTACCTAAATATATCAACAAATCCCCCTTAGGAGTGATGCAGTGAACACGGAGCTTGCACTCATGTATAAGGAAGTGCCAAGCTATGTGGAATCAATCCACAAAAGGAAGTAAGCCCAAAGCTTTGCGAAAAGCTTCAAACTTCTACTTAGGCAGAGCCTTCACGAAAAGGTCTGCAATGTTTTCCTGTGTGGGCACATATACCAAGCTGATCTCTCCAGCAAAGAACCTCTCCCTAACATAATGATAATGCACCTCAATGTCATTAGTGCAAGCATGGAACACAGGGTTCCTCGCAACTTCCAATGCGCTCTGACTATCAGTGAAGATGGTGGTGGCAAAAGACTGACCAACACCCAAATCAGCCATAAGGTGTCTGAGCCACACATGCTCAACAGCCACCATGAAAGTTGCCCTATACTCAGCCTCACAACTCGAACTGGCCACAGTAGCCTGCTCCTTGCTCAGCCAAGATGCATGAGCTACCAAGCATGAAACAAAAACCACTAGTGGACACATGAGTGTCATAGCAACCAACCCAATCACTATTAGAAAAAGCATGCAAATCTGGCGGTAGTGATCCCCCCTTGGGATAAAAAAATCCAAGTAGTCAGCTACCACTCAAGTAGCAAAAGATGCGCTTAATCGTCTGCAAATGTTTGACACCTAGGCAATGCATAAACCTACTCATCTGTGAGACAACAAACTGAATGTCTGGCTACATAATGCATAAGTAAATCAAGCATCCAACAGCCTACTGATAGAGAACAGCATCAAATGCATCTCTAGCATCATGAAAACTCAATCGTAAATCTGTCTCCATAGGACTGGCAATAGGCTTATAGTCTTCAATGTTGGAGAACTCCTCTCCTAATCGCAGCGGAAAGTGTAGAAGACCTTCTTAGGATCAAGACTTTTGCAAACAGCTGAACCTTGAAATGAAAATTGGTACCAATTGAAAAATGCAATGAACTTGAAACTTTGGTCACTCAAACTAGACATCTATATCTTTCAAATGCTATCAAACACTAAATTTGGAGTAGATTTGGGTTGGCAAATCTTTGATTCAAAACAGGCTACCTGTCCACTTAGTTAGACTGAAAATTGGACTTCACTAAAACCTGAATAACTCATAGAGCATAAAGAATTTCATAAAACTATTTTAAATAGAGAAAGTACTCGAGATAAGATTTCCAAAGAATGTTTAAACACTAAAATTGGATACATATATTGAGATATATGACTCTCACAAGTAGACTACCCAAAAATGGGTGTGCGGCTGGACATACTCTATGAGAGTGAACTGAACGAAATGATTCAAACCAAATGAACTAGCTACAAGGGGACTTCCATGCCTTCTTCCTCTATTCTTGAGTTTCCTCCCTTGCCTCTTTTATAGCCAAGTGACCAAAAACTCTCATGATGAGTTTGAGAGCTCTTCTCCATAACTTCTCCACTACTTTGGACAGCCACTCCTCTTATAGTTTAGTTTTTGGATTTGATTCTCTTTTGATTGATTCTCTTTTGGCCTCCACTACTTGCTGAAGTAAATGCTTCCATTTTTCATTTTTGTATTTTCCTTCTACTTGAAGAAAATCCTTTTTGCAAAAATATATACGACCTTACTTCTTTATTTTTAACACTCCCCCTCAAGCTCACATGTGAGCTTGCACCTTCAGCCATATCCTACAAGTTGATGTTGTCCTTGAACCTCTTTAGCTTAGAAGCATCTAGGGACTTTGTAAGCATGTCTGCAACCTGGTCATTAGTTCTAATGAACTTTATATCCACATCCTTGCTCAAAACTTTTTCTCGAACATAATGATAATGCACTTCTATGTGCTTGCTTTGTGCATGAAACATTGGATTGTTCGTCAAGTGAATGCTTGACATGTTGTCACCAAAAATTGGAATGGTCTCCACCTGCACATCAAGATCAGCCAAGAGCTTCTTAATCCACATAGCTTCACAAGTTGCAAAGGCTAAACCTCTATATTCAGCTTCTGTAGATGATAGTGCAATAGTAGGTTGATTCTTTGACCATGTGATAGGTTTGCTACCTATCATGAACACATAACCTGAAGTGGATCTTCTATCTTCCTTTGAACCAGCCCAATCAGCATCACTGAAGCCCTTTACCTGCAACTCTTCATCATATCTATAAAACAATGCATGATTGACAATGTGCTTCACATATCTTAGCACTCGTTTGGTTGGATTTAAATTTTCACTTGTTGGAGCTTGCATAAATTGAGAAAGAACTCCAACAATATAACACAAATCTGGTCTTGTGATTGTAGCATGGATCAATGAACCTATAATACTCTTGTATTAAGTTACATCATGTAACTTCTCTCCATCATTTGAGCATAGCTTCACATTTGTGTCCATACGTTGAGTGAGTTTGCATTCACTCATGCCAAATCTGAAAAGAACATCCAACAAGTACTTTCTTTGCATTAAGTAAATGCCATCTTTCCCATAGACTATCTCAATGCCTAAAAAGTATTTCAGCTCACCAAGATCTGAAATTTTAAACTCCTTACCGAGTTTTCTTTTGATCTCTTTTATTCCTGCAACATTACTTCTTGTTATGATGAGATCATCAATGTACATGCAAATATATACCTGCTTGCCTTCTTCTTTCTTCATGTAGAGAGAGGGATCTGCACTACTTGGACTATACTCACACCTTGTGAGGTACTCAACCAATCTTTGATTCCAAGCATGTGGTGCCTGCTTCAGCCCATACAAAGCTTTCTTCAATCTACAAACAAAATCTGGATGCTTTCTATCTTCAAATCCAATCGGTTGACTCATGTATACCTCTTCTTGAAGTTCACCATTGAGAAAAGCATTTTTTATGCCAAGTTGATACAATGGCCATCTCCTAACTATCATAGCTCAGCCTTTGAATTGGATACCTTGCTCTCGAAGACCTCCTTTCATTTCCTTTTGAATATTGCTTCTTCAACCGGTTCAGCTTTACCTTTGGTGTAATCACCTCTTCATACTCTTCTTCACTTGCATTTGAATCACTATTTTGGGCAGCACTTTCAGCTTCAAATCTTTCATAACCTGATGTTGGTGATGAGGAATAACTTCTTAGTCCCCCCTTCCATATTGACCTTTCTCCAAGTGATGTAGAAGCTTTTGGACTTGACATTTGAGTGCTTGTTTGCTGAAATTCTTCTTGGACAACACCTCCATCATCTTCGCAATCTTCTTCAAGAATCTTCTCTTTCCCTTTGTCTCCAAATCATGGTCTTAGCTCATCAAATACCACATCTCGTGAGACTCCTAGCTCCTTTGTCACCGGATTGTAGCACCTATATCCCTTTTGCTACCAGAATAAACCTCCTCGGGAATTAGATTATGCACTCCAGCCGTTGTGCTTTGAGTTGTGTTGGCTGAAATTTGTGTTGTTGTAGCTTCTTCCTCTTCCTCTCGAGCCTCCTCTTGAGTTCCTTCCTCTACCTCAACCTGCATATAACATTTGACTATGGCTGTCCTTACCTTTGTTGCCTTCTCCTTGTTGAGCAACCTCTTCAGCCACAAGATTTGGTATAATCTCGTCGAATGTTGGGAGAGGATCTCTATAAAGAATGTTTGTGATGAGGGGCTTCAGCTTTTCTTCACTCCTCAAGCCATTGAGGGCTGTTTGGACAATGTCTTCCTCTTCTATCTTGCATCCAACTGATGCTAGTTGATCTCAAAGCTCCTTGATCCTCAATGTATACTCACTAATGCTTTGGTTTGAGTTTTTCCTCATGTTGTTGAGCTCATTCTTGAGTTGCATCCTCTGAGACCTTGTTGAGGTAGCATACACCTTCTCCAATGCTTCCCAAACTTCCTTGGCTGTTTCTAAGCTTTGCACATGACCAATCATAGTGTTAGAAATAACTTGTGAGATGAGGAACATCACCCTTTGATTCCTCTCTTCCCAATCAGCAAATTGTCTCCTTTGTGCCGGAGTAATGTTGGGATCTTGAAGGTCCACCGGTTGTGGATCATCTCCAGTAACTAGACTCCATAAACCTTTACCTTTAAGGTAATTTGTCATTCTATACCTCCAAGACTGAAAATTGTCTTTGTCTAACTTTTCAACTTGTTGTCCTAAATCAGCCATTGAAAACTTCCAAGATTGAAGTTTACCTCAAGTATGTTGTGGCACTCTTTCTTGACTTCACGAAGCTCCCCCTTGATTTGTAGCTTCTCCTTTGCTTCACTTCAGTTCCAATGCTTTGCCTCTTCAAACTCCAATTCTCTGATACCAATTGTTGGAGAATTCCTCTCCTAATTGCAGCGGAAAGTGTAGAAGACCTTCTTAGGATTAAGACTTTTGCTAACAGATGAATCTTCAAATGAAAACTGGTACCAATTGAAAAATGCCATGAACTTAAAACTTTGGTCACTCCAATAGACACCTGTAGCTTTCAAATGAGCTATCAAACACTAAATTTGGAGTAGATTTGGGTTGGCAAATCTTTGATTCAAAACAGGCTAAATGTCCACTCAGTTAGGCTGAAAACTGGACTTCACTAAAACCTGAATAACTCACAGAGCATAAAGAATTTCATAAAACTATTTTAGATAGAGGAAATAGTCAAGATAAGCTTTCCAAAGAATGTTTAAACACTAAACTTGGATACATATATTGAGAGATATGACTCTCACAAGTACACTACCCAAAAATGGGTGTGCGGCTGGACATACTCTATGAGAGTGAACTGAACGAAATGACTCAAACCAAATGAAATAGCTACAAGGGGACTTCCATGCCTTCTTCCTCTATTCTTGAGTGTCCTCCCTTGCCTCTTTTATAGCCAAGTGACCAAAAACTCTCATGATGAGTTTGAGAGCTCTTCTCCATAACTTCTCCACTACTTTGGACAGCCACTCCTCTTACAGTTCAGTTTTTGGATTTGATTCTCTTTTGATTGATTCTCTTTTGGCCTCCACTACTTGTTGAAGTAAATGCTTCCATTTTTCATTTTTGTATTTTCCTTCTACTTGAAGAAAATCCTTTTTGCAAAAATATATACGACCTTAATTCTTTATTTTTAACATTCAAGGCCAAAATGCTACAATAATGTGTCAATATATTTCATTTGACACAAAGCAATTCCACCATCAACTTGCATAAGCTGAATGCCCAAATAGTGATGCAAATGCCACAAATCAGACATCTCAAATGAGGCATGCAAATCAGCCTTAAAATCTACAATATGTGTGTCATGAGGACCAATGAGCAGCATGTCATCAACATATACCACAATGATCAAAAGCACATCATTAGCATGCTTAACATATAAGGTGCTTTCAGTTGGACTGTTCTCAAAACCATGTGCAATCAAATAGGCAAGTATCTTTTCATAACAAGCATGTGGTGCTTGCTTTAAACCATATAATGCCTTCTTTAACCTACACACCTGGTTTTCATGCCATTTTTGCACAAAGTCATGGGGCTAAAAAACATACGCTTCTTCATGCAAGTCACCATTCAAAATTGTTGTTTTAATGTCGAGTTGATATACATTCCAACCATGATGAGCTACAAGTGCACAGATGCTACAAGCAATAGCCATTTGACAAGTAGGAGCAAAGTTTTCATCAAAATCAATGCCTCTTTCCTACGCATAACCCTTTACAACAAGCCAAGCCTTATACCTGCCAATTGTTCCATCAGGTTTAAGCTTGAGCTTGTATACCCACTTAGTGCCAATGGACTTCCTCCTAGGAGGCAAGTCACATAAAGACCATTTACCATTTTTCATGATAGCATCATCTTCAGATTGCATTACAGCCATCCAATGTTCTGAGTTTTGTGCTTCATCAAACGAAACAGGTTCAGTCTCATCACAAAGATTAGAGGCAGCCATAGCATAGCAATCTGGTGCAAAAGAGGCACTATGAGATCTTGAACGAGCATGATATGATAGAGGTGCATCTAATTTTCTCTCATGCAAAGTCTACACCAGCCATTTTAGCATAGTTTCTACCTGGTCAATATCAGCTCTCTCATCAACAAGTGCATCATGTAAATTTGCATTAAAAATGGAATGATCTACATCATGATATGAAACCTACAAAGGTTGAGAAGTTCCCTCATTAGGAACATCACTAAATTGTCCACCTGTAAAAAGAGGTAGCAAAGTATCATACATGTGTTTAAAGTTACCAGATGTATCCTTAGTACATGAAAGTAAGAGTTGAATAGCATCTTCCACAAAAACAACATCATGGCTTACCAGAATGCATTTAGTCTGCAGATGATACAGACGATAGCCTTTGCTTTCAGAACTGTACCCAACAAATATACATTTTTGCTTTATCATCCAATTTTCTGCAATGTTGTTCAGGCACTAATGCATATGTCAAACAACCAAAAACACACAGATGAGCAATAGATGGCTTGCAACCATGCCAAGCCTCATATGGAGTGATAGACTGCAACGCTTTAGTGGGAAACATGTTAAGTAAATATGCTGCACACATGACAACCTCAAGCCAGAAACTATGTGGTAAAGCCTGACTCTTGACCATACACCTTGCCATCTCCATGAGTGACTTGTTCTTTTGTTCAGCAACCCCATTCTGTTGAGGTGTATATGGCACTGTACACTGATGTTTTATCCTAACAACCTATCTTCAAGACCAAGGGTTCATGATGAGAAAGGCAGATTCTTCTTTGTTTGTCAAGAAGAGTAATTTAGAAATGATATATTTGTGTATATGTGGATGAAATCATTATTATAGGTAGTGATGCCAATGGCATCAAACAAATCAAAAACCAAATGATTCAGAAGTTTAAGATCAGTGATCTAGGGTTTTTGAAATATTTTTTTGGACTTGAGTTAGTATACACTAACTCTGGAATCTACATCACTCAAAGGAAATATGTGCAGAACATGTTGAAGAAGTTCCACTTGGAGGATGCAAAAATAGCTAGCATCCCTATGGAGGTAAATCAGTAATTGAGTGCTCATGAAGGTGATTTGCTTGAAGACATTGCAGGTTATCAAAGCATAGTTGGAAGTCTAAACTATGCAACATTAACAAGGATTGACATATGTTATGGAGTAAGTGTTCTGATTCAATTCATGCATAAACCTAGAGCACCTCACTTGGAAGCGGCTAAAAGAATTTTGAAGTACCTCAGAGGTACTCAAAATCAAGGTCTTTACTTCCCATACACATTAGATTTGGATATAAAATTGTACTCAGATGCAGATTGGGTAGGATGTAAGGATGACAAAAGAAGTACTTTTGGATATTTATCTTTTGGAGGTGATAAACCTATCTCATGTTCTTCTAAGAAACAACCAACTGTTGCTCTATCTTCAACGGAGGATGAATATAAGGGATTAGCAAATGCTACACAAGAAGCTATTTGGATTAGGTTACTCTACTTAGATTTGGGACTTCACACTCATTCACCAATGATCTTTAGTGATAACACTAGTTCTTTGCATCTTGCAATCAACCCTATTTATCATGCAAGAAAAAAGCATATAGAAGTGCACTATCACTATCTTAGAGAGAAACTCTTCAGCAAAGAAATTCAACTAGCATATGTATCCACAAATATGGAGTGTGCTGATTTTTTAACCAAAGCACTTGATGGTACTAAGCTCTGCAAGTTTAAAACCATGATTGGATTGCAAGATATTCAAGAATATCGATGAAGCAATGCAAGACAAGATGTTTGGCTTGAGGGGGAGCTGTTGGTGCAAATGATCAAGCCAACACACTTGGATTAGAAGACAATGTGTGCAACTATCATTTGATGTTACATGTGAACCTTAGCTTGTAATTATTGTTGGGGATGTAAAGTTCATGTGATCTTACCTCTATATTCATATACATACATCATATATAGAGTATTGCCTAAAGAGAGATCATTATGTGGGTTTCGAGGCTCTCATGCACATGTGCGCATCTCTCCTCTCTTCTCTCTTCTCTCTTCTCTCTCCCTCCATCTCCTCCTTCCTCCTCTTGTTCTGCACACCAAAGCCCTTCATTGGTATCAGAGCATGTTGAAGGCTTGTGTGCGAGAAGCTTCAATGGAAGCTTAGGTCACAAGAGGTGAAAGTGCAGGTCGGCACCTCTCAATAGCAGTTCAGTATTTCGGCCATAACTTGAGGTAGGAAGCTTTGATTGATGCGTTTTAAATTTTTGTGTGTAGCTAACACAGAGGACTACAACTTCACAGATAGGCACAAAACTTGGTTCGGAATTTTAGATTGCCGAAAATTCAAAAAACGAAGACTGATGTAAAATACAAATCTACAATCACTTGGACAACATGTCAGTGTTTTGGCTATAGATTGAGATTTACAAATCGGAATGAGATGATTCAACTTGGTATGCATAGCTTGGAATATTTTCTACAAACTTTTAGCAGAACACAGATCCAAATTCTGAGTGCAATATCACTGAAACTACAAAATACAGAGCAGTAGTGTTGTAAGTGAAGGTGAAATTGACAGTTGATGCTTGTTTTGTGTATATCTTGAGCTACGCACCTCCGATTGAGGTTTTCTTTATCTTGTTATGTAGCCAAGAATGAGATCTTCAAATTTGCTAAAGATTAGAAGTTCATTCAAAAGTTATCACCGATACTTGTGTCTTTGTTTTCTTTGCAGGTACATGATCCTGTTGAAGCCTGAGTTGCATATGTATTTGTCACCTTGATTTGTTATTCATTAGCATATATTCATTGATTTGATATTGTGGATGGTGATTCCCAAATGGTTTATTTGGTTCAGAGTCCATTTTACAAAGGAGATGCTGTCGAAATTTTGTCAGCTTTTATGCTAGAAGAGAGCTCTAGTGGATCTTGAAGCTTGTGTGATAGCTTTGGATCATTGATTATCTCCATTCACTTGGAGTTGGTCACACATTGTTCGTGATAGGTTGGACCATCTTGCAACATTTATTCTTGAGTGGGAGGTGTATCGCCATTGTATTGGCATATATTGCTATCAGTTTTTGGCATGTGTATTTGCAATTATCTTTGATTGGATCAGTGATAGGTGGTGACAGATTACTCATTATCCTTTTGCAATTGGTTATCTTGTTTGATTGCTCAGTTTATAAGGGATACTCTACTGAATTTTTCTAAGATTCTTTCACATCGACTTAGTCACTTTGGAAACTTGGCATGCAAACTTATGCTCATGGTTTTATGTGCATGCTAGATGCATGGTTATGTGATAGGTGGTTCACACGGTTTTCTTCTCCATTGTGATGTGAGTTATGCATATGGATACGCAAGTGTGATCCTATAAGGATAGAGTATTGTTTCTAGTCTTGTTACATTGCTAGTCTCTTGGATTGCCAGCATGGTATCTTCTCGGTTTGATGGAACTAACATTCCGAGATGGAAAGCTCAGATGTGTCATACATTGGTTCATGCAAGGTTACACGTGTATGTGCATAGAGATGCACAGAGGCCTCGTGACATGCCTGACCATGTATGGATGGATATGTTTGTAGTTTTGACCCATCTTCTCATGAGCAATGCATGTTTGCAGTAGACTCAGATGTTTGGTACTTTGATAGTGGGGTGACCAAACATATTACCTTGCAGCGTAGTTTCTTCTCTTCACTCAAGCCTACCACTATAGAGAATACTATTACATGCACCAACAACTCCTCTTATCCTATTATGGGAGTTGGTAAGATCATTCTGACTACTACTCATGGTAGTTCTTTTACATTGTCAGATGCTTTATTTGTGCCAGGGATCAAGAAGAATCTGTTATCAATTTTGGTCTTATCCAAGATTGGTTTGGTTGTGAAATTTGTTGATGATAGATGTACAGTTCATGATCTGTCAACTGGCGACATGATTATTGCTCCTAGCATTTTTATCTCATGGGTTGTATAAGCTCGTAGATTATGAAAAATCTATGAATAATTTAGCATATGTACTTGATTCTAGGCTATGTCAGATGCAAAGCTTTGGCATGCACACTTTGGTCATCTCAATTTTACTAGTTTGCTACACCTACAAAAATATGAAATTGTATCCTCTTTGCCCAAACTTTAGGCACCTGCTAAACATGTATGTGAGGGTTTTATTTTGGGCAAAATGGAGTGTTCCTCCTTTCCAAAAGATGGTTCAATTTGGGCTACTTAGAAATTGTAGCTTGCATATAGTGAAGTTTGTGGCCCTATGCAGACACCTTCTTTTGGAAACTATCTTTACTTCGTGACTTTCATTGATGATTTTTCCAGGCATGCATGGGTATATCCATTCAAAGCAAAGTCTTAAGTGTTCATGTGCTTCAAACGGTTTTTGGTTTTGGCTGAAAAACTATCAGCATGTAAAATGGGCACCCTCCATTCTGATCGAGGGGGGGGGATATATGTCTTCTAACTTTTATGCATTTCTAGCTGAACGTGGGATAAAACATCAATGTACAATACCATATACACCTCAATAGAATGGAGTTTTTGAATAGAAGAACAGGTCACTCAAAGGAGATGGTAAGGTGTATGGTCAAGAGGTAGGCTTTACCACATCGTTTCTGGCATGAGGCTGTCATGTGTGCAGTATATGTACTTAACAGGTGTCCCACTAAAGCACTACATTCTATCACTCCATATGAGGCTTGTCATGGTCGCAAGCCATCTATTGCTCATCTGCATGATTTTTGTTGTCTAGCATATGCATTACTGCCTAAACAACATCGCAAGAAATTGATAAAGCAGTAAAATGTATTTTTGTTGGGAATTGTTCTCAAAGCGAAGGCTATCCTCTATATCATCCACAGACTAAACACATTTTGGTTAGCCGTGATGTTGTTTTTGTGGAAGATGTTATTCAGCCTTTACTTTCATGTATTAAGGAGATATTTATAACCTCCAAAAACATGTATGATACTTTGTTGCCTCTTTTTACAGGTGGATATTCTAGTGTTGTTCCTAATGAGGCAACTTATCAGCCTTTGTAGGTTTGAGGTGATGATGTACATCATTCCATTTCTAATGCAGATTTACATGATGCACTTGTTGATGAGAGAACTGATATTGAGGAGGCAAAAACTATGCCAAAATGGTTGGTGTAGACTTTGCATGACAGCAAATTAGATGCACCTCTATCATACCATACTCGTTCAAGCTCTCATAGTGCCTTGTTTGCATCAGATTGCTATGTTATGACTGCCTCTAGTCTCTGTGATGAGACTGAACCTGTTTTGTTTGATGAAGCACAAAATTGTGAACATTGGATGGTTGCAATGCAATCTGAATATGATGTTATCATGAAAAATGGTAATTGGTCTTTGTGTGACTTGCCTCCTGGCAAGAAGTCCATTGGCACTAAGTGGGTATACAAGCTGAAGCATAAACCTGATGGAACAGTTGACAAATATAAGGCTAGGCTTGTTGCAAAGGCTTATGTGCAGCAAAGAGGTATTGATTTTGATGAAACCTTTGCACCTACTTGCTGAATACTATTGTTCATAGAATCTGTGCATTTTCGGCTCATCATGGTTGGAATGTACATCAGTTGGACATTAAAACTACATTTCTAAATGGTGACTTGGATGAAGAAGTGTATGTTTTTCAGCCCCATGGCTTTGTGCAGAAAGGACATGAAAACCAGATGTTTAGGTTAAAGAAGTCATTATATGGTTTAAAGTAAAAATGCTAATGATGTGCTTCTAATCATTGTTGTTTATGTTCATGATATGATGCTCACTCGTCCTCATGAGAAGCATATTGCTGATTTCAAGGCTGATTTGCATGCCTCATTTGAGGATGTCTGATTTGGGCATTTGCATCATTATTTCGACATCAATTTATGCAAGTTGATGATGGAATAGCTTTGTTTCAAACGAAATATATTGACACATTATTGTAATATTTTGGCTTTTAAGACTATAAACCTATTGCCACTCCTATGGAGACAGGGTTACAATTGAGTCTTCATGATGTTAGAGATGCATTTGATGCTATTCTCTATCAGTAGGCTATTGGATGCTTGATTTACTTATGCATTACTCGGCCAAATATTCAATTTGTTGTCTCACAGATGAGCAAGTTTATGCATTGCCCAGGTGTCAAGCATTGGCAAGCGGTTAAGTGCATCTTTAGCTACTTGAGTGGTACTAGACTACTTGGGTTGTTTTATCCCAAGGGCGGATCACTACCGCTAGATTTGCATGCTTTTTCTAACTCTGACTGGGCTGGTTGCTATGACACTCATGTGTCCACTAGTGGTTTTTGCTTCATGCTTGGTAGCTCATGCATATCTTGGATGAGCAAGAAGCAGCCTACTGTGGCCACTTCCAGTTGTGAGGTTGAGTATAGGGCAGCTTTCATAGCGACTATTGAGTGTGTGTGGCTCAAACGCCTTATGGCTAATTGATGTGGGTACCTAAGAAGCTCTTACATACACAACAACCTATGCTCTCCCACATGCGAATGGTCTCAACAAAGAAGCCAAGGAGAGAAAAGGGTAAGAACATAGAACAAAGACCAAAAGAAGATAAACTCAACCCTTCGGCAAAAGTAAGACGACAATCATCAAGGATATGGGTTTGGAAGCCTAAGGTACCAGTAGCATCCACAACACCAAACAACGAACCACTTCGGATACAAAATTTAAGCAACCAACCAAAGATGAAGAAGTCAACAAGGACTTGTACGCAGCCCAACACTGTTCTGAAATGGGTCCCTAAAATCAGTTCTCCTTTTGACATCCAATGGATCCCTCCAACAAAGGCTGCATCAACATCTGCAAGAACATTGAAAGCCTCAACGTGCAACAACCATGTGACTTTGGCATAACCTTGTCTTTTGCACTATTGAGGTCATGCACTTCCAAAGTATGCATCAACATAGGGCCACATTACACAATCGTGCATAGACACCATTGAGAAATCCCAAGCACATGAGACACACTTGCCATATGTAAAATATTTTATTGATACTAACCTCTTTCTTCTTGTTTTATGCCATCGCGAGCACCCAAAAAAAAAGAGGCGAGACAAGACTATGCACTTGAAGAATCTCATAAAGTGAACCATCAGAATGGACATCCATCGACAAGAAAGACAAGCCAATGGTCAATCACCATGATGGAAGTACAACATGAAGAGATGAAGATCGACAGACCTTTCACCATGGTAAGAATTGTATGCTTCAACGACGCTATAACCATGATCGATTAGGAAACCTCTTTGTCGACATACCCTTGAGCACTGAGCTCAAGACCCAACTTCTTGCACCATAATTCTTCCAATGCATTTCCCAACTATGCATGCATAGGGCTACATTACAAGGCCGTGCACAAGACACCTATTTTTTCCAACCCATGCACTAATGCACTTAACCATCAATCATTATGGGTCACAAGTACTTGGCCTCATACTATGAAACTCATGTTTCAAAGATTCAAGGACATCCAGGGTACAACATCAGGAAGCAATTCACAATAGATAGCTACTCAAGATCAACATCAACAACCTCTTTTGAGCAACTAACAACCTTTGAAAGCCAAGAAGTATACCCTCCAGCTCAAATCCAAGGAAGAAATACATACATTGGGCACAACTCTCGAATAGGCTAGTAGTGGAAAATTGAAGAACCCGACAACCGACCAGGCTACATTGGGAAGATGGACCGCTCCTATTGATACATGAAAGACACTACCTCTCAATGTACTACATGGAACAACCACTACAACAAGGATCTATCAAGGACGGCAGACTCAAGAGGGGGGAGTGTTGAAGCTCAAGGTCAAGGAAAAAGCATGGAAGTGCATCAAGGAAGTGGACACACAAGAAGAAGGAGCAAGTAGGGAGCTCCAAGAAGCACCTGACAAATTTTTAGAAGAAATCCCTATAAAAATAGTGATTTTTATCACCAAAAACCATTGTAAATACCACTTTTCATTTTTGCAACTCCATTTTGTTCAAGCTGATGAGTCCTCAAGCTTGAGGAGTATTAGAACTATCATCCTATCAATTTTCATATTTTTTAGACTCCATTTGAGCCCCCAAATAAGCCCTGGAACATATTTTTTAACTAGGCCAGACATTACGTCTGGACAGGGCCAAAACCACTCAAAAAACTATAAAAAGGGTTGGAGAGCTCATTTTTGAGGTTAGCCTGTTGTAGATCTTAGCTTTGTAAGAGAACTCTTTTGCAATCGAAGTCCTTCCATGGTTCCACTCTTTGCTCTTACTTTGTGCGCATGTGTGTGTATGTGTGTGCATGCTTGTGTGCTTTCACTCACGCACTTGCACCATCACTTGCTCACGGTCTTCATACCGGTCCTCACGTCTCCATGGATTGACATTTATGAGGTGAAACTCCTCACATTGGTACTTGCCATTGTGCTAGAGTGCCACCACATATATACAAGCCGAGGAAAAAAAACCTCCTAAAGAGGGAAAAAAGTACTGTGATGCTCCTAGTGTGTTCACACACATACTACCTAAATATATCAACAAATCCCTCCTGGAAGTGATGTAGTGAACAAGGAGCTGGCACTCATGTATAAGGAAATGCCAAGCTATGTGGAATCACTCCACAAAAGGAAGTAAGTCCAAAGCTTTGCGGAAAGCTTCAAACTTCTCCCTAGGAAGAGCCTTTTTGAAAAGGTCTGCAATGTTCTCCTATGTGGGCACATATGCCAAATTGATCTCTCCAACAGAGAACCTCTCCTTGACATAATGATAGTGCACCTCAATGTTCTTAGTGTGAGCATGGAACACAAGTGTTGGCAGTAGCCTTGGTACATCAGGATCTACAAGACGTGAAAGTCAAAGAAGGGAGTCAGAGCGAAGGGACAGCACAAGCAAACAGGGCAGTCAAAGAAGATCTGGCAAGTAGGCCAATATTTTTTTCAAGACATTAATGCAAATCAGAGAGATGGACACGCAGGGAAGAAGAGCAAGTAGGGAGCTTGAAGATATGTATGGCAGATCACTAGAAGAAATCCCTACAACAACAGTGATGTTTATCACTAATAATCATTGTAAATCTCATTTCATATTTTTGTAGCTCCATTTTGTGCAAGCCAAGGAGTCCTTGAGCTTGAGGAGCCTTAGAAGTAGTTGCGTACCAATTTTCATAATTTTTAGATCTCGTTTGAACCCCCAAATAAGCCCTGGAACCTAATTTTTAACTAGGCCGGACACTAGGTCTGGACAGGGCCAAAAGCTAGTCAAAAACTATAAAAGGAGCTAGAGAGCTCATTTTTGGGGTTAGATTGTAATTGAAACGAACTTGTAAGAGCATTTTGAAAGTAATCGAAAAAGCTCCATTGATTCTCACTCTTTGTCTTGCCTTGTGTGCGCGTGTGTGTGTAGGTGTGTGCATGCTTGTGTGCTTCTCACTCACGCACTTGTGTCGCCACTTGCTCGAGGTCTTCATACCATCCTCACGTCTTCCCGGATTGACATTAAAGGAGGTGCTACTCATCATTGAGCTACACCAAATTTTGGCGCCGTTGCCGGGGATCGAGCTTTGAGGACGAGCGTGTGATGGTAAGACGTAGAGTTGACGCGTTGGAGTTGTAGGTATTTTCTTCACTCTCATCGAATTTCTTTTACTTTCTTCACCATCTTCCTCACCATCATCATCATCACCATCTCCCACATCCATCTCCATCATCGCGAAAATTTCAGTTTTTTTGACTATATTCCCATCTCCACCTCATTTCCCTCATTTCACTTGTGAGAGAGAGCGAGAGAGCGAATTTGTATGTACTGTCTTTTGCATGTTTTGTGAGTATTCTGCAGGTACAGGCCGCATCATCATCCCCAGCACCCTGCGCAGGTACGGAAATCTGTGTAACTGTCTGTGTGTCGCCGAGCTCTGTCAATCGCGACCGACAGAGTCAACGACGCTTTGACCACGATTGATTGACTTTTCGCAACCCTTGTCAATCGCGACTGACCAGTCAATCGCGACTGACAGCCACGACGGACCTGTCAATCGCGATCGACACGTCGATCGCGACTGACCTGTCAATCGCGACCGACAGACTTTGCGAACGCGTTAGAAGGGCAAATTAGGTCAAATTTTTAAGGCAAAGTGATTGGTCTAAATTGTGTTAAGTGTGGGACAAACTCTAGGGTGTAGTATTGCACTGTTAGGCCGTGCCACAAGCTACTCGAGTATTCCTGTTCGACTGTTAGCTTGTATTGAACCCTGATTTAACTCCCTAAACCCTGAACAGTCATAACTGTTTCATACGAAATCCAATTTTTGAGCTCTTGGGCTTGTTGGAAAGCTCGTAGCATATACTACACGCCCTCAACTGTTTTTTATAAAGATAATGCATTGATTTTCAGAGAGGGTAAATTGAAGGTGAACATACCCAGGGGGACCAAAGTCAGGGGTCTTTAGAATTATTTTCCTAAAAGTCACAATGCAAATGTGTGTTTGTGTCACATGAATGAAAGTGGTTGGTTCTGTCCTTTGAATATAAGCATTGAGCTAACCGTGGATCTTTTATAGGTCCATTGAGAGCAACTGAGAGCGTACAAAGCAAGGCTTCTTTGCAAGCTTGAGAACCGGGTTCTTGAGCACCATAAAGCAAGGGATCAACAAGTAAGGTTGGATTATTCTCAACTCCCTCTGTCATTTCCTAGCTCAAGCTAAGAACGAGTAGAGATAGGAGTAAGTCAGGGCAACGATAGGCAGTTATCAAGTTGAAGACTATTAAGGAACTCAAGTTCAAGCTAAAAACTTAGTTACTGTACTGTCGATAACCTAAAGGAAAAGAACCTAACGTGGAACGATCAACCTGAAATTACGAAGAACACTCAAGTACTCCGACGACGTGACATCAGACAAGACCATAAACACAATAATTAACTAAAAAGAATCAAGTGACTGGTACCAATTGATTGGCAACGAGGTTGTACTCGGGAAAAAGCGGGTTAATCAGTTAGGCATATGAACCTTAGATCAGGACGACACTTAGCCAGGGAGAGGCAAAGCCTTAGGTCTTCAGAGGCTAGTGTCAATCACACTGCAAGGTCTTGGGCCCAGCAGTTGAGCCACCACTCATACTACCCTAGCTCTGAGACTAGTGAGTCAGAAATGTCTCAAGGCATGGATAGACCTGCGGGAAGTTCAGGAGTGCCTTATTTGTACAGGGTAGAAGGCCCTTACAAAACACAGCTGGAATACCTTAGGACCAACCGATTAGGTGCGAGCGTCTATGAGGATGGCCTAGGAAGATCTGTGGTCCAGATTAAAAACCCTGATCAATCCATAGGACTAGAACATCCAGCTGTCAAGTTTGAAAATGGTGCATACCTGGACAAAGAAGGAACTATATATGTCGTCACTAGTCACCCTGATAGGACAGATGACTTCGGGAATGTAATCTCAGAAGCGAACTTAGGTGACCTAGAACAAGGGAACATGGGTGCGGAACCTAGAACCCCTCGAGGTAAATCAGTTCTCACAAGGATTATTACGCCGGAATGGGTCCCCCAAGACAACAAGAGCATAGAGTTGCTCCTCAATCGAGAAACTGATGAAGCCTTTTGGAGGTATAAGTCTATTCAGCCAACAGACATAGGAAATATCATGATCTATGAGCTTAAGGATCCGGATAGCCCAGGCAGAGTGACCTACTTAGATCATGCTTCAGAACGGATCTTTGTGGTGACAGAAAATGATAGGCATGCCTACACTTGGAAGGGTGAATTTATTTTCCCCCAACCAAGATCAAATGTATCCTATGGTCACCCTGGAGCTGGAACTTCCCAAGCTCATGGTATGCAAAGAGACAGAAGTAGAGATAGACCGGAAGTGAGCTTTGCCAACCCAGTGGGCAGAGAAAGAACGAGAACAGAGACGAATAGGGTAGAACCTGAGATGCATAGAGCCCACAGGAACCAAAGAAATGTAGATGGATTCCCTCTGCCGAGGCCTAGAGAGCACACAAGAACTTTGAGACCCACCCAGCTAGTTAAGTCCATGAAGAATTACTTTGACGGCACAGGAGATCCCTATGATCATGTGGCGGAGTTCAAGCAAGTCTTGAGAGCTGAACAAGTGGAAGATCTGTTCACGCAGTATAATGCCTTCGGTCTAACCCTTAGGAATACAGCACTTACATGGTTTCAGCCATTAGATGAGCGTCAGTTCAGGAGCATAGACCAGCTCCTAGAGGCATTCATTATAGAGTTCTCTAAGAGCGGCATAAGACACAATACCTCCTCATTAATTCACAGCTTCAAACAGACCCCCCAAGAGACTGTCAGATTGGCCGGAAGAAGATTTAGACAATATCTTGAAAGGTGCCCTATTTCGGAGCTACCCACATCTGCTAAACAAGTAGCCTTATTCCTTGATGGATTGCTGAGTACGAAATTGAGATCCTATGTGTATCTGAAGGACCCTAGGACTATAGAAGAGTGTGTACGCATGTGCATTGACATTGAGGATAACCTAGGGGAAGAGCTAGAGCTTTCCAAAATCTATAAAGATTCAGATAGCGCATCTAGCCACTCTTCCATGCAATCTACATCAATCGAGGAACTTGCTGAGAAGGTAGCTCAGAAATTAGGTGTAACTAGCAAACAAATTCCAAGGTTTGCTCCTGTAAAAAGGTGCTATACATGCGGTGGTGACCATATGGCGAACGTCTGTCCCATTATGGCTCAACCCCAAGTAAACCCTAGTAGCCAGTACTGCACCATAGAACGGAGATACATCAACCACACCGCGCAAGATTGCCCATACAACAAGCAGACGGTTAGGCAACCCTACCCGCAGCCCTACCAACAAGGCAGATACCAAAACCAAAATCCACTACCACAATATGCTAGACCCCAACAAACCTACCAACCACAATATCAGGCCCAACAGAGACCCCAACCAGTACTAGCGCAACAACCCCCAAACCCCACTAACGTGATTCCAGTAAAGTATGCTGTTGCAGAAGAAAACCTGAATAGGGCCATAGTACCAGTAACCCCATTGATTTCGGAAAATGACCCAAGTGACCATAGCTTTGATTCTACACATGTCGATAGTCCCCAGGCTTACTACATGCAGTCTCCAGAACATGGTGAGTCTTACTATAGTGAAGAACCAAGTGAACCTAGTTGGGATTCAGACTACACGAACGTCATGTATGCAAACCCCAACCCCAGGCCTCAACCTAGGCAAGTAAGACCTCCATTCCCAAAAGGACCGTGCTACAGATGCCAGGGAGATCATCTCATTCGTGATTGTCCCTTGCCCCCACCTACACAACCCCAGTCAGTGACTATCCAAGGTTTTTGCCAAGATTGTGGGAAAGAGCATCTTTTACGAGATTGCCCAAAGAACCCCAATAATATGCCAAAAATCACTCCAATCAATGTGATTGGTTTGGTTGTAGATTCCTCTGGAAGCGTCACTTCCACTGCACCAGTGCAGGTAGTCACTAGAGCTCAGGCTTTGCAACAAAACCAAGAGACAAACCAGGGTAAGAACTCAGAGGCTAGTGAAACCGAGAGCATAACAAAGAAAAGGACTAGAGCATGGAAAGATAGTCGGGAAAGAATGAAAAGACAATGGGCTAAAAAGATGAGTGAACTTGAAGAAAGCATAAGAGAAACCAAAGCTAGGATAACTGAAATCACCTCTCTAGTCCCCTCTCACAATACCCCGCCGCCATCCCTCCCATATCCATCCGACCCACCACCTTCCCCACCACGTCATACGATTCCACCAACCCCTAGGGTAGGATCAGTATTAGCTGATCCCACTCCCGAAGACTTAGACATGATGCTCAAAGCATATCAGGCCAGAATCCAAGAAGGGCCGAACGTCACGGAGCATGACAAGTGCTATCCTAGAGCTGACCTAGAGATAGAAAGAACCAAACTGTGCGCGAAAATGGTCGCATTGGCTCAGACTATGTTTGAAGCCAGTCGCCTTTTCAATTACTCGGGCTCAGCCAAGACGCAGTTACACTTGGATGGATTCCTAGAAAAGTTAGAGAGGATAATTGCCAGATCTGACAAGGAAGAAAAAAATCAGGAGAAAGAAAAAGCAAGCAAAAACCTGATCCATTCCCCATCGGAAGTTTATGCAGCCAATTCCACTAAACCAGACAACTTCCCCTCCTTAGAAAGATTAGAGAGGCTAACTGCACAGCCAGAAAAGGAGCCTATCCCTCAAAAAAGGGAAAGGGCAAGAGAACGGATAAGCCAGCCTCTTCAGGAAGCTCATGTGCCTCCTCAAGGAGCCTATCTTCCTCCCCAAAGGTCACAGGTGCCTCCCTCGAAAGCTCTTGTACCCCCACAGGTAACCCACATCCCTTCCCAGAAAGCTTATGAGCCTGTTCGGAAAAGCAATAGCATAAGTAATCCTCCCCAAGAAGCTTGTGCCTCAGCTATCTATGACACCGAGGAAAGAGCCAACGATAGAATAAGTCCTCCTTCCCAGATAGCATATGCGCCCAATTCTACGGAGCCAGACACTTCTTCTTCTATGAATCGGTTTGCACCAGACTTCCTACGAGAGATTCAAGAAGACAAATGGGAAAACGAAAGCGAGGTCGCCCCTCCTTTTGAACTTGTGGACGATGCACACGACCAATTCCCACAAGACATCCCATCTATTTACGGGGAGCATGAGAGTGTTCAGTCTCACGAGAGATTGGACTTTGAGTCTAATTCCATACAGGAGCTACCCCACTTCACAGGCCCATGGGAAGCAAAGTCCACATGTATGAGAGCACCCACAGTCATGGTAAGGAACGACGACTCAGTCATACCTAGGAACACAGAGGTAGTGAAGAACACTAACGTACAGTGTAATCTCAAGTTAGAAGAGCTACTCAAGGTTAGACCTGAATTATGGAAACATGTAGCCAAACAAGTACCAGAGATAGCCAAACCTCGTTCCCGGATAGGATCCCATAGGACAGTGCCAGAAATTCCCTTGGATAAGATAGGAGATATGTGCGAAGGTGAAGAAGGGAACACCTATCTTCCCATTACCTACCAAGACTACACCACAAAGGCAATTTTGGACTCAGGTGCAGGAGTTGCAATTGCCACCACCTCCTTATGGAAGCGTTGGGGCAAGCCAGCACTCAGGCCGACGAGAATGAAATTGCAGATGGCCGATGGCCACATAGAGAGACCCCTAGGATTGCTAGAGGGAATAACTCTCACCACTTGTGGTGTCGAGTTTGAACATAGTTTTGCTATCTGTGACTTCAATAAAAATCATGCCTATGAGATGATTTTGGGAAGGCCATTTATGCGACAGTTGCAAGTGGTACAGGATTGGGGAACCAATTCTTTGTACCTGCAGCACTTAGGTGTTACAACCAAAGTCAATCTCAAGGATTATTCTCATAGAGATGTCCCTCCTATCCAATGGAATCCCATCCATAGAGCCAAAGATGATACAGAATCTGTGCATTCCATAGGGTCTGGATCCTCATGGATGCATGAAGATACCCACTTATGGATGTGCAAGGTAGCAGAAGAAGAAGAGAAGAGAGAGAAAGCCAGAGAGGTAGGTGCGAAAGAAACCCATAGATCAATCCAAGACCCAGCCTATGCACCTGTAGTTTTTCCAGACGAAGAATTTGAACCTCACGGTTGGGCAGAAATTTTAGCAACAATGGACGTAGCCATCAATGAAGAACAATGGACACCTCACTGTGATGAGGATGGCTATGACATTTCAGTCTTCTCCATAGAGCCAATCATGGGAGAGGCAGTCCTAGAAGAATGCGAACCTAACCCTGATGCATTGGAGGATGCAAGTGACTCCGATCTAGAGTCAATCATTATGGACCCACCATTTGCATCAGATGAAGAATACTTCCATGAGGTAGAATTTCAAACCCAGAGGCATGGAGAGCTGACAAATGATGTAAGATTGGCAACACATGTGACCCCTAAGGAAGAAGGAAAGAAACGAAAGAAGAGAGAGGCCTTACCAGAAGAGGAAGAATCTTTGTTTGAGGTCCCAGAAAATTTTAAGAAGTACGAGATAGATGACAGGAGAGTCATGATAAGAATGCCTAAACGAGAGGCACAAGTAGGAGAGGCCTATGATAACAAAGAAACTACCAAGAAAATAGTTGTGGCCTTAGAAGAAGGAGAGGAGAGATGCACGTATATAGGCCATGACCTGACAGAAGAAGAAGAGTACGAATTGATAGCCTTGCTAAGAGAATACAGAGATGTATTCGCTTGGAGTTACAAGGATTTGAAAGGTGTTGACCCGGAGATATGCTCACACACCATTCCCATGACCTCAGATGCTAAACCCTCTAAGCAGAAGCCTTATACATATAACGATAATTATGCTGCTAAGATCAAGGAAGAGATAGATAGATTGGTTGAAGCTGGATTTATCTACGAAATTGAGCACACCGAATGGGTATCCCCCATCGTAGTGGTGCCCAAAAAGAATGGCAAGCTGCGTGTGTGCATTAACTTGAAAAAGGTTAATGCCGCCACAATTCGAGATAACTATCCGCTTCCCATAACAGAGCATCTCTTAGAAAGAGTGGCAGGCAAGGAAGTGTACAGCTTCCTTGATGGATTTTCGGGCTACAATCAAGTAGCCATAGCTCCGGAGGATCAGCACAAGACAGCCTTTGCCACAGAATGGGGCATTTTTGCTTTTAGAGTAATGCCATTTGGGCTTACCAATGCACCAGCTACCTTCCAGAGGCTGATGTGCCATGTGTTTAAGGAGTTCCTGAGGAAGAGTTTAGAAGTCTATGTCGATGATCTTTGTGCTCATTCCAATGTTAGACAAACTCATATTCCTGAACTCAGACAAATCTTTGACAAATGTAGAGAGTACCAAGTCTGCCTGAACCCAGAAAAGTGCGTTTTTATGGTTAGGCAAGGCAAGATCCTAGGACATATAGTGTCAAAGAATGGCATATCTACTGACGAGGAGAAAGTGAGAGCCATAGCAGAGTTACCTAGGCCAAAGAATGTCAAGGAAGTACAAGCTTTCATGGGGCATTGCGGTTATTATCGACGATTCATTCACATGTATGCTGTCATAGCAAAGCCCATGTACGGACTCTTGACAAACTTTGAGTGGACGGATGAATGTGAGAATTCCTTCCAAGAACTTAAACGAAGATTATGTTCAGCACCAATCTTGACCACACCAGATTGGAATAAGCCATTCCATGTTCATGTTGATGCATCCAATTACGCTATTGGATGTGTACTTGCACAACCTACTGGTGAAGGTAATATGGATCTTCCAATTGCCTACGCCAGCAGACAATTGAATGCGGCTGAACGGAATTACACCACAACAGAGCGAGAAGGATTAGGCATGGTATATGCAGTCAAGAAATTTAGACACTATTTGCTTGCAAATAAGTTTAAATTTTTTACGGACCATCAGGCATTGTTGTACTTAGTAAACAAGCCATGCAATACAGGAAGATTAGTGAGATGGTTTCTCTTGCTAATGGAATACGACTTCGAGGTTGTGGTAAGAAAAGGTAGGACTCATTTGAGAGCTGATCATCTCTCTAGGCTCACATCGGGAGAAGCCCCACAAGGAGTATCAGATGACCTTCCGGATGCTTACTTGTTTAATCTGGAAGTTGTACCGCAGTGGGCCAAGCCAATAGTACCAGTATTGACATACGGGCCTAATCATCCAGTGGTGAACACACGGAATAGAGAGATCGTAAAAGCCCAAAAGTACCATATCTTGGCAGGAAGCATGTACAAGCACACAGATCAAGGGATCTTGGCTTGTTGCGTAGAAGAGGATGAGTACGCTAAATGGTTGCAACTAGCACATGTAGGTGCACTAGAGCAACACCATTCAAAACAACGAACTTTACAGACCTTAAAGAGATTCGGAGTGCACTGGCCAACTATGGAAGCGGATGTCCAAAAGTTGTGCAAGGAATGCCCAATCTGCTGCACTAAACCACCAGTGGAACATGCCACTCTCTATCAAATATCCATTGTGCCAGATTGGAGTGAACCTCTAGTATCATTCTTGCGGACAAACACATTCCCCCCAGACATGACTCTAGCTAGGAAAAGGAGTTTAGAACAAGAAGCCCTGGATTATTCACTCATAGGTGATAATCTATATAAGCGCGGTAAAGATGGTTACCTGAGACTGTGTGTCCATGAAAGTGAGTATCTTAAGATCTTAGAAACTGCTCACCAAGGTGTAGCAGGAGGACACTTTGGACCAGATCGGGTAATCAAGGCAATACTATTTGCGGGCTTTTGGTGGCCTACACTTCACATGGATGCACATACCTATGTGAAACGGTGTGATATCTGTCAAAGGACTCAGTATCCTATACGCAAAGATGAGATGCCACTGAAACCTATGATGGGTGGACGTGCATTCTCTAAGTGGGGAATAGACTTCGTAGGGCCTATTAATCCCCCAGCGAAAGGTTCTCATGCAGAATACATCATTGTGGCAACAGATTATCTCACCAAGTGGGTAGAGGTAAAAGCTACAACCAAGAACGATGCTCAAACAACTGCCAAATTCTTGTTTGAGAATGTATTCACGAGATATGGACTACCCATAGAGCTGGTAAGTGATAGAGGCACTCATTTCTTGAACGAAGTGATTGAAAATCTACTCCAAGAATTCTTGGTAATACACAAGAAGTCTGCCCCTTATCACCCTCAAGCTAATGGACAAGCTGAGAGTACTAATAAGATTTTATGCAATGTACTGACAAAACTAGTTAACACTAAACGCTCTGATTGGGACAAACAGCTACACCATGCTGTTTGGGCATACCGAGTTGCCTATAAAACGGTACTCCAAGCCACCCCCTTTCAGATGGTATTCGGCCAAAACGCGGTGCTACCCTTGGACTTCCTGATCCCTACATTGAAAGTAGCACAAGAGCACGAATGGACAGGTCATGAGCTCTCCTCTAGGATCTTTGACCTTGAACGATTAGGAGAAACAAGACTGAGAGCCGCTGCAGGGATATACGCAGCCAAGAAGAGACAGAAGGCATACTTTGATGCCCACGTGAAGGATAAAGGCCTGAAAGCAGGAGATCTAGTCTTGGTCTATACACTCAAACAACACGCGAGGAAGCTAGAAAAGAGAGGCTACGGACCTATGATCATCAATAGGATCTCCACAAGTGGAGCGGTACAATTGGCCACATTAGAGGGTGATGTTCTCCCAAATTATATTAGCGGTTGCAGAGTCAAGTTGTACCAGGAACCCCTCACAGAAGAAATGCTTAGCCGACTCAATACTGCTAAGAAACGCAAAGAGGAAGAAAAGCGAGTGCGAGAAGAAGCTCAAGCAGAAGCTTTAGAACGCATTAGAAGAATGAAATTACGTAGGCAAGGTAGAGAGCAGCCTAGGACAAATGACTATGCAGATCAAGGATATCATGTGGCAATGTGTGAAGTCGCAGGAACAAGCTCGCATAGGATAATTGATAGACGTCCTTTCGTAACCTTAGATATCGGACAAGGAAAGAGTGCAAGGACTGTAAGAGCCTTGATTGACTCAGGTGCGGCCACTAGTGCTGTTAGAATGTCTTACTGTCAAGAGTTACAGTTAACTGTCAATCCTGTGGAGGCATATCTTATAGGATTGGGAGGCGTGGAAACCCCTTGCATGGGCGAGGTGGAACTTCCCCTCTACATTCATGATGAAGCAATGACAGTTAAAGTACTAGTGTGTCAGGATGAGGATCTCACTGAGCCTCTTGTCCTGGGTCAAGATTGGATTTATGACCAAGCAGTCAATCTAAACCTAAGAAGTGGACTTCTCCAGGTTTGGGTCAATCATAGTCGAGTTACGGTAGAATTAGACAATCAAGCACTCAAGGAACTAGGAAAGGCACAGACTCCTGGTCCTTCCAGGGGTACACATGAAGATGACCATGCTGTTCTTGTCCAAAACTATGTGTTGCAGAGGAATGATATTCGCAAAAAAGGAGTCAGGGATGCAAAGGAACTCCCTTCTTTTCCAAAGGCTAGAAAGAGGCAGCAACCCAAGGTGGATCAGAGGCAGAAGAAGCAGGGTACTACCTATGTCAGCGATCAAAAGTACCTGCGCAGCAGAACAGCCCAACAAATAGATCAGGTATGGGTACGGAAAGGCGAACGACCAGTTGCACCACCGTCAACTACAGGGGCAAAGTCTCTTATTAGTGACCGACAACGCAACGCTAATAAGAAGTTTTTCAGAAAATCTTCTGCTAAAGTAAAATCTATTTGGGTGCCCAAGAAGTCGATGAAGGCAAGCCCACAATCAAGACAAATTTGGGTGCCTAAGGCTTGCTTGATGGCACAATTAGCTACGCTGAGGCCCCAACTTAAACAGCATAACGCAGCGACGCATACTACCAGATTTCACTCGTTCTCGACACTCATGTACACACCAAAACCCAAGAGCGTACATGTAATCAATTGTAAATGGGTCCCAAAAAGGCCTCATCTGCAAACCACGACATCGAGAAGGCTCTGTAGAGACTCTCCGAAACCGAAGGCAAAGCCCATTCACTGCATTTGGCAGCCTAGGGCCTGTAATAAACCCCCCGACCCCAATGTGTAAATTCATAACCCACTTACTAACTGCAATAGTTTCCTAGGACAACACAATCACTAACCACACACACTGCCTTCATGCACTTACTAACCACTAACTCACCATCCATCTCATGTTAATGTTGTAACGGGGACAACAACAGATTTATTTTGTCCAGTCCGATGTTAACACTTGGTTCTATATTCTCACAGAACCACTCAGCAAACAGGCCATGGCAGAAGTAGGTACCAGCTCTCAAGCCGGATCTGGTCCCCAGATAGTGGACATAGAAACACTTCTCCTTGAGCCACGCCTCACTGCAAGACCGCAAGAGCTTCAAGATGTGCATGTGCTCCCCATCCAGGATCCTCCTCAAGGACACACTTCTCAAGTGGGTAAGCATGCGCATTGGTTCAGTGATGTTGCTGGACCACTGGGCGATGGAACCTACTTCTGGGAAGCAGAATTGGAGTTCAATGGCAAATGGGGTCGATACCACTTTTTCACACGTGAATTTGAAAGCTACCAAAATGCTGAAGTCATGAGATCAGTTTGGGTCAAAGCAGGTGTGGAAAGTTATTTCAGGACTCACTTACCAAAGCCGGATTTTTTACGATGCTCTTATCTGATCAGTACCATCACGCCAAGCAGAGCCAAGGGCGGCGACAGCACCTTTGTGTTGCCATCACTGCTGCCGGGTAATGAGCTCAAAAGATTCAAGTTGAGCCTCAATCTGGTAAGAGAAGCGTTGGGTATGTACGGCATGCACATCCCAACAGAAAAGGAAACCATGGTCCCAGGTCGAATGAAGCACAAGGATCTGAATAAGTTGAAGGATATGGTAGCCATGACACCTACCATTGCGCTTCACCTGCGCACCATCATGCAACACTTCGCGTTTCCCGCCCAAGAACGATTCACAATGCCCCCGAAAAAAATATGGTTCAGTTTATATCTAGCAGAAACCGAAAGCCTACCCATCAATGTGCCACACTGGATCATAGACCAGATCCACCTAGCGCATCAAAGGTGGAACAAAAAACAGAAGAATGTGCTCCACGGGTGTTGCGCTTTGACCAGAATAATCTATAGATGCTTGGCTTATGACGTGCCTGTTCAGCGGGCACTCGTATGGTCACGAGTCCAAGAATTCCAAAGAAGGCTATCAACAGCAGGCCCTCCATCCAAGAAGATGAGGGGGGGAGTCCAACTACCCTGTGCTCAACCAAGGGGAGCTACCGCTACACCAGAAATCACTCCTCCCCAGACACGACGAGTTAGGCCATTCACAATCCGGTTACCAAGACCAAGCACGGAGGGGCCTAATCTGGTGTTTCCACCCATTCCATCCGATTTGGAATTCCCGCAGGGATTTACTCTTGAGGACCTCACGGATGAAGAAATCGCCAGATTAATCTATGACTCTAACCTCGAAGCGGAAGCAGCGCGAGCGCAGGAACCACGACCCAAAACAACATCGGCCCCCACCCAACCACAAACTGTAGAAGTCGATGTAGATGAACAAGAGGCAGGAGGAGATGAAGAAGAGGCCGACGAAGAACAACACCAAGAATATGACGAACTCTCCGAGTTAGCAAGTGCCCCAGCATATTCGGCACAAGTCAAGAGACTATATCGAACCATGCGACTGGTTCAGGAACAGCATAAGATGTCTCTAGAACAAGGCAAAAGACTCATGAACGACTTGCTAGCGGAGGAAGGTGTGGACGAGTTGTTCATTGAGTCCATGAACCTTCATGCCGACGCTGTAGGACTGGACGAGGCCATCCATGAGGCTATGGCCTACATCCACAGGTTTGAAAAAAGAGTTCCCGTTCGTCCCAGGAGGTCCGGGAAGCAAATTCACATCAATACATCAGCACCAGGCGAGTCAGCGCAAGCAGAAGAATATCACGAAGCACCGTTGTCACCACCATCCCCACCTCACACTACACAATTCACTCCACCACAGGACACTAGCACTACCACATCCACCACCACTACCATCGTCATGGGCATCCCACTCTCCCCGGGAATCCAAGTCGGGGGAGTCACCATGCCGACCTTCACCACCCTGTTCACCGATGTCACATCCACTCCACCCACGATTCCCATCTACACCGTCACTCAAACAGTTGACACGATGGAAACATCACCAGCCACAGCACCGCCCCCTCCCCCCATGCCACCATCACCCATACCTCCTCCACCCACATCTCCACTTACATCCACAGCATTCACCTCTCCCATTCCCGCCCCCATTCCCCCTGCATCATTATTTAATGTAAATAACATATTTTTTGCATTAAACCAATGTGTATATCAGCTCCAACATGAGTACAAAGCTCTGGACAACCGGTATCAGCAACTGGAAACGCACCACCAGGAATTACAAACACAATTTCACATTCTACACACAGAAAATGCAGAACTGAATCAACGCTACGCGGCGCTTGAGCAGGCTCACCAAACCTTATCGGCAGCACCCCAACCATCGACAGAATCAGGTGCCAAACAACTGGAGGCTTTACTTGAGGTATACCAAGCCGATAATCTCAAAGTTCGGCGTAACTTGGCACTTCTCAGAAAACACATGGCGGCCGCCCTTGAGGAAAACAAGAGACTGCAGCAGCAAAATGAAGCAAATCTAGAAGCTGCAATGGAAGGCTCTCCACACGAAATCGATCCAGAGCAATTTAAAGCTGTACCCTCAGAGACAATGAAGACCATCCTGGACGGCTATGCAGACCTATTAGAAGCGCATGATGACTTGGAAAGGGAACGTGATGCGCTGCGCAATCAACTCCAAGAGCAACAGACAGTACCCAAAATCACAGAAACGACCACGACTTCAGAAGAAGTCATGGCATTGAAAGAGCAGGTGGCTGAATTACAGGCACGATTACTCACACATGAAAGGCAACCCTCTCCAGTGGTCGAACCTGAACCCGAGGATTTGGTACCCATCGAGGTAGATGAGACGTATGAGGAACCTTACGTTCCTATGCCAATGCCAGGTGGTGAACAAACCGCAGAAGGAATGGATACGCTAGAAATCGAAGTACCTGAGTGGCTCCAAACACTAGAGAAAACGGCATCAACTCATGAAGATCGAGTCGCAGTTCAAATCCAATCTATGGCAAAGATAGAGGACACTATTATTAAATCAGAATACTTCCGCAGCATGTCCCACCATAGATGGATCGGAACCAATGATGATCAATACGTGCCCTATTGTATACTCCTGGCGGACTACAATGCAGAAATCCAACACAAATGTGGCAAACCTCCAACGTTTGCTACACAATTTGGGCCAGATGACATCCCAGAGAGCGCTAAAAAAGGATCCATTCATCAACCCACTTGGAGGATCCGACTCCTCGAAACCTATCCGGAGATGGTTCGCACCTGGACGAATATGCCCCTTTTTATTAAATATAACCCTTGTTATGTTCCTGTACTCCGCAGGCGCACATGGCCAGAGTTTACCATTGCAGTCAAGAATATCAAGGGATGCGCCAAATGGTTAAACTACGTCTATCTAGCTCCCCCTCAAGGGCCTCCCACCGTCAATTACATGATTTCCACTATACGGCACTGGAGCCTCCGATTAAAGAATACCCCTGATGTAATGGCCCAGATGTGCATGAAAATTTTTGAGTTAATGCTTATTACATTCAGGACATTCAAGAATATCAAAGACCCACACTTCTCAGGCGTCGGATTCCTTACAGGAAACCAAGATTTGGTATATGACATGAGCACCACTCCTTCCATAGAGGTGATCTACGCTTGGCACGCCAGAATAAAATACCTCCCGGCCTGTTTTAAACAAACATTCGAAGAGATGTTCATAACAGGGTTCTGGGAATACCACTCAGAAATATTTGTGCCCAGACCCTCACATCTCCTCCATTTATTTGCTGTGGAGCGAACCATTCACTCAGAGCAGTTACGGGTGCCACATCCAGAGGTCCCAGGGCCAGTCAATTGGGATGCATTGCTGACAGATCTAGCAAGGGGACTCAGGTTAGAAGAACACCACCTCGCCGCCGATGTTGTACAATACTACGTACAAAAAGCAGCTAGACAAGGGTCTGTCAGGGGCGACAGACGCGAGAGTGGGGGGGGTGTTGGCAGTAGCCTTGGTACATCAGGATCTACAAGACGTGAAAGTCAAAGAAGGGAGTCAGAGCGAAGGGACAGCACAAGCAAACAGGGCAGTCAAAGAAGATCTGGCAAGTAGGCCAATATTTTTTTCAAGACATTAATGCAAATCAGAGAGATGGACACGCAGGGAAGAAGAGCAAGTAGGGAGCTTGAAGATATGTATGGCAGATCACTAGAAGAAATCCCTACAACAACAGTGATGTTTATCACTAATAATCATTGTAAATCTCATTTCATATTTTTGTAGCTCCATTTTGTGCAAGCCAAGGAGTCCTTGAGCTTGAGGAGCCTTAGAAGTAGTTGCGTACCAATTTTCATAATTTTTAGATCTCGTTTGAACCCCCAAATAAGCCCTGGAACCTAATTTTTAACTAGGCCGGACACTAGGTCTGGACAGGGCCAAAAGCTAGTCAAAAACTATAAAAGGAGCTAGAGAGCTCATTTTTGGGGTTAGATTGTAATTGAAACGAACTTGTAAGAGCATTTTGAAAGTAATCGAAAAAGCTCCATTGATTCTCACTCTTTGTCTTGCCTTGTGTGCGCGTGTGTGTGTAGGTGTGTGCATGCTTGTGTGCTTCTCACTCACGCACTTGTGTCGCCACTTGCTCGAGGTCTTCATACCATCCTCACGTCTTCCCGGATTGACATTAAAGGAGGTGCTACTCATCATTGAGCTACAACAAGGTTCCTCACAACTCCCAATGCACTTTCACTATCAGTGAAGATGGTGGTAGACTCACCAACACCCAAATTAGCAATAAGGCAGTTGAGCCACATAACAATCACTATGAAAGCTGCCCCATACGCAGCCTCACAACTAGAAGTGGCCACAGTAGGCTGCTTCTTGCTCAACCAAGATATACATGAGCTACTATGCATGAAGCAAAAGCCACTAGTGGACACACGTGTCATAGCAATCAGCTCAATCAAAGTCAAAAAAAGCATGTGAATCTCGTGGTAGTAATCCCCCTTTGGGATAAAACAATCCAAGTAGTTGAGTACCACTCAAGTAGCGAAAGATGTGCTTAACCGCTTACAATGCTTGACTCCTGGGCAATGCATAAACCTGCTCATTTGTGAGATCGCAAACCCAGTATCTAAAGGAGTAACACATAAGTAAATCAAGCATCTACCAGCCTACTGATAGAGAACAACATCAAATGCATCTCCAGCATTATGAAGACTCAATCGTAAACATGTTTGCATAGGAGTGGCAAGGGATTTATAGTATTCAAGTCCAAAACATTGCAATAATGTGTCAATATATTTTGTTTGACACAAAGCTATTCCACCATCAACTTGCATAATCTAAATGTCCAAATAATGATGCAAATGCCCCTAATTTGACATCTCAAATGAGGCATGCAGATCAGCCTTAAAATCAGCAATATGCTTCTCATGAGGGCCAATCAATAGCATGCCATAAACATACACAACAATGATCAGAAGCACATCATTTGCACGCTTAACATATAAGGTGCTCTCAATTGGACTGTTCTCAAAACCATGTGCATGTTGATATATTTAGGTAGTGATGTGTGTGAACACTCTAGGACTGTCGGGGCACTTTTTTCCCTCTTTAGGAGGTTGTTTTCCCCCGGCTTGTATATACGCCTATTGCCCTAATATGATACTTATCTTTGTACATTCTAGTGGTAATACATTCAACATTGTGTGTTGTGCTCCAAGCTTCTTCTTCTTCCTTGTGGTGTTCGCGTGCTTCCGCAGACATCTAACTCCAAAAATTGCTATCAGAGCAAGTCGCCGCTTCATCGAGGGTGTTGTCTACACCTCTCTGGTTGTAGTCTCAGAATTGTATGAAATTTGTAGATTACTCAGGGTGTTTCATAGATCAAAACAACTTTGCTTTGTGGTTCCGAAATTGCGATCTGAGCTTGTTTCGGCCTCTGAACGCACTATCACAATGCTTTTGCAGGCTATTTCATCTACAATATTATGTGAAGGGCAAAGGTAAATGGGGCTCTTCTATTAATAAGCAGAAATCTGCAAATGCTGCCCATTCGAAGAAGGAAGACAAAGATGAGAAGAAATCAGAAAAGCAAAAATTGTTTTGCAAATACTGTAAAGCAAATGATCATGTCATGGAGCTTGGAGGGAATCAAGAGCAAGAGAAACATTTAACATCATTTGTGCATTTGTTACACTATTGTTGTCCTCTTTGAGATGACATGTGATAATTTTTTTGGTTGCATGAATAGCTAAAGTGCACTTCCCCATGTCAAGAGAGGCTACCTACTTGACCAACCATTAGTGTCCCAAGATGATCTTTGCTAGTAAGTTATGGTCATGGAAAACCGAGAATGCAGTACATATGGGAAATTTATCAATGAGTATCAAAATACAGATTTCCCCCATACATTGAATACATGTGCCTTCAACATCAGTAATTGAAGCTTGGTTCTCTTGAACAAGAGACATTCATGTGGAAAATGTTACATAAGAACAAGCTCTAAAGTAGTTTTTTTTAGGCTTGTGGATTTTATTATTTATGATAAATAACATATGGAGGCGTTCACATCTTTAAATTTAGAGTAAAGGTAGATAAAAGTAGGAAGGAAAGGAGAGGTGTCTATCTTTCGACAAGGAAGGTGCTTCTATTGATAGCCTCTCAATAACAAAGAGTGGTTTTGTTAATGTAGGTGGACAAATTGAGTGATTCTTATTGCGTTGCAAAGCTTACAACCTTTACTATAGATCATTTTTTGTACAAAATTCAATGAGAAAACTCCACACAAGTAGGCGTTTTCGCAGATATAGTTTCTTATGTGTATCCGGTGTCTCATCAGAGACATACCTCTCTTCAAGCTTTCATATCTCAATCGTTATGAGGTCTTTTTTAGTGTTTTCACTTGGAGGATTTGAAATCCAGGAGTTACTTCTATCTCTTCTCTTCTACTTAGGTTTTCAAGGCATAATTCTATGATCTAATATTGTCCCGTGCATATCTTGGAAGCTTCAAAACTTTTGATGGAATAAATATCCATTCTAAGGTTTTGAGTGTAATTCAAAGTTTCTTGAATCATATTCAAGATTTAGTTAGTTCTTGCTTAGGTAAGTTGTAGTGATAAGAGATTATTCTTGACTTTTGGATTCTTGCTTTATGTGAAGCTTTGAAATAGCTATTCCAGGGTTTTCTAGGAATCCCATTTATTACTTAATTCTAAGCATCTTCTAATGCTTTTGAATTTCTCTTGAAATCCAAGTTTCACCTTCCACATAATTAAGTCTTTTTTATCACAATTGTAGACTACATACTTGGAATTCTTAACTTCTAATTGCACTTTCACTTCTCTTAAAGAAGTTTAGGATTTGATATGCTTTATCGATGATGGTTGCAACCTATCTTCTTTGAATCATTTTTGCCCCTAGTGGGTTTCCAATACTTATCTTTAGTATGCCATGAACTTGTTTTCTCAAAAAATCCTACTTTACTCAACATCAATGATCCAAAAGGTGTTCTTCTTATGCACGATTCTATACTCTCATGGAATAAGTTGTACCGATTTTGATAACTTCGGTACTTTCTTCCCCCCTTTGAAGAGTTTTGTCCTTGAAAACTATAAAAATTATGGATTCATTCATAAGTAGAGAGTCATTGCTATGACTCCTCCCATCATTGGACTATTCAACCACTCTTATACTTGTTTGAGCCTTGAAGTGTCTAGAAGATGTACTAAAAAGGAATTCTCGTTTTGGTATTCAATAAAAATCCTCTATAGGTAGCTCAACGATCACGTATCCTAACATATGAACTTCTTCCTGAATTTTGAGAATGCTTGTGAATTCTCATGTTTCCAAACGATGCAAGTTCATGTCTATCTGTGTTAGGAGAGGTGGTTTTAATTTTCAAGGCTAATCAAAGCATAATATTTTTTAACGTACTATGAAATTAATCTTTTTTTCCATTTCATCATTTTACCTAAAGAGCTTTAAGTTCATTCCATTAGGAACCATTGCATCTCCTAAAGAAACCCTTACTTGGATTTCTTCTTGAGGCGTAAATCTCTTAAATGAATGAAGCCTTAAATTAACTTGGAAGCTCTTCTTAGAGGAATAAACTCATAAAGTTCTATGATAATTTGAGTACTTTACAACATTCCTATTGGTGCAAATAAACTTTGATTGAACTTACAAGTTCAAATGTTCATATTGCTTTTCCATCAATGTCTTTGATGGCATCAACTAAGCGCTTTACGACATGAGAATTTGAAGACTATTTTGAGGTGACATCCTATTTAAGACATCTCAACAAGAACTCCTTTCGGATCTCTTTTAATTAAGTGCCTTTTAGTATCTATTATATTTAGAGTAATAGTACAATATGTTCTCATTCCTTATTTCTTATTCCTTAGAGTTTGCTAATAGCTACTCTAATTTACCACGCTTATATTGTGGTTTAGGAAGAGAAATGTAACCTATTATTTAAGTGTTTGGCCTTGTTGAGAAGGCTTGCCATGGGTTTTATGGAATTTAGAATTCCATAAGAGGGACTTTCAACCTTAACTCATTCCACTAAGGTGGAGTTTATTTGGGTTAATTAAAGAAAATAGGAATTTATGGGCTTAGTATGGCCAATTGAATGCATCAACCTTATTCTTATGTTCTTTCAAAGTCAAATCGTACTTAATAAACTTAGTCTCTCTCTTATCCCAAGAACCTTACTATATGCCAACAATGTTCACATCTTCATGGGAAGAGGTATAGCATGCATAAGTTTTAGAAATCCAGCCCCACCTTAAAGCATGCAAAGTTCCAATTTGGAACTTTCTTCATTTAAGAGATGGGGAGAACTTCCCTGCATTTTGCCAAAATGTATCGGATGCATTCATTCTAACCAAGACCATGCTTATGCACACTCCAATATTTATTTTCTTCAACCATATGCATGAACTTGATGAATAAATTGAACATTTTCATGACTAATCACACACGTAGCGTAACAAATTAGTCAATGGTTATGCATCCATTTCCAAAATCATGTCTATGCATTGCATGTTGTATGTTTTGCAAAGAAGTTTGCATAAAACTTATCTAAAGATTATGCTTCACCATCCCTTGACTTTATTTGAGTACCATGGTGACGTTGTTGTCTTGGGCCATCCCACCTTGTCCAATGTAGTCTTTCTTGGGAATTTCAATACTTACTTGTATGCCCACTATGTGCATCACTTCAAAATCATGCATCTATTCTATAGATTTTGGGCATCGATGATCCAAGAAATTATTTTCTTATTTTATGCTAAGCATTCATGCACTTTAAGCTCCTTTTGTGTGCCAACATGTGCTTTCCTTTTTACGCATCTTCATGATTATGCTCATGCTTGTGCGTCGGGCATGAAGATGAGACTTGATGCGTGCAAAAAGGAAGGCTTTGAACTTACATTTTGTGCATTGCAACCATCTCTAGTTAAGAGCATACAATCTTTCTTTTCCAATACTTAATGGGTGTTCCACTAAAGCATTGTAATATATCACTTCATATGAGTCGTGGCATGGTTGTAAGCCATCTATTGCTCACTTGCGTGTCTTTGGTTGTCTGGCAAATGCATTAGTGCCTAAACAACAATGCAAGAAATTGGATGATAAAGCAATGAAATGTATTTTTGTTGGGTAAAATTCTGAAAGCAAAGGCTATCATCTATATTGTCCACATACTAAACACATTTTGGTTAGCCGTGATATTGTTTTTATGGAAGATGCTATTCAAGCATTACTTTCATGTACTAAGGAGCAATTAGCTCCAAAGATGTGTATGATACTTTTCTGCCTCTCTTTACAGGTGGACAGTCTAGTCTTGGTCCAAATGAGGCAATTTCTTAGCCTTTACAAGTTTTGCATGATGATGCAGATCATTCCATTTTTTATGCATATTTACATGATGCACTTATTGATGAGAGAACTGATATAGAGGAGTCAAAAACTATGGCTAAATGGCTGGTGAAGACTTTGTGAGATAGCAAATTAGATGCACCTCTGTCATATCGTACTCGTTCAAGCTCTCATAATGCTTCTTTTGCATCAGTTGCTATGCTATTGCTACCTCTAGTATTTGTGATGAGAATGAGCCTAGTTTGTTTAATGAAGCACAAAATTATGAAAATTGGATGGTTGTTATGCAATTAGAATATGATGCTATTATGAAAAATAGTACTTGGTCTTTATGTGACTTGCCTCTTGGAAAGAAAGCCATTGGCACTAAGTGGGTAGACAAGCTGAAGTGTAAGACAGATGGAACAATTGACATGTATAAGGCTAGGCTTGTTGCAAAAGGTTATTCTCAAGAAAGGGGCAATTGATTTTGATGCGAACTCTGCACCTACATGCCAAATGACTATTGTTCGTAGCATCTGTGCACTTGGAACTCATCATGCTTGGAACGCACATCAATTGGACATTAAAACTGGATTTTTGAATGGTGACTTGCATGAAGAAGTGTATGTTTTTCAGCCCCATGGTTTTGTGTAGAAAGGGCATGAAAACAAAGTGTGCAAGTTGAAAAAGGCATTATATGGTTTGAAGCAAGCACCACGTGCTTAGTATGAAAAGATACATGCCTACCTGATTGCACATGGTTTTGAGGACAGTCCAATTGAGAGCACCTTATATGTTAAGTGTGCAAATGATGTGCTTCTAATCATTGTCGTCTATGTTGATAACATGTTGCTCATTGGTCCTCATGAGAAGCATATTACTGATTTTAATGCTGATTTGCATGCCTCATTTGAGATGTCAGATTTGGGGCATTTGCATAATTATTTGGGCATTCAATTTATGCAAGTTGATGGCATAATAACTTTGTGTCAAACAAAATATATTGACACATTATTGCAACGTTCTGGCCTTAAAGACTACAAACCTATTGCCACTCCTATGGAAACAAGTTTATGTTTGAATCTTCACGATGCTGGAGATGCATTTGATGTTGTCTACTATCAGCAGGCCATTCGATGCTTGCTTTACTTATGCATTACTTGGCCATATATTCAGTTTTCTATCTCAAAGATGAGCAGGTTTATGCATTGCCTAGGTGTCAAGCATTGGCAGGCAGTTAAGTGCATCTTTCACTACTTGAGTGGTACCCAACTACTTTGATTGTTTTATCCCAAGGGGGGATCACTATCACCAAATTTACATGCTTTTTTGACTCTGGCTAGGCCGGTTGCTATGACACTCATGTGTGCACCAATGGTTTTTGCTTCATGCTTGGTAGCTCATGCATATCCTGGTTGAGCAAGAAGCAGCCTATTGTGGCCACTTCTAGTCATGAGGCTGAGTATAGGGAAGCTTTCACAATGATTGTTGAGTGTGTGTGTGTGGCTAAGATGCCTTATGATTGTTTTGGGTGTTGGTCAGTCTTCTACCACCACGATCTTCATTGATAGTCAAAGTGCACTGTTAGTTGTGAGGAACCCTATGTTCCATGCTCACACTAAGCACATTGAGGTGCACTATCATTATGCGAGGGAGAGGCTCTCTGCTAGAGAGATCAATTTGGCATATGTGCCCACATAGGAGAACATTGTAGACCTTTTCACAAAGGATCTACCTAGGGAGAAGTTTGAAGCTTTTCGCAAAGCTTTGGGCTTACTTCCTTTTGTGGATTGATTCCATATAGCTTGGCACTTCCTTATAGATGAGTGCTAGCTTGTTCACCGCATCACTCCCAAGGGGCATTTGTTGATATATTTAGGTAGTGGTGTGTGTGAAAACACTAAGATTGCCAAGGCACTTTTTTCCCTCTTTAGGAGTTTTTTTCCCCTGACTTGTATATATGCCTCTAACCCTAACGGGTCACTTATCTTTGTACATTCTCTTCGTAATGCGTTCAACATTGTGTGTTGTGGTCCAAGCTTCTTCTTCTTCCTTGCGCTGTTCACGTGCTTCCACAGACCTCAAACTCCAAGATACCATGTGTAACATAATCCTAGTAGGAGATGGTTGAACTACACTCTAAGAGAGAGGATTAGGAAGTAATCCTCAACCATGGCTTTTGGGGCAAGTGGTTAGCCCATCATATTCCTAACCAAGAGGTTGTGAGTTCAATTCCTTGCACCATGGATATTAAGATTTATGCTTTTGATACACAAGGGACTATCGGTCCTACAAGCTTTTCTTGAGAGTCCCATGTGGCATACATACAACCTAGTGGAAGTAGTAAACTGATGAAAACTCTATTGTAAGGGTGCAAAGATTCTTTTTCATAATGCAATAAAGTCTTTGCTGTTTATAATCTTGTATAGCTTTGAAGATAAGCTCCTATATGGACGTTCTATGGTGCAATAAAAATGTATGTTTAATATGATTAACTGAAGTGTTACTTTGATAAACATCATGGAAGAACATTGTGTAGGCATATGTATGAAGTGCATGATGAATAGCCGTTGGTTGTTATATTTATATGGGTTCTAATTACTGAGCAGAGTGCAACAATTAGGACATCGATTCTTACGAAAGTTCTTTGAATATCCAGAGATTGCATGCAATTCACTCCTAGCAATTAGAAAGTAGTTTGTCTTTTGGAAAGTGTTGATGATTATTCATTGTTGAAGCTTTTTACAGTACTAGTTGTTGTTGATTGTGTTTACAATCCTTCAACTACACATAGGTAAGGTTGTAAGTGTGGGATTGCATTTGCATACTATAATACTCATGTGGGGAAGCCCATTTGTCAATCTCCCCACTTCGAGAAAATAAAGTCATTTTAATTGAGACACTAAGACAATTATACCATTTTTTGCTTTTGGATTTTGAGTGAGAAACATGGCCACTGAAACATGTGTAGCATGAGAGAGGTTGACTCATTTCTTGCTGGACAGAAAAGGTTAGGGAAACGAAGTAAGAAAAAATTGAGAGATAGTGTAGGGAGAAGAGAAATAAATGGATTAAAAAGAGATGGCACTCCTAATCCTCCCACTTTACACATGATAATAACGTATATGTGCTCGATTCCCTTTTTCTTTTTTAAATGGAGGTTGAGCCAAAGCTTATGTGCTCGACTATTAGAACATGAGATGCCATTCTTAATTTACTTTTTTTATTTGAAAACTTCTCTTTGAAGTCCAAAAGAAAGTGCTTGCTTTTTGAAAGACCTGAGCGAGTCGTTCACGTACATACGCTTTCGAATTGCTAGAAATTTTGAGCATACTGATCGGCCGACGAGTTCCCGCTCTTTGCTCTGATTCTCTAAATTTTTGGGAGACTTTCGATAGCCAGAAGTCTGCATTCCTACATTGCACGTGGTGGGAGTTATTCATATAGAGTACGAAGTTCGCCATAGCCTAACTCTTCAGCTAGCTTAGTTAGCTTTCATCCGTCGAAATGATAGGATCTACTCCTGCGCCCGGTGCGGGCTCTGGCCGTGAGCTGTCATCCCCCCCTTCAGATGGTATCAGTAACCTGCGATTTTCGAATCATAGTGACCATTTGCTTGTTTCGTCCTGGGATGCGGTATTCTCTTTCTTCCTCTTTTGTGTTTTGGGAAAACATTATGCATGTATTCTGTGCTTTATACGTGTTGAGGACATTGAAACTACAGGTTGCAGTCTGAGCAGCTTTGATTTGCAATGTATTGTTTGTGCTTTTTATCCCCACACTATTTGATCTTGACTACTGTTTGGGTACTAAAACCCCAGTGGTACGAAGTAGAATGGAACTTAAATGCACTCAACAATTTAGGTAACCGTTTCTCCATTTCAAGCCACGTTCGTGCATAGTGAAGACTTGCATTGGTACTTTGCTTGGCTTGGAGATTTGGCATGTGTCTTACCATGTGACAGAGAAATGTTTTGGCTTATAAAATCTGAAATATTTGAACGTTCATCCATCAAATGAAGTATTTCCTCATACTCGTGGTTGTCATAGAAAATTAACAAATCGTGAAATTATCAACTGAAGAGCAATGTGCACTAATAGGAAGCTGTCTTGATTGAGTATTCTTTTATTATTTCTATATCCTCTTGTCTACTTTTTAATCTTTTAAGGGTGACTTGGATGCTGCTCTTTTTTTTTTTTAAAGCAAGCTAGATCCCATAGACTTATATGGCTTGTTTTCTATCCACATCTATTTTCCTGAAGAGTATTTTAGTCTGTAGATATTAAAGTTAAGATGCTTAAGTGATTATGTTTCATTAGTCATAAGAAAGCTGGTTTGAGTATTTGTATCTCACATTTGGTCGTAATTTTCTTATGGGGCTATCACGGGTGGAATTTTTCTCATCAATAGAAAAGGGGAGTTGAGGCTAATACAACAGTTGTATCATACTTTGTCTGATTCAGTATTCTTATTCTCGTTTGCAAGATCTTATACCTTTACCCATTAATGCTTTATAGTGCATTGGAACATCATAAACCCGCATGAAAAATTGATGATTTGTTTGCCTAGTAGGGGATTGTGGTATCACTATTGAGATGCTAATCTTGCATTGTGGTAGTAAGAATTGCCTTATGCTAGCCAAGGATTCAACTTCAATTTTAAAGGAAAAGTTTATGGATGAAAATAATTACTAGCATATGATGCACTTGAGGGAAAGCATGTGATCCTCGAAGTTTCACTTTAACAATGATCTTGATGATTTTCTAAGAAAGGATAAATCTCATAGCTTCTTGCACATTTTATAACACTCGTGGGTGTTAAATAGATCTTTGTTCTTTATGAATTGTATGTATATGCCTTTTTAACAAGGAACACCATAGACTATCGGATACTCTTTTTTTTGTGAAACATTATGAGTTGGATCCATGTGTTAAGAGGGTGCACACACAGACAGGTTTTGAATAGGGATAAAAATTCCTCCTTGCTCACATAAGTGTTCCTCCATGACCACCAAGTTGTAGATGCAAGCTCTCGTAAACATGGTTGAGTGACAAACCTCCAATACAAGGTGTAATTAGTCCACCATAAGGTCATGAATGTAGAGATAAAAACCCCTCCTTGCTCAGATAAGTTTTCCTCCATGACCACCAAGTTGTAAATGCAAGCTCCCACATACATGATTGAGTGAGAAACCTCCAAGGAGCACAAGAAGGTTGACTAGTAATTTGAACATCACTTCATAGGTACACGAGGAAGCAATGCTCTGGAGTCTACAAATCTAGCAAATCCAGCAAATATTAAATTGTTTAACTTTGAAGTTTAGAGCACCATGAAATAGCTCCACCAGCAAGGGTGTACACTGTATACATAGTCACTTGTGGACTTGCGAGTGTCCACATCACCTTCCATGTCCGAATCACAGAATCCTTTTAACTCCAATGGACCCTTTCCATAATATAAGCATTTACCTTTGGTCCCTTTCAAATATCTCAAGATAGATTTGATTGCCTCCCAATGAGCTTTGCCAGGATTAGCCATGAACGTGCTAACAACTCCCACTGCATGAGCAATGTTTGACTGAGTGGCAACCATAGCATACATAAGTGAATCACAAGCTGATGCATATGGAACACTCTTCATGTAGTTGGCTGCATCGTCATCTATGGGACAATCATCCTTGGAAAGCTTAACATGTGGTTGTAATGGCACTCCAAGAGGCTTAGAATCAACCACATTAAATCTGTCCAGCACTTTTTCATTGTACTTTTCTTGGGATAAATGCAAAGTATGCTGCTGCCCATCCCTTTTTGTTCGCATATCAAGAATATGCTCAGCCTCCCCAAGGTCTTTCATTGAGAATGCAAAGTTCATCTGCTGTTTTAGAGCATTTATAGTGCTCTTTTTCTTCCCAGCCAGCAGCATATCATCTACATACAACACAAGAATGATTGGGTTGCCATTTTCATACTTTTTAGTCTACAAATAGTAGTCTGCATGGCTTCTTTTGAACCGATGTTTGAGCATAAATGCATCAAACTTCTTATACCATTGTCTGAGGGCTTGTTTCAGCCCATATAAGCTCCTTTTCAGCTTGCATACTAGATGCTTTTTTCCAAAAATGGCATATCGTTTTGTCTAAATCTTTGTCTAAATCACCATGCAAAAAAGGCTTTTTTAACATCCATCTTGAATAACTCCGAATGCAAGGCAGCTGCGAGATCAAATAACACACATAATGTGGTCATTTTAACCATTGGAGAAAACACCTCTTGGAAATCAATGCCCTCTTTTTGGGCATATCCCTTAGCAACCAGTCTTCCTAAGTTCCCTTAAACTTGGGTTTGCCATCAACAGTTTTGATTTTGTATACCTACTTTTTGGGAATGGCCTTCCTGCCTTTGAGCAACTCAACCAAATCCCAAGTATCATTTGCATGCAAGGCCTTTATCTCTTGTTGCATGGCTAACTCCCACTTCTTCTTGTGCTCACATAGCTTTGCCTCTTTATCATAGTTAAAAGGAACTTCAAAAATGAAGAAACGGAAATGCTACGGAAACGGCCGAAATGGAGTTTTAGTCGTGCGAGGGAACGGGGAAATGCGAAACGGCATATATAATAATAATAATAACACATATTACGTAATACATATGAAAGTTAAAACTTGAAACAATAGTTCTAACTTCTAAGTCTACATTGTACAAAGTCCAGACTCTAGATTACAAGTCCCAAGTTCCCAATCCCCACCAAGAATCAAGAGTCAATACAATCACATTACCACATAATAAAATCACATTATCAAGATTCAAGATTAAAGATTCAATATACATCTCCCACTTGGCATCAATAGGTTCATCATTTAATATAGATTACAATCACAAACACATTGTCAATATTTAAAGAGTTAATAATCAAGATTCAACAATGAACATCTATCTCATCAATGATCATAACTTGAAACTTCATAAGAGTATAGCATAGTATAAAAAATTATCAAATTTTTACTCCAGAATAAAATTTGTAAAATTCGCATACGAATTAATCCGCTGGAAGCTTATTTTATACACTTTTGTGGCTGAATTTTTTCAAGCATATGTTCTTAGTTTGTGCCCTTGCAAATTCGTTCTTTTAGTTTGTGTGCACATTATCACTGTTGAGAGCTTCCATTTACCTTGCTTCCTTGCATGTGTAAGATGTTCACTATTCATGGTGGTCATTATATGGTCTATGATTTAGTATGATCTAAATTTCTAAGATTCTAATGTGTTATGTGTGGTAATTGATCATTGGTTAATGATGAAATATGTTCTAATTTCCTATCAAGTGAGCAAATGTTGTTATGTAAGTATTTTGTTAAGTTAAGCAATATAAATGGGTTTGATAGACACATAAACACACATAAGTATGTATATATATATGTATGTATGTATGTATGTATGTATGTATGTATGTATGTATGTATGTATGTATGTATGTATGTATGTATGTATGTATGTATGTATGTATGTATGTATGTATGTATGTATGTATGTATGTATGTATGTATGTATGTATGTATGTATGTATGTATGTATGTATGTATTGTATGTATGTATGTATGTATGTATGTATGTATGTATGTATGTATGTATGTATGTATGTATGTATGTATGTATGTATGTATGTATGTATGTATGTATGTATGTATGTATGTATGTATGTATGTATGTATGTATGTATGTATGTATGTATGTATGTATGTATGTATGTATGTATGTATGTATGTATGTATGTATGTATGTATGTATGTATGTATGTATGTATGTATGTATGTATGTATGTATGTATGTATGTATGTATGTATGTATGTATGTATGTATGTATGTATGTATGTATGTATGTATGTATGTATGTATGTATGTATGTATATATATATATATATATATATATATATATTATACATATATATACATGAAAAATAAAATTCTCTTTGGATGGATAAAATTCCCGAATTTTATTTTCGTTTTGATCCAACTAAACGAATTAAATGAATAATTCTTGAATTAATTCCCACGAATTAATTCTCTCGTTCTTAATATAGAGTATAGACTCTACAAACAAATGACTCAATGCCAAATCATAATTGGGAATACATTATACATGAAATCCCATTCTATCGTTTGAAAACCAAGGTCCAATAACTACATGTCTCGACTCACAATGATCAGGCAGAAATGCATTTCAATGTTTCCCGAAACGGTCGTTTGGACTGTAGTGTTTTGGGACACTCGAAATGGCTTTTCGGTGCAACTATGCTCTTTATAAGTGAGGGGCTCATCCTGTTCTGATAACATAATGTAATGTACAGAGGGCTCATATCGATTCATAGGCCTTATAGCACGTGTAGATCTTCTTATCCAATGATCCACATTCTCTGGCAATGGATCCACAGGAGGAGGTACATCAACTTCTTCATTGTTAATGGGCTGCTGTACATCATTTCCAGCCATGTTTCCAACATGAATAGGGGGCTGCATATGCCCATTAGGAGCCTCATTTTATTGTCCAATATCATCCGGCTCAATAGCCATGGGCTCATTTTCATTTCTAGCCAAATGTAGAGCATTTCGAGGGTTCATATCAGATTTAGAACGTTTCTGTAGTCTATAGATGCTAAAATTCGAATTTTTTATGGTCACTTTTAGAGGCACAATCATTTTTGAGAAGCCGTGCCTCATTAAATACAACATTCCAGCTTCGTATTACTTTCTTGAGTTGAGGTAGCCAAATTTTGTAGCCCATTTCACCTTCATCTCCATAATCCATGAGGATTCCTTTTATGGACTTTGCATCTAACTTGCTTCTCAACTTAGGCCTTATATGCACAAAAGCATCACAATCAAAGATGCATAGGTGGTCATATGAGACCAAACCTCTTCTTGAATGCCACCTTTTAAGGGCATACGAGGGGATCGATTGCAAACATGAATTTCAATTTTCAAAGCCTCTCCCCAAAATCCATGAGGGATATTAGCTATGGGGAGCATCCACCTCACCCTCTCACATAGTGTCTTATTATACCTTTTAGCAACATCGTTGGAAGAGGGGCTGCATGGACTATTAGCTCCCTCTTAATCCCATGATTTTTACAAAATCTGTTGAATTCAGCACTTGTAAACTCACCCCATTACCTGAACGTAAGCATTTCAGCTTTCTACTTGTTTGGGTGGTCACAAATGCATGAAATTTCTTAAATGCAACAACCGCTTCATTAGATTTTAATAAATATACCCAAAACTTCTTAGAGTAGTTGTCAATAAAAGAAACAAGTAAAGAGCACCCCCGATAGATTTAGTGGGCATGCTTCTAACATCAGAATGAACAAGATCAAGCACATTAGACTTATGAGAGACACCAGAGTAGTAGGAATTCTTTAGTTGCTTACCATATTGGCATTCATTACAAAAATCAAAGTTTTGAGCCTTTAACATCAAACTTGTCCAAATTACATAGTTTATCAAGGCCTTTTTGGCTCATGTGGCCAAGCCTTTTATGCCATAATTCCATATCTGAATGGATTTCAGCCAAAGCAATAAACTTGTCCAACAAGGCTTTACCATGCCAGCAATAAAAAGTCCCTTTCTTTGTATCTTTAGCAATCAACTTGGATCCTTTGATAAGCTTCCATGACCCCTTCTCAAAGAGGATACCATATCCATGCATATCCATTTGCCCAACAGACAATAGGCTTTTCTTGATGCTTTGTACATATCTTACATTATGCAAAACTAGCGCAATAGGAGTATTGTGCCAATACATTCAATAGAACAAGCATGGTTATTTTCAAGATATACATGTCCATTGCTGGTTGCATGAAAGGTAGCAATACACTCCTTAAGAGGAGTAACATGAAATGCTACACCTTAGTCCACAATCCATGTTTGTGACAAACCATCATTCACAATAAGCAAGGCATCAATCATATCCCTCTTTTGTGAACTGCATATCTTATGCATGAATATTAACAGAAGAATCATTAACTCTTGCATGATTTGCTTCCATGGTAGCACAAAGAATATCTTTTGCATCTAAGAGCTCCTCAATGACGACACTAGAGGCCACATTGGCCTTCACTTTATCCTTGTCCTTTGAGTTGTCATGTGCTTCATTCTTGGTGTTCTTTTTCTTCTTATCACATGTGTTCTTCTTTCTTTCTAGTTCAGCTTTGTAGTATCTGCCATTAGACTTCTTGTGACCTTTCCTACCACATTGGTAACAAGTCACTTTAGCCTTGCCTTTGCTTTTACTCCTTTTCTTTTGGACATTTTCACTTTTTTTTTTGCTCTTCCTCTAGCCACATTGGCTGAACTGCTGCCCTCTCCACTCGCTTTCCTCCTAATTTCCATATTCAAAATAGAACCCTTTACATCATCAAAGGTAAGATTGGGGTTATTCAAAAGTGAAACAACCAATGATTCCCATGAATCAAGTAAGGTCATCAACAAGAAGAAGGCCTTAATCTTATCATCAAGTGCAAGTAATAAGGAGTCTTGCAATTGCGAGAGAGTACCTATAAAAGAAGATAAGTGCTCAACTCCACGTTTTGACTCATCAAGCGGCATACACACTAGCTTACACATAAGATGCACTTGATTTACAAGCATGGCATTTTCATAGGTGGCCTTGAGCTTCTCCCATACCTCAGAAGCACTTGTAGGGCCCTTTAGATCCACTAAGATTTCATCTGATACAACTATCTTGATATAAGTGATTGTTGGAGCAAGAGAGAGTATTCAGCAGATGGAGAAGCTCAAATGGAGCATCTCTTGATTGAGCAGCACAGCAGGTGAGTGTCCAGCAGCACACGCAGGTGAGAGAAAGAGAGGGAGATCGAAAGAAGAAGGGAGGCTCAGCTTTTTGGTGGGTTCTCCAAAAGAAGAAGAAGCCCTAACTTTAGTTTAGGTTATTATTTATAGGACGTGGCCAAGTTCACACTCAACTTGGCCAAAAGAATAAAAATGACTAACCATAGCATACATAAGTGAACCACAGGCTGATGCATATGGAACACTCTTCATGTAGTTGGCTGCATCATCATCCTTGGGACAATCATCTTTGGAAAGCTTGACATATGGCTGCAATGGCACTCCAAGAGGCTTAGAATCAGCCACATCAAATCTGTCCAGTACTTTATCAATGTACTTTTCTTGGGATAAATGCAAAGTATGCTGCTGCCTATCCCTTTTTATTCGCATACCAAGAATATGCTCAGCTTCCCCAAGGTCTTTCATTGAGAACTCAGAGTTCAGCGGCTGTTTGAGAGCATTTAGAGTGCCCTTTTTCTTCCCAGCCAGCAGCATATCATCTACATACAACACAAGAATGATTGGGCTGCCATCTTCATCCTTTTTAGTGTACAAACAGTGATCTGCATGGCTTCTTTTGAACTCATGTTTGAGCATAAATGCATCAAACTTCTTTTACCATTGCCTAGGGGCTTGTTTCAGCCCATATAAGCTCCTTTTCAGCTTGCATACTAGATGCTCTTTTCCAGGAATGGCATATCCTTCTGGCTGTTTCATGTACAGCTCTTCATCTAAGTCACCATGCAAAAAGGCTGTTTTAACATCCATTTGGAATAGCTCCAAATCCAAAGCAGCTGTAGTAGCAAATAGCACACGTAGAGTGGTCATTTTAACTACCGGAGAGAACACCTCTTGGAAATCAATGCCCTCCTTTTGGGCATATCCCTTAGCAACCAGCCTTGCCTTATACTTGGGTTTGCCATCAACAGTTTTGATTTTGTATACCCACTTGTTAGCAAGTGGGTATACAAAATCAATACCCTCCTTTTGGGCATATCCCTTAGCAACCAGCCTTGCCTTATACTTGGGTTTGCCATCAACAATTTTGATTTTGCATATGCCCATAAGAAGCGTCATTTTGCTGTCTAGCATCATCTAGCTCAAAAACCACTGGATCATCAATATTTTCAGTCCTTTGTGGTGCATCCTGAGGATCAAAATCAGGCCTAATAGGTGGCTGGTCATGCTGAAATCTGACCCTTTTATGGTCATCCTTTGAGGCACAATTATTTTGAAGCAGCCTTGCCTCATTAAAAACAACATCCGGATTGCGTACAACTTTCTTGAGCTGAGGTATCCAAATTCTGTAGCCCATTTCACCTTCTTCACCATATCCCATGAAGAGACCTTTTATGGACTTAGCATCAAGTTTGTTTATCAGCTTTGGCCTTATGTGCACAAAAGCCTTGTAGCCAAAGACACATAAGTGATCATATGAAGCAGGTTTGCTAGACCAAACCTCTTCAGGGATGTCACCCTTCAAGGACATGTGAGGGGATCTATTGCAAATATGTATTGCAGTTTTGAGTGCCTCTCCCCAAAATCCATGAGGGAGATTAGCTTTGGACAACATGCATCTCACCCTCTCACAAAGTGTCCTATTATAGCGTTCAGCCACACCATTAGAAGAGGGGCTGTATGGAATAGTAAGCTCCTTCTTAATTCCTAAATTTTCACAAAATTTCTGAAATTCAGCACTCGTTTACTCACCACCATTGTCCGTACGCAAGCATTTCAGTTTTCTACTTGTTTGGGTGGTCACATGCATGAAAGCGCTTAAACGCAGCAAATGCTTCATCTTTAGATTTAAGCAATTGAACCCAAATTTTTCTAGAAAAATCATCAACAAAAGAGATGAAATACAAAGCGCCCTCCATAGATTTGGTGGGCATGCTACATACATCAGAATGAACAAGATCAAGTACACAAGACTTACGAGACACACCAGAATAAAAGGAACGTTTCACTTGCTTTCCATATTGACATTCATTACAAAAGTCAAGCTTTGTGCCTTTAGCATCAAGCTTCTTTAAGTTACAAAGCTTAGTGAGACCCTTTTGGCTCATATGGCCAAGTCTCTTATGCCACAACTCCATGCAAGCAATAGAGAGTTCCCTTTTTTATGCCTTTGACAATCAGCCTTGATCCCTTTGTCATTTTCCATGATCCTTCCTCAAAGAGAATGCTATAACCATGCATATCCATTTGACCCACAGAGAGTAAGCTTTTCTTGATCCCTGGTACATAACATACATCGTGCAAGACCAGCTCATTAGTGCCATTTGTAGAGAAATGCACTGTGCCTATACCCTCAATTCAACAAGCATGATTGTTTCCAAGGTATACATGGCCATGGCTACCTGCAGTAAAAGTAGAAAAGCACTCCTTGATAGGAGTCACATGAAAAGAAGCACTAGAGTCAACTATCCATGTCTAGGCCAATTCATCATTAACAGTCAGCAAAGCATTGATAAGATCACTTTTGGTGATCGACATGTCCTGTGTATAAACATTCAGAGAGAAATCATATGCATAAGTATCATCAGCGGATAAAGTAGTGCACAAAATATCCTCAACATCTGACAACTCCTCTATGACTACATTAGAGGCCACATTGGCCTTCTCTTTGTCCTTTTGGATGTCCTGTGCATTAGTCTTGTCTTCTTTCTTGCCCTTCTTTTTATCTCTAGCATTCCTATTTCTTTCAAGTTGAGCCTTGTAATAGCGGCAATCAGGTTTCTTGTGGTCTTTCTTTCCACACTAATAGCAAGTCACATCATTGCTTTTACCTTTGCTTCCATTACCTCTTTCCCTGCTCTTACTCTTGTTCCTTTGTGAATTATTACTCCTCTTATCTGTCCTGCCTCTAACCATGTTAGCTGAGCTTCCATCTTCACCACCTTCTTTTCTTCTGATCTCTTCATTAAGTATAGAACCCCTAACACCATCAAAGGTCAGGTTGGGGTTATTGGACAATGAGACTACCAGTGTCTCCAAGGAGTCAGGAAGTGTCATAAGTAAGAAGATTGCTTTAAGTTTGTCATCAAAAGCAGACATACTTGAGTCCTGCAATTGTGACAAAGTACCTGTAAAGAGGGATAAGTGTTCAGCTCCACTCTTGGACTCATCAAGATGCATACCAACAAGCTTCCGCATCAAATGCACTTGGTTCACATGCGTAGTGTTCTCATAAGTTGCTTTCAGCTTTGCCCATATTTCTGAAGCAGAGGTCAGCCCTTTGAGATCTACCAAGATCTCATCAGAGATGGCCATCTTGATATACGTAACAACTTTCTTGTTCAAGTTCAGCCAAGCTTCCTGTGACATATCTTCTGGTTTTTCAGCTTCCAATGCCTTATCACAATCCTTCAAGAAGAGAATACCTTGCATTCTCTCCTTCCACAAATCGAAACCTTTTCCCTCAAAACGTCGAATCTCAAATAGATTCTTCACATCTGAGGAGGATGATGCCATGATTGCATGATGAAGAAGTTAATATGCTGAAATTTAGGCAAAAAATGCACCAAATCAGAGTATCACTTCCAAAAATGATGCACAATGGCTTCAAACTGTTATGGGAGCAAAATGGAGCAAAAACAGAATAGTTGGACCACAAGATTAAAATCTGTAATTTTTTGAATTTACTGGCAGAAAATTCCAGCAAGTCAATTTATGCTTCAAATCAGCAAATTCGACTTTTCTTGACCTCAAAGTGTATACATAAGACTATAAGGAAGCCTTTTAGGAGCAAAATGGAGTAAAAGCCCCAAATTTTCTCTTCAGAATTTCAAAAAATTCAGAGAAAATCCCACAATTTGCTGTACATAAGCAAATTTCTCATGCCACACTTCAATACATGAAATGTTAAACCTGTATATTGCTGTTTTGGACTGTGGAACACTTGTGTACACCTGTAAAACAGCTAGAAATAGCCTGTTTTGAGCAATAAGACAAAGAGGAACAGTTTCTTCGCGATGAAATCGAAGAATATCACTTGAAAAGAAGTTTATGCTTCTCCAAAGGTGTGGTGCTTCACTTTTAACCCTTTTCTTCGCGACAAAACTCAGGAAAACCTGCAAAAAACTGAAGTAGAACACTCTAGAAATATTGATGTCGTTGTTTTGGGCACCTTCTTCGTGATGAAACGCGAAGATCTTGCAAAATCTGAAGAAAAACCCTGTTGAAAACTGAAACGCAGCTGCTCTAATGCCTCAACGGAGCTCTGATACCAGATGTTGGAGCAAGAGAGAGTATTCAGCAGATGGAGAAGCTCAAATGGAGCATCTCTTGACTGAGCAGCAGGCGGGTGAGTGTCCAGCAGCACACGCAGGTGAGAGAGAGAGAGAGGGAGATCGAAAGAAGAAGGGAGACACAACTTTTTGGTGGGTTCTCCAAAAGAAGAAGAAGCCCTTAGTTTAGGATATTATTTATAGGACCTGGCCAAGTTCACACTCAACTTGGCCAAAAGAATAAAAATGACTAACAAATTTGTTTTTTCAACCACAAAAGGTATACATAGATGCAAAATAGAGTCAATGGGTGCTTGTTTACACAAAAACCTTAATTTTTGCATTAATATGACTTGTAAAATCAGAGAAGTTTTTGGGAAACATGTACTTCCATAATCATTATACATGTACTCTCACTTTAAATGAAAGAGAATTTTTGTAACAAAAGGACTTGTAAATGAAAAATCAGTAATGTGGTTGTTGAAAATGACATGTGAGAATACAAGAAGCACAATAGAAAAGGTTCTCTGCAATGAAACTCCATGAAAAACTAAAATTTGCTTCAACTTTGCTGTGAGATAAAGCAATTCTCCAAAAACAACACTTTTATAATGAGAAATGAAGGTTTTTCGTGATGAAATTCTCCCTAATGCAAGAAAAAGCTTTAAGCTTAGCATAGGCTGACGTAGAAATGCATTTAGAGAAACTTTGTCACGATTGAAGAACTCAAAGCTTTGGCATCAGTTGAAAGAAGCTTTCGAGAGCTACATGGTGGTTTGCTAGGTTGCTTCAAATATCAAGGGAGTGGGTTGTTTCATGAGAAGAGAGAAAGTAGAGAGAAACTTGTGCATAAATTTGGAGAAGAAAATGGAGAAGCTTAAGTTGAAGAAGTCCCAATCAAGTTATGAAAGATTTGGGACCAAGTCTTATTGATAAGTGACTTTTAGATAATTTGAGCATGTTCACACATGGCCAATGACCAAAAGTCATAAAAATAATTTAAATGCCCATAACTCTCGAATTGAGGTCCAAAAAACATAACAAGTATATGTGTGGAAAGCACTCGAAGAGAGGTCTTACGTGGAAGGGTCAAAATATACAAGAAGAGAGTCCTTGAGCCTTTTATCCCTAACACACATCACAAAAAAAACTCATACGTCCCACTCTTCTCAGCGAAGCACTACTTGGAAGGATAAAGACAACGACAAGATGCGTTGTTGATGTAAGAAAGAACATATCTTGAAGGTTATCAAGGTTGGCCAATTATTTTCAGTCGAAGGTTATATGGTCTCATCTACACCTATGGTACACACACAAATACATGAAGGTGTAATAATTCCATCATAAGGTTCTAAATGTGGAGATAAAAACCCCTCTTTGCTCACATAAGTCTTCCTTTATGACCACCAAGTTGTACAATGTAGATGCAAGCTCCCACATCCATGGTTGAGTGACAAACCACCAAAGAGCACAAGAAGGTTGACTAGTAATTGAACATCACTTCAGAGATACACAAGGAAGCAATGCTCTCCAATCTAGAAAACTAGCAAATCTAGCAAATATTAAATTTCCTATTGTTGGTGAATTAGTAAAAATATGCCAAAATTTGATATGATGTTTGGAGTGTATATCTCTTCAACATTATATTCATCATCTTCATATAATCTGATCATTTGCATCTCCTTGCTGAATATAAGGTTCAGCTTGATTCACACTTGCTATGAAGATTTAACTCTTCTACATGTAGTCCACATTTCTATGTATTCTATATATTGTGTTGATACCAATTGCTTGTCTTTAGGCCCACAATCTATAGAGAAATAGAGAAATTGCTGTTGATTCACACTTGATGGGGGGGAGGGAGAGAGAGAGAGAGAGAGAGAGAGAGAGAGAGAGAGAGAGAGAGAGAGAGAGAGAGAGAGAGAGAGAGAGAGAGAGAGAGAGAGAGAGAGAGAGAGAGAGAGAGAGAGAGAGAGAGAGAGAGAGAGAGAGAGAGAGAGAGAGAGAGAGAGAAAGAAAGTCATATTAACGTCTTCTGGAGGTCAAACTTGGCCTATGAGACAAAACCATGTACAAGTGTAGTAACCCTGTGTAGAAAACAAAATGAAATAAAAAGTACTCGCTACACAAAGCTGTATAGAACTGGAGAAGGTTGGGGAGACGTGGCTCTGACTCTGCAGATAATGGCCACCTAATACATGGGGGATCCATAATGTGAGTGAGTAAAATACCCTAGCTACTGGTGATGGGCTTGCGGTGGATGTAGTATGTGGTATATCGGTGGTGGTCTGAGTACCTCCTGAAGGAAGACAACCCAGGGGGTGGTGGTACGCCTCTGCTCCATCATATGGTCGTAGGCTGTCCGGATGCGTGAGATATCCTCCTGATATAGTCGTGGTCGACAATATCCAACCATGCGTGGTCGGCGTCGTGCTCTCTGTGCTGATGCCTGGTGGAGCGTGAGCCCCATAGATGGACCTCTCTGATGTAACTCTGCTCGCTGAAAGAACTGAGTAATGGTTTGCTTGGTACTCACCCGTGTCTGATGTGTGGGCTGTAGTGACCGCTCTCGCCTCTCGTATGCTGCTGTGAGGAAGCGTCCCAAGCGCCGCTGATCTCCCATAATCATGCAGAGCTGGAGTGACTCCTCTATCTGAAACTGTGCTCGTAGGTCTAAGTATGCCGGGCATCTGATAACAAAATGCTCCTCACTCTCTACCTCTGTCTGGCATACTCGGCACCACCTCTCCCACGGGGGACTCCCCTGGATCGGCCCCTCTCAATCTCGAGCTGATGTGATGAGACCCGGAGCTGACCAATGACAATGCGAAGGTGGTGGGGTAGGTATGTCTGCATGTATCTCGGAATCTCGATGAAGCCCTCGTCCGATATATGTAGAAAATGCTCACGGTAATAGAGCATTTTCGGTGGCAATGTATCCCTTGGGCTCACCCATGTCCTCTGTATGTATGTATGAAATATCTCCTTACGAATGACCCTATTCCTCTCTTGATGAGAGAGCGAGTAGGTGGGTGCATGTAAGTCATACTGTAGTGGTGGTAGCCTGTCTATGTCAAAACCATGGTGGGCCAGCCAGTCTCGTGTCTGTGCATACCATGAGGAGGTGTCGCCTGCTAATGCCATATCACGTGATGCCTGGAAAGCACAATAAGCAATGCGCTCTGTATCCATGCTCCGAAGTCTGTGTAGAAGGCATACTGTCTGGAATAATGCCTCAACTAGCATCGGTGGTGCAGCGAGCTCTGCTCTAATGATATCATGTGGTACTGAAGGCTTGCTGCGAATAAGTCTGGCAATCATGAGGATCTGTGGCCTCTCCAATGCTGTCCATACTGATGTAGCTAACCCCGGCCCCCAAATGGCTGCCCCATAAATGAGCGTTGGCATAACCAAAGTGTCGAAAAGCCACCCCTTTGTGCGGGGCTCCTGAAAATATGCCTGGTGGCACCGTCTCTCCATCAAAGCAAGTGCTGCGTACCCACGTGTGATGCGATCACGGGCTGCCTGAGACATAGAGAAGATCCCTGATGCTGCTGTAAATGTCACTCCCAAGTAAACATATGATCGGACCACCTCGATTGGTCCGCCTTCTGCTGTGAACAAACTATGCCTGCGTACCTGTGCTGATGTATGAAAGATCATGACCTTGGTTTTACCAAGGTTCACAAATAAGCCTCTATGTCTGCAGAAGTCATCTAGGCCATGTAGATGATGCTGTAGACCTTCTCCAGACTCTGAAACCAGTACAATATCATCAGCATATAATAGAATATGAATAGTGGACCCGCGTACCTCAATGCCATCACCTCCCTGCTTCTGTATGAAGTCCACTATCTCATCAATGTAGAGACCAAAGAGGGTCGGTGAAAGAGGGCACCCTTGCTTCACCCCGATAGTGCTAGCAAGTGGATCAGATAAGCCCCCTAGACATGTGACTCTACTTGATACTCTCTCGTACAAGGCTTAGATCCCCCATATCATCTCATATGGGGCTCCGATATCAAGCAATTGCATGAAGAGACTGTCCCTGGGGACAGTGTCAAATGCTTTGCGAAAGTCCACAAAGCAGCAATATAGTCTCCTCTTCCTCACCCTTGCCTGGTCGATCAGGCATCTCAAGGTGAAGATGTGGTCAATGGTAGAGTAATCTCGTCTGAAACTTGCCTGTCCTGGAGCCCTGATACTCTTCCTCTCAGCGAGAGTACTCAACTCTGTCTCTAGTACCACCCCATATAACTTGGCCAATATAGGGCCAATCATGATCGTCTTGTATGTAGCTTGATCCGAAGTATCACCTGACTTATGAATGGGCACTATGGTGTGCTCAGTCCATGAGTGAGGAAACCCTTCAACCAATGCACGGTTGAAGAGGTGGGCAATGAGTGGTGCGAGAGTTGTGCCTCCGTAGATAAGGTGCTCTGCCTGTAAACCGAAATGGTCATCGGCCCTTCCATGTTGTAGACGGGCAATAGCGCTTCCCACCATAGTGGGTGTGAAGAAGTCAGAGGTAGTGGGACGTGAGCTCTGGGGCCTGGGAATAAGGGGCTGGTCTAGGATCTCGTATAGGCTCCGTGCATAGCTATGCCAAGTGCTCGGATCTCGAATGGGTGTCTGTTGTCTCCTCTCTCTCAGATGTCGCCATGCCACTGTACTGTCTCGACTCATGAGCAAATGATAAATATCCCAATACTGTTTCTCCTCCCATTCTCGCCGTTTGCGGCGAGTAAGACTCTGCATGCGACGCTCTGCTTGTGTGTGTGTAATATCCCCTCTATGCTCTAAAATCCGTAGGTGCTTCCGTAGCTCACGACAATATGCATCATACCATCGGTTCTGGGGCATGGATCCAATGCGTGGAGGGTGTATATGTATGCGATGTGGGAAGCTGCAGAGAGCTGAGTCCTGTAGGATGGTGGTGATCTGTGATGTAAGTGTGTCGAGGGGTGAGAGTGGATCGAGGGAGACAAGATGGATGTGTAAATGGTGTGCATAAACATGTGAGAGCTCGTGTGTGAAGTGTATCGTGGTGTGTGCCTCAGTGGTTAAGGAGGGGTCTAATGGAATAGGAGATGAAAGTATGAATGTGATAAAGGTATGGTCAGCACCAAGTGGGCGTCGGTCAATACTAAGTGAGGGGATGAGTGAAGCTCTAGAGATGGTACCCAAAATGTAGTCGACTTTGCTCTCACCTCCCTCGTGAGGGAAGCAAGTAAGTCCGCCCGAACCTGGCCACCGATGCATCCCATTATATATAACGAGATGGTGTCTTCTACCCAACTCAAGCAAGCGTCTTCCATATCCGGTGGCATCGTGACCCATATCTGCCGACACTCTACTGGTGCATGTGTCCTCCGGATCTCTTCCCCTCATGAGATGTGGATGGTCCATGTCGTATACCTCGCACTGATGTGACTGGGTGCGGCCGTGGAAGTCCCCCATGGTGAAGACTTCACCTAAGGTGCTTTAATGTAGTATGTCATCTGAAAGTGTTGTGTATGGTGAGTCTCTGTCTCGAATCGATCCTCCAAGGCCCTCCCCTGCATATCGGGATCCACCTTGTGGAAAGTAGCATATCGCAATGTAAATCAAGCTACTTGGTGCTATCTCTATGCGGACCCACATGTAGCGTGCCTCCTCATCTCTCCCGATGATATGGATCCGGCTCTGTATCTCCTGTCTAAATAGGATGGCAACACCGCCCGACCCTCGTGCTGTACTCTGTCTCATCGTGGTCCTTAATGCAGATTCCCAGTGACAACCTGCAATGCGTGGCATGCATCTCTCTGGGCTCTCATGTATCTCTATAATGCAAACAAAGTCATGCGAGTCTAGGATCTCCTCAAGTCTGTCTGGTCGTGTCGAGAGTGCCTCGTTGCAATTCCACACCACTCCTTTGAGTGGTGCCTCCTTGTGTAATGATGTCTCATAGGCCGCGTTGCCCTATTTGATAGGGCGTCCATCTATGAAGATCTTACCATCTCGATAAAAGGCCTTCCTTCCCTCTTGACGTGCCTGGAGTGAGTGAGTGAGTGAGTGAGTGAGTGAGTGAGTGAGTGAGTGAGTGAGTGAGTGAGTGAGTGAGTGAGTGAGTGAGTGAGTGAGTGAGTGAGTGAGTGAGTGAGTGAGTGAGTGAGTGAGTGAGTGAGTGAGTGAGTGAGTGAGTGAGTGAGTGAGTGAGTGAGTGAGTGAGTGAGTGAGTGAGTGAGTGAGTGAGTGAGTGAGTGAGTGAGTGAGTGAGTGAGTGAGTGAGTGAGTGAGTGAGAGAGAGAGAGAGAGAGAGAGAGAGAGAGAGAGAGAGAGAGAGAGAGAGAGAGAGAGAGAGAGAGAGAGAGAGAGAGAGAGAGAGAGAGAGAGAGAGAGAGAGAGAGAGAGAGAGAGAGAGAGAGAGAGAGAGTTATATTAAAGTGTTCCAAAGGCGAAACTTGGGCTATGAGACAAAACCATATACAACTGTAGTAATCTCTTTGTAGAAATCAAAAGGAAAAATACTAGCTACACAAAATTGTGTAGGCTGAAAACAACAAAGGATGGTCTACTTGGTAATGAGTGGGTGGTGGGGGACAATGTAGTGGTGCATGGGGGGAGCGTGACTCTGGCTTTGCAGATAATGGACACCTAATATAAGGGGGGCCCATGGGGGAGTGAATGTGTATAACCTTACCGCATATTATATGTGGAGATGGGTGGAGTATGTGGTACATCGGCGGTGGTATTAGTACTTCCTCTTCTATAAGATAGTTGTCTGTAGAACAAGTTTTTAATGTGTTTCTAGAACTAGATATGTAAACAAATGTGAGATATACATTATTCATGGATTATCTTATATACACACACACACACACGCACACTCACACAGTCACACACACATTTTTTATTTCTATTTTTTAGTACCCTACACACGAAACATTTCAAAACTTGTTTTTCAAAACTCGTTTCTAAATCTCTCTTTGTGCAATGATCCTAGTGCTTGCATGTCCTTTGTCTTTGTCTATTAATTATGCATCAATTCAAGGATGGATGCATACAAGCATGATAATGAGTCACGAATTTGGATATTGGTACTTTTGAGTCTTCCTAGGTTGGCTTGCCTTCAAGATGGGGCACAATAGTAGATTAGTTTAGAGTCTTAAATAGGCCCTTCCGCAACTACGTAGTAGTATATGCTTCAGATGTATGTTTGTTGCATATATGAAATGCTTAACTACTACCGGATGAGTAACATTGTAAACATGTACTTATAGGTTTTTTGATCTATGAAGGATTTTTTCATGAGTGAGTGAAATTGATGGATTATCTACATACAATATTGGAATGGTCGGTGCTTATTAGTCTTCACATGTAACAATCATGAAAGGACATTAAAAGTTCAAAATTCTAACAGAAGACTTGAAGATAGCTAGACATAGAACCTTCATATGAATCATTAAAAATATTTCCTTGATTGCTCTTATGAACTAAGATTTTGTGTTTTTTAATGCTATGTAAGTGTTGCACTATGGAGGTAAATGCATGCAACAACAGGCTGGAAAGTAAGATTGGTCTATAACTTGTAGCCTTATTCTCTTCATCTCTCTTTCTCTCTTGGTTTGAGTTGATGTTAGATGTCTTGGGTGTAATTAAGGTGTGAAACAGATACCTTTTGATAGGATTGGGCATTGGTTCGATAAGCACAAATCATGAAGCTTATAGCTGTAAACTTATGCTTGAGTGCCAAGAGCGAACTGCATTATTTTTTTGCGAGTTGGAACCTTACTCTGACTCATGTAGCAATATATCTATATATGTATTCAGATGATTAGTCAGATTATGTATATGCATGAGGTTTGCTTGTTGTTTCAAGTGCTTTTATGTCAATCATTTGCTCATGTATCTGCACCCAATGCTGAATATACAGCTTGTATGTACATGTGTTTGTGTTCTGGTTTGTATTGTGCAATGCATATTCATTCTAAAATCTGACATAAATTTAATGGTTCCTTTTTGGAACTTTGCAGAATGTTCGGCTATATGATGCAAGTGCGAATGTATTAAAGGGTCAATATGCTCATGCTGGTGCAGTTCTTGATTGTTGCTTTCACGATGACAACTCGGGGTTTAGTGTTGGAGCAGACACCATTGTCAGAAGGTGGGTTGATTAAAGTGAGTTTTCTGAAGCTCACTCTTAATACAATGACGTTTGCCCTTTCCAACAGTGGTATGATATACTGTGGAGTTATGGCCATCTCCTTTTTGTGGTCCTGGGTAGGGTGCATGTATTATCATGTGTGAATGTGAGACTTAACACATAACAAGTAATTATTTTCATACTTAGTTCTGTGAGATCTTAACATTTTCATGCTTGATTGTGATTATCTAAAACTTGATCTTAATACTAAACTTTTTTCTCTCACGTGTGTCATGTGTGTGTTATTACGTGCAAATGTCAGGATTTGAGCATCACAAGTTATTCTCATGCTTTGTTTGTGTGAGAGCTTATTTTGTATGATCCTGCTTGAAAGGATGTGTAAGTTTGTCACAACTGTACTATAATGTGTTCGTTTTTTTTTGTGAAACCTAGAGGGAATGTCTGTACAGGCTTAGAATATCATGCAGTTGACATCTAATCTATCATATGATTAAGAGAAGTCCTAAAACTTCTGGTTAGAGTAATATCAAACTTTCTTAATACTGTTATTTTTTGTGCTTTGAAATGTTGGCTTGGTGTCTCAAGTAACTTCATACGTTTTTTCTTTGCAGCAGATCATTTTGCCTTATTTATGCAGGATGGAAACACCTTCCTTAGAAATGTGTAGTCATCTCTTGTTTGACCTTTATATTTAAAGCATTTTATAAAATAGATTTGTTTAGGTTAACATAAATATTGAGCTGTTTATCTTTTTGTAAATATTAGTTTGCTATCATCATTTCTAATAAAATCACATAGACTACTTATTCACAAGAGTAAAGACATATGCATAAGATCATTAGGGAGATAATCTAAGACATACACAAGATACATAATTGCCATATATAAGGCATATTTGACAAAACTATCCCCCCCCCCCCCCCCCCCCCCACCCCCCCCTTTTCTTCACATTCAAACAAGGCCAATATCAGCATGTATAGGAAATCTTTGTGCAAGGATTGTCAGATATGTCTATTTAGTGATGTGCACATTGCCTAGACTCTCTTTCTTCCTTCTATACGCTTTGTACTATCTAGAATCACTTTCCACTTCCAAGATTCTCAATCTCTTGTTTACAATCTCCTACTCTTCATCTTCACTGGATGTGTGTGTATATGTGTGTGTGTGTGTATGTATATATATATATATATATATATATATATATATATATATATATATAAAACACTAGTACTTCTTGATGTTAATGTTTGATTATATTAAGTTCATAGTAAAAAAAAACACTTGTTCTTTTTAGCAAAATAAAAAATGTTTAGGATATTCGGATGTTTCAAACGTCTTAATATGTTTTTTTGGGAGTTTTTTTTAAGATGATTTTCAACTTTTATTTTTGTTTCATGAACACAATATGACTATGTATGGCTCTCACAAGGTAATCATAAACGGAATGACTATTTAGTGATGTGCACATTGCCTAGACTCTCGTTCTTTCCTCTATACGCTTTGTACTATCTAGAATCACTTTCCACTTCCAAGATTCTCAATCTCTTGTTTACAATCTCCTACTCTTCATGTTCATTGGATGTGTGTGTATATGTGTGTGTGTGTGTGTATATATATATATATATATATATATATATATATATATATATATATATATATATATATATATATATATATATATATATATATATATATATATATATATATATATATATATATATATATATATATATATATATATATATATATATATATATACTTATATATATAACACTAGTACTTCTTGATGTTAATGTTTGATTATATTAAGTTCATAGTAAAAAAAACACTTGTTCTTTTTAGCAAAATAAAAAATGTTTAGGATATTCGGACGTTTCAAACGTCTTAATATGTTTTTTTGGGAGTTTTTTTTTAAATGATTTTCAACTTTTATTTTTGTTTCATGAACACAATATGACTATGTATGGCTCTCACAAGGTAATCATAAACGGAATGAGAGTCTATAGGATTATCCCATTTAGTTTGTAATCGAATTAAACTATGTGCCTCCTTCGTCCTTCAGTACATCTTGAGATAAGAAATCAGATTTGGAGATTTTTATCTCATTATCCCATATACTAGATTCTTCACAATTTGTAGATCTTTCTAGTCCAAGTCCATAAGTAGAACATCAACTCTCTTATGTTGTTTCTACTATAGGAGTAGGCATTTCTCTAGTGTCTTTTTCTTTCTTTCTCTACCAAATTCTGAACCAAAAGTCCCTCCTATTTGGTTCAGAAAAAAGTTCCTATTTCGATTCCAAAGATATTTCATTTAGCAAGGACATCATTAAATTGTTCACATTGTTTTTATCCATCTTGGAGTCTATCACCCTAAATGCATTGTTTTTAGTTTCTTTTGTTGGCTTCAAAATTGGAGTTTGTTGTATAGTAGTCTTAGGAGTTTTAATGTGCTTTATGTGGGGCTTTAAGCTTATCAATCCTTTGTTTAAGACCTCATTCTCATTTTTTGTTTAATTTAACCAAATTCATTTTGGGCCTTCCTAATTCCAGGTCACTGTATTGGTAATAGTTTAAGTTTTTTATGTGTTTTTAGCAGTAGATATATAAATGAATTCTAGATATACATTATTCATGGATTATTAAAAGAAATTGAAATGTTGTGACAAAATATAGTACTCTTCTCTTATTTCCATTTTTTTAGTACCCTATGTACTAAACGTTTTAAACCAGTTTTTAAAACTCTCTTTGTACTATGATTGAGTGATTGGTTTTAAAACTCTCTTTGTACTATGATTGAGTGAATGTATGATATACATATTTTGGTGCCTTATTTCTGATGTATAAGTTGGGAGAAGTTGATCTCTCTTCTTGATTTCAAAATAGAAATTCTATCTATTGAGAAGTCATGTACTTGAGTGGCGGATGGAAAATTAAATGAAATTTCAACGATTTTATAGACGTGATAATCTCTATATCTAGGTTTTGAGATGTTTCCAATGCATCCTCTACTTTATCTTACATGATGGTGTTTGTAAATGAGGAAACCAAGTTGGTTGGAAATAATAGGGTTATATGATTTTCTTGTTGAGGAAATGAAGGCATCCTTCATGTCACCTTGATGCCTCTTAAATTTGACCAATATAACTTTATTACTAAGGCATCTAAGAATGTTGTATCCTCTATCATTCTTTTAAAAGTGAACCATTCTAGAAAAGTGTAATAGGATGGTTGTCTCCTTTTAGAATGCTATAAGATGTCTGACACACATACATGGAATAAAAAGATATGAGAGTGCCTTGGAATATGGCTTTTATGCTTATCTTTTGAACTTACACTTTGCATGAAAAGCAAGATGGAACTTCGGTGTGTGTGTGTGTGTATATATATATATATATATATATATATATATATATATATATATATATATAGAGAGAGAGAGAGAGAGAGAGAGAGAGAGAGAGAGAGAGAGAGAGAGAGAGAGAGAGAGAGAGAGAGAGAGAGAGAGAGAGAGAGAGAGAGAGAGAGAGAGAGAGAGAGAGAGAGAGAGAGAGAGAGAGAGAGAGAGAGAGAGAGAGAGAGAGAGAGAGAGAGAGAGAGAGAGAGAGAGAGAGAGAGAGAGAGAGAGAGATGTTTTATTTGAAAGAAAGGTCACATCTAGAAACATCAGAAATGTTTTATGGTACTCGTCAAAGGTCGGCTAAACTTCAAAAGTGAGAAGTAAAAAAAAAACGTAAATGGGTGTAGATAAAGGAAGATGACTAAGACTTGATAGGCCTTGCCAACCTTGAGAGTTCAAGAATTATGTTGGAGTCTACATACTAGCTTCTTGCTTTTAATGTTAGTATTATCATCCCTTTCTTTATCTCTATCCTTCCAAGCGAATACTTGGTTCAGAAGAGTATGGGATAGGGAGTTCTCCTTTTCATTTGTGGTAGGGTAGTGCTCTTCATGTACAAAGTCCTTATGTGGGAAGTTCTTATGATTTATTTAAAATTATACATGTATGTACATCGAAAAGTTATAAGCTATTATTAGTCAACAAAAATATACCTACCTTGCATATTCCATTGTTTCAGGGTATTGTTGAAGATAGCAACTTCCACAAGAGAGTTGCACACATCATCATGAAAATTTCATAGAAAATTAGTTTTTTGGCAAAGTTAAAACTTGGTAATCAGGTTGAAATATGTTCAAAATGACCAATTTTTGTAGGAAATTTTTATTTTAGATTTGGATAGTATTTTTCAAGAGCTTTCTGTTGAGATATCGTACATGCAATTTGGACCACTTTTTGGGAGTCGAAAGTAGAACCCTAAAGCAATGTAAATTATGAAAAGCACTTATGACACATGGAAGATTGAGATTCAATTGATCCAATGGCTAGGATTCAACTAAGAAAAGCTAGGCGAAAGCTTAAAAGGAAAGGAAATATTATTTTGATGCTTAGAAAGAACATTAAGCTTTTGAGTTTTTTTCGAAAAAATATAACTCAACTTTATTTGCTTTTTTGAAAATCGTATATCTTTATTGTGGGCAACAAAAGCTATAAAAAATGAAGCCTAGAAGCTATTATTCACCACTTGTAGGTGAGCATAATCCTTGAGCTTTATTTGGAGGAGTCTTTTGCAACCTTGAGGAGATGAGAGCTAAGGTTTCTTCATCTCAACAAGGAGGGCAACAACTAGGGTGCATATTTCTTCTATCGTAAGGAAATTGGCTTGGAATCTATTCATGGAGGAAATTATTTTCTATACATGGAAATTGTGAAGTTATGAAGAAAGGTAGTAGCTCGGTGCATATGTATGTATGTTTCATGATTGTTTTTGACATTCTTGTACTTCATACTTTGGAATATATGGCATATATATAGAGCTTTGCTATATCTCTCTATGACTTTGTCTATTCTCTCTCAAGTCTCTATTTCATTTATGTCTCTATATTGGTTGTTGGCCTTAAAAACCAACATTATCTACATCCATACCAAAGAAAGGTATATGCCATTATTGAAAGAAACCATATCATTATATAGCAGAATGTAGAAAGAGGATTTTTAATGAGAAGCAAAGACCATGAGGTAATAATGTTGAAGAAAGTTCAAAACCTAAGTTTTCAAGTGAAGAGTCTTATCCATATGTTAGTATTGAAGAAATAGCTTTTGGCATGTTTCATTAAATGCCATTTTTGAAAATCGTTGGATTTTTGATTTTGGAGCTATGAAGCTAGTGGTAGGTTGCAAGAAGATGTTTTCTTCCCTCACTAACTCTATAGGTAGAAGAGTGACTATAGCAAATGGTCATGACTTGGATATTGTTAGAATTCGAGAAGTTATTTTAAAGTCAAGAGCACGTGGTAAATTTACAATTCCTAATGTTCTCTATGTTATAGAAATGGAGATGAAATTGCTATCCATATCTAGTTTCTTACCTGATGGTCATAAAATGGAATTTTACCAAGATTCATCTATTTCTCGTACGTGATGAGGAGCATTGTCTATTGCAAGGTTAAAATAAAAGTGGTATGTTTGTGCTGTCAAATATGAGTCATGCTTATGTTTCCAAGTCTTCTACATCAGGGGAGAATATGAAGTTATGATATGCTACATCATTATACACAAACTTTCTAATATTAGACGCTTTGTAGATGATCTGTTTGTTCCTGATTTTAGATGCTTTTGGTGGTGGTATTTATCCCAAAACTTTTTGTGAGCTGAATTATACTTCACTTGGTGATTCTTGTGCTTTTCTAGATCTAAAAATATCAGTCTCCTTTTGATTTGGAAGTAGACATTTATGATAAAAGATTAGAACTGGAATTCGCTAGCGTTAACATGATACGTATGCCTCATATTGATTCAAATATTTCTCATTTAGCAAAGTACGGCGTTATTTGCTCTCAATTGTTTAGATTTTTTCGTTTATGTTCAAGCTTGTCTTCATTTGTAGTTCAGTGTTGTCAACTAATCTCTTTGCTTGTTCAAAAAGGGTATTTATTCAAGAAAGTTTCAAAGAAGGTAAGGACTTTCTTACTTCGCAACAAGTTCATTTATGGTTCGTCTTCTTTTCATGTGTTCAAATTAATCATTAGTAAATTCAATAGAAAAGGGGAACATTGTATGGGTTCATGATAAGGTATTTTGTGGGTTTTTTGGTTTGTTTTTTTTTTTTCTCTCTCTCTCTCTCTCTCTTCCTTCTTTTTCACTCTTTATTTATAGCTTCTTTTTAGTCTTTTGTTCTTTTATGTTTTTTATTATTATTATTACTGCTTTTATTATTATTTTAACTATTTCTTTATATGTATTACTATTATTTTTAATATATTAAAAAAAAAATTATTATTATTATTTTTATGATTATTTATTTACTTATTATTCATATATTTATTTATCTATCTATATATTTATTAATTTTAATTTTAATTTTTATAATTCTAATTCCTTTCTTCTTATCATTTGTTTGTTCTTTGTGCAAGACTTCATCATGGCTGAGTTTCCCCTTCAGTTCCGAAAGTGATAGAAACTCAATTTGTTGACTTTGTTAGAGATCTTGATTTAGAAAGACTCTTTATTAAAGTTTGCACCTACTCTAGGGCACTAATGACGTGAGTAGGGATGTCATAGCTATTTGTCCAAGCTATGCATGATAAAGTTTAATTCTGATACTTCTTGTTTAGGACAAACATAGAAGTTTATGATGCACTTTTTGTTTCGTTTTGTTTTTGATTAAATACATATATATATAAATTAATTTTTTAATATATATATATATATATATATATATATATATATATATATATATATATATATATATATATATATATATATATATATATATATATATATATATATATATATATATATATATATATTTGTTTATTTATTTATGGAATTATTAAAAAAAAATTATTTTCTTTTAATTTAATTTTTATTTTTATATATTTATATTTTTTATTTTAATTTGTTTCTTTTTTAATTCATATATATATATATTTTATTATTATTTAACTATTTATTATTATTATTGTTTTTATTTTATTTTTATTATTTATTTATTTTTTGTTTTGTGTGTGTATGTGTGTGTGTGTGTTTTTTTTAAGTCTTTCTTTCTTTTTTTTGTTTTTTTTGTTTTTGTTTTTTGGTGTGTGTGTGTTCGTGTTCGTGTGTGTGTGTCTCTTTTTGTATTGGTTTTCTTTCTTGTATGTATTTTGCATGTCTTATATTGATCTTAAGTCTCTTGCTTTTGTTTGTTATTTTTTCCAATGTGTATGTGTTTGTGTCCTCTATCTTGAGTTCGTAAGTTTGGATAACTCTAAACTTATGAAGGTATATGTATGATATGCTAGATTTAATCATATCAGTTTTATAACTCTCAAGCATAAGGTTGTTGGTGATAAAGGCCCTAAGGACTCTTCTTTAGTATATTTTGACCCTTCCATGTGAAAGCTCTCTTTGAGACCTTTCCATACATATTTAAAATTTTTTTTTTTGGACCCCTAATTGTGGAGTTATAGACATTTACATTATTTTTATGACTTTTGGTCATTGGTCGTGTGTGAACATGCCCAAATGATCTAAAAGTTACTTATCAATAAGACTGTCCCAAATCTCATAACTTGATTGGAACTTTTTTAACTTGAGCTTCTCCATCTTCTTCTCCAAATTTGTGTGCAAGTTTCTCTCTATTTTCTCTCTCCTCATGCAACAATTCACTTCTTTGGCATTTGGAGCAATCGAGCACGCCACCACATATCTCTTCGTGGCGTCTTTCAATTTGCTAAACTCAAGGCTTTTTCTTGCGTGTGGGAGAATTTCATCGCAAAAAGCTTTCATTTTTCGTGATAAAAGTGCTATTCTTGGAGAATTACTTCATCCCATAGCAAAGTTGAAGCAAATTTTGAGTTTTTCAGAGAGTTTCATTGCAAAGAATTTCTTCCATTGTTTTTCTTGTATTCTCATAGGTCATTTTCAGCATCCACACTATTGGTTTTTCATTTACAGGTCCTTTTGTTGTAGAGTGCAAACATGGCTTCTACCTTTTACGATGTCAAAAATTTATTTGTGGTTTTGATTTGTGAAAGAGGGAATGCTTGGCATCCTCTTTCTTAAAGATTGCAAAGGGGCTCTCGAGGAAGTCAAGCTTGAAGATATGACAGATGCATCATGGGCGAACCTAAACAAGAAGGCCACTACTTATATCAAGATGGTTATATCAGATGAAATCTTGGTGGAACTGAAGGGCCTTGCAAGTCCTTTTGAGGTATTGGAGAAGTTGAAGTCCATCTATCATAATACCACGTCCGTAAATCAAATGCATCTTATGCGTAAGTCAGTGTGCCTCTAGCTTGATGAATCAAAAAGTGCTGCGAAGCATTTGTCTTCTTTTGGAGGTACTCTCTTGCAATTGTGAGACTTCGGATTACTTGGATTTCACAACAAACTTAAGGTAATCTTCTTGTTGATTAGCTTAACTGATTCATCAGAAACATTGGTTGTTTCACTTTCAAATAGCCCCAATCTTATCTTTGATGGTGTGAAGGGTTCTATTTTGAATGAGGAAATCAAGAGGAAAGCTAGTGGAGATGACATTGGTTCAACCAATGTGGCTAGAGGAAGAATAGAATAGAAAAGTGGAAATGTACAGAGGAATAGGAGCAAAAGTAAAGGCAAAGCTGAAGGGACTTGTTACCAATGTGGTAGGAAAGGTCACAAGAAGCCTGATTGCAGATACTACAAAGCTGAATTAGAAAGAAAGAAGAAGAAAGGTGATAAGAAGAAAAAGGACACTGAGAATGAAGCATATTATAACTCAAAGGACAAGGACAAAGAGAAGGCCAATGTAGCCTTTAGTATCGTGGTTTAAGAGCTATCAGATGAAAAAGATATTCTTTGTGCTACTATGGAAGCAAATCAAGTTGAAGTTAATGATGCTTCAGTTAATATTCATGCACAAGATATGCATATCATAATGAGGGATTTGATTGATGCCTTGCTTATTGTGAATCATGCTTTGTCACAAACATGGAATGTGGATTCAGGTGCATCCTTCCATATTACTTCTATTAAGGAGTGTTTTTACTATCTTTCATGCTGGGAGCCATGGAGATGTATATGTTGGAAATAACCATGCTTGTTCTATTGAAGGTATTGGCACAATGCATCTCATTGTAGATGGCACTAATGAGTTGGTTTTGCATGATGTAAGGTATGTATCAAGCATCAAGGAAAGCCTATTGTTTGTTGGGCAAATGTATATGAATGGATATTGTACCCTTTTTGAGAAGGGGTCATGGAAGCTTATAAAGGGCTCTAGGTTGATTGTTAAAGGTACAAAGAAAGGGACTCTTTATTGCTTGCATGGTAAAGCCTTGTTTGGCAAGTTTATTGCTTTGGTTGAAATGCAATCAGATATGGAATTATGGCATAAAAGGCTTTGCCACATGAGCCAAAAAGGTCTTGATAAACTATGTAATTTGGACAAGTAGAGATGCCTTCCCTTGTCATCGTACAAGTGGTTTCACAACATTCTCCCAAGGGAAGGTGTGTGAATGGAGTGAGTTCTGTGCGAGATGGAGTTGATGGCGGATGTTTGAAGAACGGACACAATGCATAAGGTGAGTACAGGCGATGGGGTGTTAGGATGAAGTAGAAGGAGATACTCCCTAACTTGAGCTCAATACATATCAGCTAGCTCGTGTGTGAACACTGAAGTGGATGGTGGTGTGTGGGATGCGTGCCATGGGCAGATGAGTGTGCGTGTGCCCCTTGAGGGATAGTGCAAGTTGTATGTGATCTATCCCAAGGGGTATAGGTGGGATGGTCATGGAATTGAGTATGGTGGCGTGTGGGTGGCCTCTCTCGATCCCATAATATAATCTATCGTACTCCTTCCTCCATTCACAAGGTAGTAGGAATGTCTATCTCCTTGTGGTAGGCCATTGATCCATCCCATGATAAATAACGAGACGATGTAGAGAGCGTGATATGAGTAGGTGGGTACCTTAAGAGTATACGTGCAGAATCTGCTTACGTTCGTGTCGTAAATTACTCTTGTATAGTGGGTAATATTAGTGGGTTCTTTGGGTCAAAGGTCTCGTAGTGATCCTTGCATGTCCTTTCATTGAAGTCTCCCATGAGGAAGACTTCTCCTTGCATAGAGTGCTCCGTGATCTCCTTTGATAAGGAGGTATATGATGAGTCCTTATCAATGATTATGAATCTCAATTCAGAAGGGGCAAAATAGCTTTGCAATGTAGATGGCCCTCTCTTGTGAGAGCTCTAATCGGATCCAAAGGTATCTAGGCATGTGAGTCACATGCAAGGATCTGTATCTTATGCCGAAGTTTGTCTGTGAAGAGTTGATTCGCTTGTAGTGTGCTAATGTGTAGAGTCTCTTTGTGTAAACTTGCAGGCGAAAGCATGCATTCGAGGTAGGCTTCTATCGGGGCTCTCATGTGTTTGTCTTAGCAGGATAATATCCCTATCTCTATTCACCTCCTCAAGCCTCTTGGGATGTGTCAAAAGCTCTCATTGTAGTGGTGTGGAAGATGTATCTCCTTGACTGTATCCTCCTTGACTCTATCATTGGCTTCAAATCCCTATGGGATGGCCTTGCCATCAATGATGAACCGACCGTCTTTGTATGAAGCCTTCTCCCCTCTTTATATGCCTTGTGTACTCTCGGTATGCATGCTCGATGATATGCTAGTTGCATGGGTGTGAGATCATCGTCTAGCTAAATAGTGGGCTTTCAAGCCCTCTCCAAATTGCTTCCTTGCGAAGGAAGGTGGATCTTACATCTCTCTTTCCTTGTTCAAGATTTGATAAACGAGAGGGGCTTCTCTTCCTTATAACCAAGTTTCTTGCATAGTGTCTTCCCATCTATCTTGGGAGTGGAGTCTCTACTATACCTCTGAATTGCACATTAAGACTTCGGGCTCGTCTCATATTTTCTTGCTCAATGGTAGTGTGCATAATGAGGGCTTCTTCTTTTTGCACTTCTTTGTTTGCCTCTTTCTTGATGTTTTTTTGGACTACTTCAACCCATCCTTTCTTGGACACCTCGAGTTTGGTGTCAATGATCGCTGTCGAAAGTACCGTGAGCTCCATTTTAATAGCTTCCTTCGCATTTGCTCTAAGCTCACCTTCTTTGGGAGAGAGGGATGTAATCGAAGATATGAGGAATTGGATTTGTTCCCGCATGGCCTTTTCCCCACGCTTCACACTTTTTGGTGAAGTCTTCCACTTCTTTTTGGAGTTTGGACATGAGTTTGATGATGTAGGTGATGGTCAAGTCTGTCGTTCTCTTGTTATCTTTGATGATGACATTGAGTTTGTCCTCCATCTTAGATAAATCCTTCGTCTTAGCCATCATCATTGTTCAAGTCCACACTTTACTAAAATAAAGTTTGTTGATTGTCAAGTTTGTTATTGAGAGCTTCTTAACATTAGACCTTATTTCCTTAATAGAGTGTCTTGTAGGAGATTCGCTAGGTTGACTTTTGTTTTGAAGTATCAAGCTATTTGTAATCCCTATGCACCCCATGAACAAAAGTCCCAATGGTTTGTCAAACCTTCAAGAAACCCTAAATCTGCTAATGACCCCTGAGAGAGAGAGAGAGAGAGAGAGAGAGAGAGAGAGAGAGAGAGAGAGAGAGAGAGAGAGAGAGAGAGAGAGAGAGAGAGAGAGAGAGAGAGAGAGAGAGAGAGAGAGAGAGAGAGAGAGAGAGAGAGAGAGAGAGAAAGAAAGACTTTTTAACGTCTATTAGAGGCCAAAATCGGCCTATGAGACAAAACATATACATCAGTATGATCCAATCCACTGTGATCCAAAACGAAAATAAAGTGTGAGTACTGCAAACGGGTATAAAAGGAGGGATAGTAGCTTGCATCAAGGGTGTGGGGTGCTATGGGTATGCACTCTATATACTCAATGGGTGAGATACAAATATGATATGCATAGGGAGGGGAGGCTCGATGGTATCACAACCCCCTAAATGCCTGGAGTGGGTGTAGGATATAATGCATCGGTGGGTAAGGCATCATGGCGATCCTCAAAATGCTCTGGGCGTCCAAATCGATAGGGGTGCGCTGCTGACGTCTCTGTATCTCCATGTCATGGCGTGCATGAATCGCCTGAATCTCTCTCTGATGTGGACGAGCTCTCCGGACAAGGGGTCTCGGTCGTCGACGCTGTCGTCTAAGCTCCTCTGCTCCGTGTAATGTGACACCCCGCATTGAGCTTTGCCCACGAGTGTATGTGGGTCTGAAAAAATCTGTAATATAAGTCTGAGGAGGGGGGGCCAGGTGTATCTCCATCTGCTGCTGGAGGAGTGATCCGCGGCGGTGCTTGAGCTCTACTAGGAAACGACCTAGAGGGCGCTGGTCCTCTGTCTCCAATAAAGCCCTGATCTCTATAGGCCCCCTGAAGAGCTGTGGGTAGCGGTCTCTGATGTCCTCATATGCCTGGCATCTACATGTGTAGTGCTCCTCGTCCTCCACCTCCTCTCTACATATCCTGCATAGTCGCTCATCCCTGGGGGTATGTGTGGCTCTCCCAATCTCAATCTCGAGCTGGTGTGATGATACTCTTGCCTAATGGCCACTCTCTCAGCTGGTGCCATATATGTATCCATGTATCGTGGTCTCTGAATGAAGCCATCCGCTGTCACAGTCAGGAAGTGCTCTCTGTAGTGTTCCCTCTTTGTGGGAAGAGGCTCCTGTGGTGCTATCCATGTCTCCCTGACGTGTATCTGTAGTAGGTCCTTACGGATGATCCTATTCCTCTCCGAACTAGAGAGGGTAATGTGGGGGGAAGAGAGGTCATACTGAAAAGGGGGGAGATTCGTAATACCCATGCCATGGTCTTCTAACCATCGGTAAGTCTGTGCATACCATACTCTCTCATGCCCTGTCTCTGCCAAATGTCTAGAGCTCTCAAATGCAAGCTTGGTGAGTCGGCTAGTGGGGAGCTCTCTGACTCTCAGAATAAAGGTCACCCTCTGGAAGAGGGCCTCCACTAGCATTGGTGGTGTGCCAAGCTAAGCTCGTATAATGTCATGTGGAACGGAGGGCTTGCTGCCGAGCAATCGTGATATCATGGTGATCTGGGGCCTCTCAATCTGCGTCCACATTGCCTCTGTGATCCCTTGTGCCCATACTGCTGTTGCGTACATCAATGCGGGTGTCACTAGAGTGTCAAAGAGCCACCCCTTAGTCCAGGGCTCCTGAAAATGTGTTTGAAAGCAGCCTCTCTCTAGTCTTGCAAGTGCCGCATAACCTCGCGTCAATCTATCTCTCGCATTCTGTGCCATGGAGAATACCCCTCTCCTTCCCGAGAAGGCGATACCTAGGTAGACATAGGATTCCACTACCTCTATCTGTCCTCCAGCTTCTGTGAAAGAGGCGTGATGGCGTACTGTCCTGGAGGTATGGAAGATCATGACCTTGGTCTTGCCAAGGTTCACTGTGAGTCCTCTCTCCATGCAAAAGGTATCGAGCTCCTGTAAATGTGACTGCAACCCCTCCTGTGACTTTGAGAGCAGGACAATGTCATCAGCATATAATAGGATATGTACTGGCGTACCTCCGAGGTTTCCTCCTCGCTCTCCTTCTCGCTGTATATACTCCGTGATCTCGTTGATGTAGAGACGGAAGAGAGTGGGTGAGAGAGGGAAACCTTGTTTCACACCAATGGTGCTAACAAGGCTGTCTGATAGACCGCCGGGGCAGCGTACCCTGCCTGTGACTCGTGCATACAAAGCGTGGATGGCCCATAGCATGTCTGATGGAAGCTGTAACTCTTGGAGCCTCCGTAGTAGTCTCTCTCGAGGGACCATGTCGAAGGCTTTGCGGAAATCCACAAAGCAACAGTATAGTCTCTGCTTCCTCGCCTTCGCGCTCTCAATCAAGCAACGAAGCACGAAGACGTGGTCGATGCTGGAGAAAGTGCGGCGCCGGACTTATGTATAGGCGTAATGGTATGCATAGTCCATGAGTCGGGTAATCCCTCAACCAGAGCACGGTTGAAGAGATGGGCGATCAAGTGGGAAACTACATCTGCTGCGTATATAAAGTGCTCTCCCTGTAGCCTCGTGTGGTCTGCTGAACGGCCATGTTGTAGCCTATGGATGGCATGTCGTACCATGCCTGCTGTGAAGAGGGTGGATATCACCGGACACGGTGTGGAAGGAATCGGTAATGGTGGCTTTCCTTGGACGTCATATAACCTCTGGGCGTAGGTGTGCCAAGTCGAAGCATCTGCTATGGGTGTAGGTGGACGTGGCTCACATAGTGCCCTCCACGCGGTGGCACAATCCCTACTCATGAGAAGGTCGATCAACTCTTCCTCCTATCGCTCCTCGAAAGCTTGCCGCTTCCGGCGTGTAAGGGCTCGCATCTGTCGTCGTGCCTCCCTCTCTGTGATGGATCCCAAGATACTCTGTGCTCTGAGATGTCGGTATAGTTGCCTACACTCCTCATCGTACCATCTATTCTGGGGTGTATGCCCCAGCCGTGTCGAATGTGCAGTGCTGTGGGTGGTGTATGGGAAGCTGAGAGTAGCGGATGTATGGAGGATCGAGGAGAAGTGGGCGGGTGTCCAAGGAGGCAGAGGTGTCAAGGGAGTAGATGCGCTCTCGAACATGGGGGGAGAGAGAGAGAGAGAGAGAGAGAGAGAGAGAGAGAGAGAGAGAGAGAGAGAGAGAGAGAGAGAGAGAGAGAGAGAGAGAGAGAGAGAGAGAGAGGGAGGGAGGGAGGGAGGGAGGGAGGGAGGGAGGGAGGGAGGGAGGGAGGGAGGGAGGGAGGGAGGGAGGGAGGGAGGGAGGGAGGGAGGGAGGGAGGGAGGGAGGGAGGGAGGGAGGGAGGGAGGGAGGGAGGGAGGGAGGGAGGGAGGGAGGGAGAGAGGTAGAGAGGTAGAGAGGTAGGAGGTAGGGAGGTAGGGAGGTAGGGAGGTAGGGAGGTAGGGAGAGAGGAGAGGGAGAGAGAGAGAGGGAGAGAGGGAGAGAGAGAGAGAGAGAGAGAGAGAGAGAGAGAGAGAGAGAGAGAGAGAGAGAGAGAGAGAGAGAGAGAGAGAGAGAGAGAGAGAGAGAGAGAGAGAGAGAGAGAGAGAGAGAGAGAGAGAGAGAGAGACTTTTAATGTCTATTAGAGGCCAAAATCAGCCTATGAGACAAAACATATACATCAGCATGATCTGATCCACTATGATCCCAAAAGGAAAATAAAATGTGAGTACAAAACAATGTATAAAAGGGGTGGATAATAGTTGGCATCGAGGGTGTGGGGTGCTATGGGTTTGCAACCTATATGATCTGTAGGTGAGATACAAATATGATATGCATAGGGAGGGGAGGGTGAGTGGAGTCATAGCCCGCTAGATGCCTAGAGTGGATGTAGGATATAATGCATTCGTGGGTAAGGCATTGTGGCGAGCCTCAGAATGCTCCGCACGTCGAAATCGAAAGTGGTGCGTTGTTGACATCTCCATATCTCCATGTCATGGCATGCATGAATTGCTTGAATCTCTCTTTGGTGGGGACATGCTCTCCAGAGTGGGGGTCTCGATCGTCGATGCTGTCATCGAATCTCTTCTCCTTTTGGTAATGTGACACCCCACGTCGAGCTTGGCTCAAGGGCGGCTGTGGCTCTGAAAAAATCTGTAATTTGAGTTTGGGGGGTTGGGTGTATCTCCATCCGCTAGAGAAGTGAGATCTCACGACATTGGAGCTCTATCAGGAAACGACCTAGGGGGCGCTTGTCCTTTGTCGCGAGTCAAGCCGTGATCTCTCTCGGCCCCTTGAAGAGCTTTGGGTAGCGGTCTCTGATATCTTCGTATGCCTGGCATCTACATGTGTAGTGCTCCTCGTCCTCCACCTCCTCTTGGCACATCTTGCGTAATCTCTCGTCTGTGGGGGTGTGTGTCCCTCGCCCTATTGGAAATTTAGTAGGCCCATAACTAATATCACAGGTCCGTAGTTCCATAGATCTAGGCTTTACCGCACAAATTCTAGCAATCTTTCAATATTGACAAAACATGAACATACCACACTTAATCATACAATGATGAGACAAAGATAGAGAGAGATTAGACAACGTGTGCAAAGTGTTGCATAAGCCATTGCTTACTCACACTATAAATGTCAATTTACAATGTGGGAGTCAAAACCTCAACCACTCTATGCGAATAGAAATAGATGGAAGAGTGTATGTACAGAATTTACAAGAATATTCAGATGTAGGGACAGAAATCTGAATATGTTTGAGGTGTATGACATGATAGGTTGTAGAAGAGTGAATATGAGTGACAGAAAGAGGAAAGATCAGTCTGAAACCGATATTCAGCAAACCCTAATCTGATTTTAGGCTATGGAAGACCCTAAATTAGATGTGTGTGTGAAAGATCACATACTTACAGAATTAACATAGAATGCTAACATGTTGCTGCCAGATATCCTCATACTCATGTGAACACAACTTCTCTAACACCTCATCCGAATGCATGTAGCATGCATGTACTTAATCTCCTTTAGATATGCCGAACAGAACTCCTCTTGATATGGATGCCAGTGCCTCCATAAACTCGAAGTAGTACCTGTGTGCATAAAGAGAATATGTACTGAATTGTTAACATAAGATGCAAATCTTATGTTAACCTCCATCCAATGTCTTTGAAGTACACCGAAATCTTCATGTAGAAGACAATCTTCAAATACATCATGTAGATGGCTGATCCACACCACCAAGTTGCTGATAGGTAAGTCTTCTCCATAACTAAGAGTGTGAGAACACTCTTCTTCAAGAAGAACTCCATAGCTTCTCCTCAACATGCTCTTAGAGTGCACCATGGCTGCCCCATGTGTGCTAGAGCACCACCTTTAATGAGGGACCAAAGCTTGTGTTGCAATTGGTGTAGGATAACTCAAAAGTGACCCAAGGCACTGTTTATATAGCCCTCCAAACTTCTAGCGATAAAAAATAAAGCTAGGGTGAATTTTTTCCACGAAAAGCTGATTTTTTGCTTTTAAATTATTTAATCGCTATTTTTTAATTGAGTTTGCTTTATTTTTAAAGTTGCTTTTAGCTAACTAAAAAATAGCTTCTTGACTTGCTTTTTCACACTTCTGACTACGCGATGAATGATTTGATAATATTTTTATGATCCTCATGCCGAGAGTTATTATATGAGGTCAAAACCCCATATCAATAGAAAATTAGGGTTAGGATTTTCTCCTAAATCTTATTTCTGATGATTGAATGTCATATACCATTGGAAAGCTCTCTTCAAGCTCTACAAGATAGGCTCATAAAATTTTTACCCATTTTTGTGCCAGAAATGATTAAGTACCAAAATTAGGGTTTCTGCCCTAAATGGATTTTGGATTGATGTGACATTGTTTTCCAACAATCCCCCCTGCAATGTCATATTGGTACAAAGTGAACTGGATATGTAACTTCATTCATTTGCAAACTATCATAAACTTCAAACTTGTACTCTTGAATTTACTTTCAAACCTTTTCTTCAAAAGTCTTCTTCAAAACTGAATTTGACTTTTTTCAAACTTCAAAAAAATTGAACTTATTGAATATGAGCCATAATACCTGAGAAAATATGCAAACTAGATATCCAATAGTGTACACATCGAGCAATCACTGCTTGACAACATATGTAGCATGTATTGACTCTTAACTTGCTATCTCCTTAAATAAGTCTTCTCAAACCTATAAAAATACACTAGGATCCACATATTTGCATTTATCTTAAGAAAGGTTTCTCAACGTATTTCTGATGTGTCATGTAGAAACAGTAAACAAAATCAGGAACTGAATCTTGGGACTTGTGACTAACAACTCACAACTTAGTGTATTATGAACACTAATTGGTTTATCTCTGATTGTACTCAACTCAACTCATGAGTCTCAGAATTTTAGTTTATGATGTCATCTTGTCTTCATCCTTGTTTTGTCTGTAAGTCCTTCATACCTCTTTCATACCTCTCTGAAATATCAAGTTTCTCCGTAATAGAAGTCTGGAACTTTCTCCTGAACAGGAACATCCTAACAGGAACTTTCTCCAGACATTCTCCTTCTTCCTTCTTCTTTCAAAGTTGGAACATAAAGAGAAATTGACAAAGGAAATATAGGAGTACTTGATATAGCCTATAGGAATACACTTGTAGGTATGACTTTGCATTCTTTTACATATGGCTAAAAATATGTTTCATCATCCCCTGGATGTTTTAACACTAGTATCCAGAATTCTTCAAATTATATAAGACTTTATGAAATCTAGAACGTCTTCCTTCTTTCAATAAATCTGATCTTCCGTAATCAATACCAACATCAATAAATCTGATCTTCTGTAATCAATAAATCTGTTTCATCCCTTACTCCAACTCTCCAACATCTACAACAAATACTCTTTTACCTCAAGAGTTAGGTCAAGAAGAAAAATACTTCTGTGCAACTTGTCATATACCAAGTAGCTCTGTATTGACACTCCAAGAATTCTTTGAGGGAACATATAGCTCCCTGCTCAAAACCTTCAACTTATACATAACTCATACACATATGAGTCAAAACATATAAGTTTCCTTAGGTATCTTCTGTTTTTCTCTTAATGCAATTCTTTGTCAAAAACTACTAAAACATGATCAAGTATAGTGCAAAACAAGCAACTGCTTCTTCTTTAAACTATCTTTTTCACAAGATGTTTTCGTAGACTTGTCTTTGGGTGTAGAGAATAAAAGTAGGAAAAGTATATGGAAAATATAAGAGAAAAGGAAGTCTTACTTTCCCTTTGGAAATGTTGGACTTTCTTATTATGCATCTTTCTTCCACATGATGATGTCAACATCTTCAAACTTCTCTTCCATACCTTTTGCTCTCTTCATCTTGAAGTAGCAAGCACTTTTAACTTCTTTAAATGAATTTTTCTCTTCCTCTAGTGCTAAGAGCAAGAGACAAAATAAACATGATATACAAATGGAAGTGAACATAGAATCATGTTTTACCATCTCCTTGTATCTCTGAATCAAAAATCTTCTTCAAATGTGATTGATATGATTGAATTCACCAATCTTTTGGCTGAATGTTGAATTACCTCTCTAGTGTACCTAGATCAGATTCTGTACCTAGATAAAAAATTTCCAACCAACTTACAACACAAGGTTGGCTGAAAACAAAACTCATATCATCTTCAAATTTGTCTTCTTAGATGAGCTTTCTTGCCATGAAAGAGATCATCAAAACGGTCAAGAACAACCTCTAGATACCTATTTTGATGTAGCTAATGCTTTTACTTTCAAAGAATGAAAGTATTTAAAACACTTCTTCAATCCTTCAAATCTCTTCATAATTGCACTTCGAAGATATGACTTGCAAATGATAATCTGACAGTAGAAACTAATACCTTTGATTTGATGTTGATTTGGTTCCTTCATTTTCACCAAACCATTGTTCTTTCTTGAATTTGAAGTAGCGTTCTCTTCATCAAGTCTTGATCTTCAAGTAATACTTCTGTAAAGTATCTTTACTCTTCCAAAAGCATTCAGTTGCTAACAGATTATCAACTTCATACTCTACACTGATAAATAAACATGTGATTGAATTGTCTAATTCTCAAATCTCTAGTCATCTAGATTAAGTGTGTATGTCAAATGTTAGAAGATGCTCTTAACTCATATGTTTTTAAACATGGAAGTCTGGGAACCTCAGAATCTAAGAGCCTAAATGCTCTGATACCAAATGTTGGAAATTTAGTAGGCCCATAACTAATATCATAGGTCCATAGTTCCATAGGTCCAGGATTTACAACACAGATTCTAGCAATCTTTCAATATTGACAAACATGAACATACCACACTTAATCATACAATGATGAGACAAAGATAGAGAGAAATTAGACAACATGTGCAAAGTGTTACGTAAGCCACTGCTTACTCACACTATAAATGTCAATTTACAATGTGGGAGTCAAAACCTCAACCACTCTATGCGAATAGAAATAGATGGAAGAGTGTATGTACAGAATTTACAAGAATATTCAGATGTAGGGATAGAAATCTGAGTATGTATGAGGTGTATGACCTGATAGGTTGTAGAAGAGTAAATATGAGTGACAAAAAGAGGAAAGATGAGTGTGAAACTGATATTCAGCAAACCCCAATCTGATTTTAAGCTATGGAAGACCCTAAATCAGATGTGCGTGTGAAAGATCACATACTTACAGAATTAACATAGAATGCCAACATGTTGCTGCCAGAAATCCTCAGTCATGTGAACACACCTTCTCTAACACCTCATCCGAATGCATGTAGCATGCATGTATTGATTCTCTTTAGATATGCAGAATAGGACTCCTCCTAATATGGATGCCAATGCCTCCATAAACTCCAAGTGGTACTTGTGTCCATAAAGAGAATATGTACCTGAATTGTTAACATAAGATGCAAATCTTATGTTAACCTCCATCCAATGTCTTCGAAGTACACCGAAATCTTCATGTAGAAGACAATCTTCAAATACATCATGTAGATGGCTTATCCACACCACCAAGCTGCTGATAGGTAAGTCTTCTCCATAACCAAGAGTGTGAGCACACTCTTCTCCAAGAAGAACTCCATAGCTTCTCCTCAACATGCTCCTAGAGTGCACCATGGCTGCCCCATGTGTGCTAGAGCACCACCTCTAATGAGGGACCAAAGTTTGCGTTGCAATTGGAGTATGATAACTCAAAAGTGACCCAAGGCATTGTTTATATAGCCCTCCAAACTTCTAGCGATAAAAAATAAAGCTAGGGCAAAGTTTTTCCACGAAAAGCTGATTTTTTGCTTTTAAATTATTTAATCGCTATTTTTTAATTGAGTTTTCTTTATTTTTAAAGTTGCTTTTAGCTAACTTTAAAAATAGCTTCTTGACTTGCTTTTTCACATTTTTGACTACCTGATGAATGACTTGACAATATTTTTATGATCCTCATGCCGAGAGCTATCATATGAGGTCAAAACCTCAAATCAGCAGAAAATTAGGGTTAGGGTTTTCTCCCAAATCTGATTTCTGATGACTAAATGTCTTATACCATTGGAAAGCTCTCTTCAAGTTCTACAAGATAGGCTCATAAAATTTTTTACCCATTTTTGTGCCAAGAACGACTAAGTACCAAAATTAGGGTTTCTGCCCTAAATGGGTTTTGGACTCATGTGACATTGTTTTCCAACATGCCTAACCTCAATCTTGAGCTGGTGTGATGATACTCTCAGCTTCACAATGGCCACTCTCTTTGTTGGTGCCGTAGTACCCAAAAACGCCGTTTTTGGGCCTCCGAAACGGAGTGACCGTTTTTGGGAAACAAGCGGGTCCGGAAACGGCGTTTCGGGACTGTTTTTTTCCAGTTTTTTGTTTTTTTTGGGGGGAGAGAGAGAGAGAGAGAGAGAGAGAGAGAGAGAGAGAGAGAGAGAGAGAGAGAGAGAGAGAGAGAGAGAGAGAGAGAGAGAGAGAGAGAGAGAGAGAGAGAGAGAGAGAGAGAGAGAGAGAGAGAGAGAGAGAGAGAGAGGGAGGGAGGGAGGGAGGGAGGGAGGGAGGGAGGGAGGGAGGGAGAGAGAGAGAGAGAGTCAATGGAGGGTGGTGGACCCATCACCCAAGTCTCAAACTTCAAGGGCTTAAGGCTGAAAGTGATAGGACTAAGCATGTATGTGTGTATTACAATTTACTATGTATGTACAATACATGTATTGTGTCTTGTGCATAGTATCATCTATGATGTATGTAATATGTATATTATGGGTTCTATGATCTATCATGTATGTAATAATATGTATACATTGTGTGTGTAATATGTATGTATATAGTATGTATGTATAATGTAATATGTATGTAGCATGTAGTATGTACACTATGCATATACATATATATTATATATACACACATATACATATATCGATACAGTTACATACTAAACATGTGTGAATGCATGTATGTATATACTTTATAAGTACTAAGTATTATGTATATACTATAAATGTATGAGTGCATGTGTGCACTATGTATGTATGGAGAAAACTTGAACTTATGTCATAGTTCAACTTGTAAATTGTAAGCCATTCAATCATCAATGTAATAAATTAATAACGTATGAATGTTCAATGTTGAATGCATGTATGTATGAGTGTATGAGTGTATGAGTGTATGAGTGTGTATGTATGTATGTATGTATGTATGTATGTATGTATGTATGTATGTATGTATGTATGTATGTATGTATGTATGTATGTATGTATGTATGTATGTATGTATGTATGTATGTATGTATGTATGTATGTATGTATGTATGTATGTATGTATGTATGTATGTATGTACGTACGTAGGTACGTACGTATGTATGTATAGATACATACATACATACATATATTTCCCGTTTCCCCCGTTTCCTGTTTCCCGTTTCCTGCCGTTTCCAAATTTTTGGAAACTCTGAAATTCCGTTTCCGATCGGTCTGTACCGACCGTTTCCAACCGTTCTCGGCACTATGGTTGGTGCCATGTATGTATCCATGTATTGTTGTCTCTGAATGAAACCATGCGTTGTCACGATCAAGAAGTGCTCTCTATGGTGTTTCTTTTTTGTGGGAAGAGGCGCTCGTGGTGCTATCCATGTCTCCTTGACGTGTATCTGTAGGTCGTCTTGACGGATGATCCTATTCCTCTCCAAACGAGTGAGGGTAATGTAGGGGGAAGAGAGGTCGTAGTGAAAAAGGTGGGAGGTTGGTAATGCTCATGCCATGATCTTCCAACCATCAATAGGTCTTTGCATACCATATTGTCTCATGCCTTGCCTCTTCCAAATGTCTAGAGCTCTCAAATGCAATCTTGTGGAGTCTACTGGTGGGGAGCTCTCTGACCCTCAAGATAAAGGTCACTAGCTGAAAGAGGCCATCCACGAGCATCGGTGGTGTACCAGGCTCAGCCCCTATAATGTCATGTGGAATCGAGGGCTTGCTATGGAGCAAGCGTGAGATCATGGTGACTTGGGGCCTCTCAATCTGCATCCATGTCGCCTCCTAATTCTTGGTGCTCATACTGCCGCGGCATACATCAGTGCACGTGTCACTAGAGTATCAAAGAGTCACCCCTTAGTCTGGGGCTCTTGTAAATGTGCTTGAAAGCAATGTCTTTCCAATCCAGCAAGTGTTGCATAGCCTCGCGTCAATTTGTCTCTCTCTTCCTGTGCCATGGAGAACACACGTGTGCTTCCCGAGAAGGTGACACCTAAGTAGACGTAAGAGTCCACTACCTCTATCTGTCCTCAAGCTACAGTGAAAGAGGCTCGGCGACATACTATCTTGGAGGTGTGAAAGATCGTGACCTTGGTCTTGCCAAGGTTCACTGTGAGTCCTCTCTCCATGGAGAAGGTATTGAGTGCCTATAAATGTGACTCCAGTCCGTCCTCTGACTCTAAAAGCAAGACTAAGTCATCAGCATATAATAGGATGTGTGATTGGCGTACCTCCGAGGTCTCCTCCTAGCCCTCTTGCTCGTTGTATATACTCCGTGTAGAGACCGAAGAGAGTGGGTGAGAGAGGGCAACCTTGTTTCACACCAATGGTGCTAACAAGATTGTCTGAGAGGCCGCATGGGCAATGTACCCTGCTTGTGACTTGTGCATACAAAGCATGGATGGCCCATAGCATGTTTGATTGTAGCTGTAGCTTGAACTGGTGGAGTCTCGGTAGTACTCTCTCTTGGGGGACCATGTCAAAAGCTTTGCGGAAATCCACAGCGCAGCAGTAGAGTCTCTCCTTCCTCGCCTTCAGACTCTCAATCAGGCAATGTGTCATGGACAAGGAAACCATCTAAACCTTAGATTCCATGTCCATTTCTATATCTCATGATTGGCTTAGAGTTTGGAGAAACTAATGCTTTCATTGGGTTCGAAACGTGCCAAAACCCCAAAATCGAGTGTCTATTTACCAAATTTTGACACCCGGAGGTCTTGATTCAAGTTGATGACATCATGATGACATCATCAAGTCGCAACCGCCCTTGGGAACCTCCCTTGAAAATCTATATAAGGAGGGGTTGGCCACATTCATAATCAGTCTTGCCAACGCCAGTCTTGGGAGCTCAAGGAGTCATGATCACCAAGTAAGTACTTTCAAGTTCCAGTTCAAGTTCTAGTCTTGTCTCTTGCTCCAGTCTTGTCTAGTCTTGTATCGTGGACATCCTTTCATGTCCTATTGTAATCTCGTAGTACGAGATCCTGTCGAGTTATTTCTTTTATCTAGTCCATATCCCTGAAGGGAATTCTTGTAATCGAGACATCTTGTTCCATACCTACGATCCCGGGTTGTGGGATCTCTTGTATCATCTCTAGTCGAGTTGTTCATACCTATAAATCCCGGGTTGTGGGATGTCTTGTATCGATCACGTATTCTTGTATTGTTTTCCCTACGCGGGTGTTCTTGTAATCAAAAGTGTATTTCTGAAATCTTGTCTACTGTAGTCAGAGAGCACAATCTAGTGCTCCCCTGACATTTTGGCAAGACTATCTTCATCAAGACCATGCACTATGGATTCCCTATGTAAGAAGATCCAATCTACCATAAAGGACATGATCGAACATGTCCAAGAGATGAAAAGATTGCTACGACAAGATGATCGATCCGTTTCAGACTATGCCTTGAATATTAGGATGTTGTTTCGTGGAACTACATATCAAGAAGACTACATGGTTAATCAGTTTCGAAGTGGCTTGAATCCTGAAGTCAAATATCTCTTGTTATCCATGCCTCAAGCAAACACCTTGGAGGATGTTATAGATCAAGCAATTCAATGTTAGAATCAGTTGTTAAAAGAAATCCAAGTCCAAGAGTCAGAAGTCTTGAACAAAGAAGACACTATTCCTCAAGAATCTAAATCAAGAATCTTTGAAGACCAAGAAGTCATTACGAATGATATGGAGCATACAATTTATCAAGATAACAAGAAGATAAAGGACAAAGAGGAGTTCGTGTTCAATCAAGGAGGTGTGCTTACTCAAGGCACTCCATCAAGGATCTTAGAAAAACTACAACACACCACTAAAAGCTCCAAGGACCTACCTTGTCATGAAGCTAAGGAAGCTCAAGGGAGACCTAGTCCTTCACCACCTTTCAAGATTAAGCAACATGAAGAATTCGAGAAAATCTTCAGAGAGCAAAAGTCAAGGTTCGTGAATTCCATAAGAAGAATCCAATGAAACCTAAGTTAGAGAACATGGTCGCTCCTCGTGGAACTCGTTGCTTTAGGGGGAGGTGATGCCATGGACAAGGAAACCATCTAAACCTTAGATTCCATGTCAATTTCTATATCTCATGATTGGCTTAGAGTTTGGAGAAACTAATGCTTCCATTGCGTTCAGAACGTGCCAAAACCCCAAAATCGATTGTCTATTTGCTGAATTCTGACACTCGGAGGTCCTGATTCAAGTTGATGACATCATGATGACATCATCAAGTCGCAACCGCCCTTGGGAACCGCCCTTGGGAACCCCCCTTGAAAATCTATATAAGGAGGGGTTGGCCACATTCATAATCAGTCTTTAACGCCAGTCTTGGGAGCTCAAGGAGTCATGATCACCAAGTAAGTACTTTCAAGTTCTAGTTCAAGTTCTAGTCTTGTCTCTTTCTCTAGTCTTGTCTAGTCTTGTTTCCTGGACATCTAGCGTTGTCCTATTGTAATCTCGTAGTGGGAGATTCTTTCTAGTTATTTCTTGTATCTAGTCCATATCCTTGAAGGGAATTCTTGTAATCGAGATATCTTGTTCCATACCTAGGGTCCCGGGTTGTGGGATCTCTATCATCTCTAGTCGAGTTGTTCATACCTATCAGTCTCGGGTTGTGGGACGTGTTGTATCAATCACGTATTCTTGTATCGTTTTCCCTTCGTGGGTGATCTTGTAATCAGAAGTGTATTTCCGAAATCTTGTCTACTGTAGTCAGAGAGCACAATCTAGTGCTCCCTTGACACAATGAAGCATGACGATGTGTTCGATGGTGGAGAAAGTGCCGCAGAAGCCTTCTTGGCTGGGTGCTTTGATCCCATCTGCCTCAGCATGTGTATTGAGCTCTAGCTCTAGTACGGCCTCATAGATCTTGGCCTAGATATGGCCTATCATAATAGTCTTGTAGTCCCCTTGTCCATCATATCGACGGACTTGTGGGGAGAGAGAGAGAGAGAGAGAGAGAGAGAGAGAGAGAGAGAGAGAGAGAGAGAGAGAGAGAGAGAGAGAGAGAGAGAGAGAGAGAGAGAGAGAGAGAGAGAGAGAGAGAGAGAGAGAGAGAGAGAGAGAGAGAGAGAGAGAGAGAGAGAGAGAGAGAGAGAGAGAGAGAGAGAGAGAGAGAGAGAGAGAGAGAGAGAGAGAGAGAGAGAGAGAGAGAGAGAGAGAAAGTGTTTTTACGTCTATTAGGAGGCCCAACTCGGCCTATGAGACAAATCGATGTACATGGGTGTATCTTGTGTCTATCAGAGAAGATAAAAGTGGTGAAAAAGAAATTTGTAAAGCTGATACATATCTTCGTGAAATGCGTGTGGAGATACCCATGAAAGTGGGGGGGTGTATGGAGTGCGATATCTATGACAAACTATATGCAAAGGGGTCATACAACAAGCATGGGAATGCATCTGAAACGACTAACTAGCTCTCCATCCTGTGCTAGTGGGCGGGTGTAAGATGTGATACATAGGTGGAGGTGGAGTCAGGGCCATCGTGATAGCTGCAGCGGGATCAGCCATCATCTGGAATCGTCTCTCCTCCATGGCGCGCTGGTGACGAGCCTGGATCTATGCAATTTGATGTCGGTGATGTCTCGGGGCCCGATATCCTCTAGCACGGGGTCGTCTCCTAGCTCGAGCAATCTGAGCCTGCTGAAGAGTCACCCTTCTCGGTGTGTGGGCTGAGGGGGGGAGGGCTGTAGCATGTCGTGGAATAAAGAACTCAGTGAGCTTACTTTGTCTCCCTCCTGTATGGGCTTCTACAATAGGCTCGAGTAGGGGATCTCTGTGACTTTGTATCTCTAGTAGGAATCGCCCGAGCTGTCGCTGGTCTCTAGAGTCCATGATCTCTCGGAGGGTGGGCTTCCCTGTAAATAGAGTCCCGTATCTACCTCTGATGCCATCATATGCGCTACATCTGCATACAAAGTGCTCCTCATCCTCCATCTCTACTATGCAAACCCTGCATATCCGCTCCTCTTTGGGAATGTCTTCGGCTCTTCCCGTCTCAATCTCTAGTCTATGTGATGAGACTCTCAACTGGCCAATCGCTACCCTCGAGGTATGAGGCATGTAAGTATCCATGTAACATGGCCGCCAGATGAAACCGTCTGCAAGGATGTCTAAGAACTAGTCTCGATAGTGCAATAGTCTCGATCCCATGTGTGGTGTGTGCCATGTCTGACTAATGTAGCGCTGCCAAAGATCTTGTCTCAGCACAACATTCCTCTCATGACAAGAGAGGTGGATGTGAGGTGAGTTTGGGTCGTACTGAAAAGGCGGCAATCTGTCCATATCAAGCCCATGACTATCAAACCATACTCTAACTTGAGTGTACCAAGCTCTCTCATATCTTGACTCTGATATCTGTATAGATGCCTCAAAAGCTCTGCGTGTAAGTTTGTCTGTAGGGAGCTCCCTCATCCTTTGAATAAAGTAGATAGTCTGGAATAGTGCATCAACTACCATGGGTGGTGCAGCTAGCTCTTCCCTGATGATGTCATGTGGTACCGAGTGTTTCCCGCGAAATAGTCGCGAGATCATACGTACCTGGGGCCTCTCAACCGCACTCCACTAGGTGACTGTGAGGCCTGGGGCCCAAACTGTCGCAGCATACATCATAGCTGGTCGGACTAGTGTGTCAAATAGCCACCCCTTCGTGCGGGGCTCCTGGAAGTATGCCTTGTGACATCTCCGCTCTAACATGGCTAAAGCTGCATATCCTCATGTGAGTCTATCGGTGGCTGCTTGTCTCATGCTTAAGGGGCCATGTAAGCTCGTGAATGTGACTCCAAGGTAGACATAGGAAGTGACCACCTCAATCTGTCCACCACCGGCTGTGAATCCTTCTCCATTCCTCACCAAGGGGGAGGTGTGGAAGATCATGACCTTGGTCTTTCCAAGGTTTACTGTCAAGCCCTTCTGTGTACAAAACTCATCGAGGGCATCCAAGTGGCGCTGTAATCCATTGGGTGACTCTGAAATCAAGACAATGTCATCTGCATATAGTAAAATGTGGACAGGTGTACTTGCGAGGTCTGCACCCTGTCCTCCGGCTCGAAGAATGTAGTCCTCAATCTCATCGATGTAGAGACCAAACAGAGTGGGAGAGAGCGGGCAGCCTTGCTTAGCACGGATGGTGCTAGCAATTGCCTCAGACATACCTCCTTGACACTGTACTCTCCCAGTCACCTGCTCATAGAGTGCATAGATGGCCCAAATCATCCTTGATGGTACTCCCAAGCTCTGAAGGCGTTGGAAGAGCCTCTCTCGTGGCACTGTATCGAAAGCTTTGCGGAAGTCCACAAAGCAGCAATATAGTCTCTTCTCCCGCACCCTTTCCCCGTCAATGAGGCAGCACAAAATGAAGATGTGATCAATAGTAGAGAAAGCTCGCCGAAAAATTGCCTGGCCTTGTGCTCGTAGCCCCTCAGTCTCTGCATATGAGCTTAGCTCTCCCTCAAGTATGGCACCGTATAGTTTGGCCATGGTGTGGCCAATCATGATGGTCCTGTAATTCCCTGGATCCAGGGTGTCGCCAGATTTGTGGATAGGCACAATGGTGTGCCTAGTCCACTCCTCTGGGAAGCCCTCCCCTATAGCCGGGTTGAAGGCATGTGCAATCAACAAGGCTATAGTGGAGGCCTCATATATGAGGTGCTCGCTCTGCAATCCCGTATGGTCTGTCGAACGTCCATGTCGCAGTCGTCCTATGGCCCTCTCAACCATCTTTGTTGTGAAAAGAGAAGAACTAGTAGGGCGAGGCTCAAGTGGCCTGGGAATGGGAGGCTGCCCAGGCACCTCATATAATCTCTGAGCATAATCATGCCATGTGTGTAGGTCCCCAATAGGTGTGGTCGGGCGTGGCTCTCGTAGGGTACGCCATGTTGCGGCACTCTCCATACTCATAAAGAGATGGTATAGCTCAAGCACCTGTGCCTCCTCAAAGGCTCGCCTCTTTCGACGTGTGAGAGTATTCATCTGTCCCGTGGCTTGTCTCTCCGTGATCTCTCCCAATGCTCGCTGAGCTCGTAGTTGGCGATAAGTATCTCTGCATTCCTCATCATACCAACGATGTTGTGGCATAGTCCCGAGAGGAGGTGTGTGACCAGAACGGATGGTGTGTGGGAAGGAGCTGATGGCGGATGTCTGAAGAACTGATGCTATCTGTGAGGTGAGTAGGGATAGTGGAGTGTCAGGGTGAAGCAAGAGAAGACCCTTCTCGACTTGGGCTGCATATATGTGAGCTAACTCTTGTGTGAAGTGGATGGTGGTGTGTGGGACGCGTGCTGCAGGTGTGCGTGTAGGGGTGTCTCCCTTGAGGGAGAGAGCGAGGTATGCGTGATCGCCCCAGTGGGTATGGGTGGGATGGTGAATGAGGTAAGTAGGTGAATGGCCTCTCTAGATCCCATGACGTAATCTACTGAACTTCCCCTTCCATTTGTGATTGAGTGTGGTATGCATGTCAATCCTCCTGAGGTAGGCCACTGAGCCATCCCGTTATAGATAACGGGATTATGTCGAGAGCCTAGTCTGAGTAAGTGAGTGCCATAATGAGTGTGTGTAGAGTCAGCTGAAGCTCGAGCCATAGACTCATCCTCTATGGTACGTAGTATCTGTGGGTCTTCTGGGTCAAATATCTCACATAGATCATTGACTGTCCTTGCATTGAAGTCTCCCATAAGGAAGACTTCCCCTAATGAAGAGTACTCTGTAATCTCTTCTGACAAGCAAGTGTATGGTGAGTCCTCCTCTCGATCTATGATAGCGAATCGCGAGCTAGAGGGAGCAAAGTAGCATAAAGCTATGAAGATGATCCCCTCCTGTGAGAGCTTGAGTTGAATCCAAAGATATCTGGCCTGTGAGTCACGTGTGACTATCTGTATCCTTCTCTGAAGTCCATCTCTGAAGAGTATGGCTACTCCTCCTTATCCTCTGGTGGTGTGCTGACGTGTACACTCTCTGTATGTGGACTCCCACTGGAAACCGTGGACTCGAGGTAGGCCCCGGTCCGGGCTCTCATGTGTCTCTGTGAGCATAATTTAATCACCCTCTTGCGTAGGAAAGTAGATCTTACATCTTCTGAAGGGAAGTGTAGAATGAGAGCTCTCTTCTTCGTGGGGTCTCGTCCCGTTCTCCAAGACTTGATAAATGGAGGGGAGTCCTCTTTGTAGCTGAGCATCTTGCATAGTGTCTTCCCGTCAGATTCGGGTGTAGAGCCTTCTTTCTACAATGCCCATGATGCGTACATTGAGACGACGGGCATGTCTCATCTTTTCTTCTTCAATGGTGGTGTGCACGATGAGTGCTTCTTCTTTTTGTGCTTCCTCTTTGGCTTCTTTTTTGATGTTCTTTTTCACTATACCGATCCATCCTTCTTTGGTAGCTTCTAATTTGTTTTCCATGCTCGCGGTCAAAGCTTTGGTGAGTTCTTCTTTTAGAGCTTCTGTCTTGTTCATATTAATCTCTCCCTCTTCGGGTGTGAGAGAGACCATTGAAGCTTTGAGGAGCTCCAATTCCTCTTTCATGTTTGTCTTTTCCTTAGCCCTTTCTTCCTTTTCTTTGTTTCTCTCCCTCTCATGCTCTTCTTTCTCTTTCTTCCATGCTTCCCTCTCTTTATGATATGATTCTACTTCCTTCTCGAGCTTTGAGAGGCGGCTGATAATGGCCGTGATAGTGGAGTCCACCATCTTCTTGTTTTCTTTGATAGCTATGGTCAGTTTGTCCTCCATTTTCGTCAAATCGTCCTTCTTAGCTGTAGTGCTCATTGCATTCGAAGATGAAAAAATGCTCAGTGTGCTGAGCTTAAAGACTTGCGATGAAGACAGGAGCGCGCCCGATGCGCGATGGAGTAAGGGTGGGAGTGGCTAATAACTGTAGGCAACAGTTATTAGTCCGCAACAGTTATTAGTCCGCAACAGTTATTAGTACGCAACAGTTATTAGTCCGAGGCAGGGGCACCCTACTTCAGTGACTTAACTCTGATTTATGCACCCTACTTCAGTGACTTAACTCGGGGCAGCCTACTTCAGTCACTTAACTCGGATTTATGCACCCTACTTCAGTGACTTAACTCGGGGCACCCTACTTCAGTGACTTAACTCGGATTTATGCACCCTACTTCAGTGACTTAACTCGGATTTATGTCTACTCCATGAGTTTCCGATTTTCAAACCCTAAAAAAGAAGAAGAAGAAAAGTGCGAGCAGGCGGAACCCTAACAACAGATGATCTGGGGGCGACGGGGCAGACTGGGCAGACGGCAAGTGGCGACGGCAGATCTGGGGGCGACGGGGCAGACGGCAAGTGGCGACGGCAGATCTGGGGCGATGGGGCAGACGGCACTCGTGAAGCTGGGTGACGGCAGGTGGTGCAGTGGCGGGAAGAGACAGATGGCGGCCGAGTCTAGGGTTTTGACAGCAGGTGACGCAGTGGAGGGTAGAGAGAGAGAGAGAGAGAGAGAGAGAGAGAGAGAGAGAGAGAGAGAGAGAGAGAGAGAGAGAGAGAGAGAGAGAGAGAGAGAGAGAGAGAGAGAGAGAGAGAGAGAGAGAGAGAGAGAGAGAGAGAGAGAGAGAGAGAGAGAGAGAGAGAGAGAGAGAGAGAGAGAGAGAGAGAGTATGGAAGCTTAAAAACAATGTTGAATCACGAATCGAATTCTGATAAACATGTCACGTATGAAGTGTTGCTCTCTGGTTTGATATGTGATGCAAGATATTTGATGGGATTGAGCTGCCATGAGGGAACAACATTGTGAAGTCTTTGTATGATGAATTATATTCTCTATGTGTGTGTGTATGCATGTTATGTATGTATACATATATGTATGTATAAATATACGTATGTATACATATATGTATGTATACATATATGTATGGATATATATGTATGTATGTATGTATATATATATATATATATATATATATATATATATATATATATATATATATATATATATATATATATATATATATATATATATATATATATATATATATATATATATATATATATATATATATATATATATATATATATGTATGTGTGCATATGTATGGATATATATGTATGTATATATATATGTATGTGTGCATGGGATATCGATACTAGATGGTTGTTGCACCCTTTTTATATGTTTATAAAAAGCATGGATGGTTTTGTGAAGTATTCAACATGGTGAAGGCAAGGTATTCTGATTGTATATACACATGATGTTTTTAGAAAGGAGGAAGCATGGATATGATGTTATAGTTCGTTCTGGAATTGCACAAATATTTTATAACCGGTGTAAGGCAGGTCTTCCTTGGCTAATTAAGTGATTTGTTCTCTTGATTGGCCAAAATTGGATCTTTGTAAGTTAAGTTAATTGCCAGTCAAGAATCATACAGTTTTCTCATATTGATATTTACTTAAACCTTTGCAGACATGATTTCAACACTGGCAAGGATGATCGCCTAGGTTCCCATAAAGATCCTATTCGTTGTGTGGAGTATTCACATGCAACAGGTTGAACCTGCACTATCTTATTATTTTCTTGTTGGTTCTTTCATCTGCGTTTAATTTGGTCTATCTGAGACATTTCAATAAATGATTAGCTGTGTACATTTTTGTTTCTTCTCTTTCTTGCCTTTTAATTATTGATTGTTTCCATGTACTCTTTTTGTTTCCGTGTACTCTTTTCAGGGTGTGATAGTAAGCTGTTTTTTTCTTTGCTTTTGATTATATATTGTTTCCATGCATTGATTTCCGGATGTGGTCATTAAATGGATGTGTATTTTAAGATAATCCTTGATGGACATGACATTTAATAATTCTTGGAAAGTGAATGCTTTTATGACAGGCATTTTCTCTATTCAATGTTTTCTATTTTGATAGCTCTTGTAATAAGTTGTTTGTGTAATGGTATAATAATCTCTTTCCTCCTGCTGATATAGTCCAAAAGTCAATGTTCTCATGCACTGGGTGATCATGCCGAAATTCAGGTCAGGTCATCACTGGTAGCTGGGACAAGACTTTGAAATGCTGGGACCCTCGTGCTGCTAGTGGTCAAGACAGCCTTATTAACACATGTCCTCAGCCAGAACGTGTATATTCAATGTCCCTAGTGGGCCATCGCCTTGTTGTGGCAACAGCAGGTAGACATGTGAATGTGTACGACCTTCGAAACATGTCACAACCAGAACAAAAACGGGAATCCTCTTTGAAATATCAAACAAGATGTGTTCGCTGTTATCCCAATGGAACAGGTACACTGTTTCTCTTTCTCAGAGCTGTTCTACAGGGATGGATGTTTCGTGACCAAGTATCATTATAAGATGTGTGTGTTCTATTCCTGTAGGCTTTGCATTGAGTTCAGTGGAGGGGCGTGTAGCCATGGAATTCTTCGACATGTCGGAAGCAGGCCAGGCCAAAAAGTAAAGTGTTTATATTTTTGTTAGATTATTAAATTCCTTGTTCATACAAACTTCATGTTATTTAAAATTGTAGTATAATGACATTTTACAACCCTATGTTGAAGCTCTTGAAGGAAGCATTGTAAGTAGTTTATCCATTTACAGTTGTAGAGTGCTAAAGTGCTAATTTTATGTACTATTAATATGCCATCTCAGATTGGTAATCTTCATTGGGGTTTATATTGAGTGAGGGTAACCTTTCAAACAATAAAAAGAGTTATATAAATATTTGAGAAAATTGAGAAAGATGATCAAAATGTTACACTTATTTTGAGGACCAAAATTTTGAAATGGCCCATCTGTTTAGGTAGATCATAGTGGGTAGAGGAACCCATTGGGTCAACATGAACAAGGGCACCTAGTGTGCCAAGTCGGGCTAGTACACTGAGTGGTCCAAGACCCATGTTGAGTGACTCCTTCCAAGCTTGGTTGGGTGACTCCTAAATAGCCTAAGTAGTCAAATTGGCTACCTACTTTTGGATGGCCCATTTCATGCTCTGCGAGTAGGTGAGACACCTCCTTCTGTGAGGCAAGTGGGGCAAGTAACTTTTGTGTGGAACCTTTAGGGAGCGAAGCACTTCTGATTGAGCAACTTCCTCAAGGTGGCCAAATATCACCACTAGACACTTCTCTACTATGATATGAAGAGGAGCTATGTAATTAGTCCAAAGTGGAGAGTTTCATGGTTGCATATCAAGAGCATGGATACAATGGGTAGGTGCCTATTGCCATTATTTTTGACTTGAGAGTTCGGATACCTCCCATTTCTAGATATGTCATGTGGTTGGACCAAAGAACATATCATTGAGCACAAGTTGAATGTGGCCTAGACACATAATATAGACGACTTTTATAACGAGACCACGAGAAAGGCATTAGTGTGAGAAGTAATTGTAGGAAAGAGATCAACCAACAAATAATCCACTTAGCAACTTGGTTGTCGGATTATCCCTTCTTATTATAGAAGGCACCATCACTCCTTTACACATACAAAAGTGCCTTTGCATGGTCCTATATAGATCTGTTAGGGTTACATGAAGTGTTTGGTCTACACCAAATTTCCTTGGTAGAAGAGGCTTTGCCAGTACAGGGAAGACTATATAGATTGAATGCAAAGTATGTACAAAAAACTAAAGTAGAGCTCACCAAGCTTGAAGAGGCAGATATCATTGTTAATATAGAACACTTTGAATGGCTCCCTTCTATGGTAATTACTTTGAAAAGAATAGTGGGATGATTAGAGTTGGCGTGCATTTTCGTGCCTTAAATAAAGCAATCGTTCCTGACGGATTCCCACAACCTTTTTATAGAGCTTTCTAGATGGGTTTAGTGGCTACATGGGGCACTTGTGCACGCATGGCATTCTGTCATTAGAATGCACTTGCATATTTCAATCATGTGATGTGTCTACTACTTGGTGAATGGCTAACAACTTGTTTTGCCTATCTTTATGGATGACTTTCCATTAACATTTGGAAAATATGAAGGAAATCTTCGACCAATGTATTGAAACAAGTGTGTAGTTGATTCTTGTGAAGTGTTAGTGTTTAGTCACTGAAAGCACTCATCTTGGTCACATAGTCTCTTCTCAAGGTATTATTGTAGATCTAGCAAAGGTATCAACCATTTTATCAATGCCCATTCTACACTCCCAATGAAATCAATTTTATAGAGCATGCAGGATAGCCAAACCGTGTTTAAAGCTCACAAGCAAGAAAGTAAGCTTGAAGCCTTGAAGCAAAGAACACATTTAGTGAGATGAAGTTATGTATTGCTGCATAGTTGACTATTCTTAATTGGTCCCAAGTGCATATAGATGCAAGTGTTCACGAAATGGGAGCAATATTGGCACAATAATCTTGCCATAGAAAATGGACTAGTCTAGGGCCCATGCAAGTAGGCTACTCACTAGGGCAAAAGGGACTAAATCACAAACGAAAGATAGGGTTTGGCCATCATCTTTGCACTTTCGAAATTTAGCCATTATCTCTTAGAGGTGCAAGTCATCATTATTTTTGACCACATCTTAAGATATTTGATTAATAAGCCATGAGTAGGAGGAAGGATATGGCATTGCATACTACATTTTCAGTAATATGATTTTGAGATACATATCAAGTTGGGCAAAGAGCACTACATGACACATCAAGTTTCAAGGATAGCCGAGGGATAGCAACCTTTTTCATATTGCTTCTCACTTCAATTGGTATGAAGAGAAAGTTCGATTCCTCACTTTCAAAGAATTTCCTTCCAACCAAGGTGGTTAGGTTGGTAAGGTTGGTAAGGTTGGTACGGTTGAGTATGGGTAAGGTACGATTTGAATCTTGCCTCCAAGGTAAGGTTCGTAAGGTACATTAGGGTTTCTACATACATGTAAAAATTACACATATATATTAAAATGTTGAGTGATTATATATATCTACTATATAGTATGTGCGTGCAATATGTGTTTATGTTTATGTATGTACATTGGAAGCATTATACATCAAAAGATTTAATATGGCCAATGTATTATATCCTTGAAATACCTAAAAAGTTAATTAATTGCCTTGAAGGAACTTGATCGTAAGGTTTGAACCCAATGGTACCATATGAACCAAATGGGAAATTCCATCCTCTTTGTGAACTGTCGCAACTATGCTCCCAACATGGCTTCATAGGAAAAAAGGAAGTTACCTTTGAAAGCTAAATCATTTTTACTCATCAAGGACAAGTTGTATAAGTAGTGTTCAGATGGTATCCTACGTAGATATCTATACGAAGTAATCCTCTCGCTTGAATTGGCATGTATCAAAGGGCACCTCAAGGGGGAGGACTTTGCACAAAATTTTGCATAAAGGATTGTCATGGCCTCATGTGTACATGGATGCGGCCAAGTATGTTAAAAGATGTGACATTTGTTAGATGTGCGCCTCTTGTACTATGAGGCAAGATTTTTAGCCCTTCATGATCATGATTAGATGGCAATCCTTTCAGCAATGGGACTCGATTTCATTTGACCTATCAGCCGAATATGTCAGCTTGGCAATAAGAGGTCCATTTTTATGGCTACTTCACTTAACCAAGTGGGTAGAGGCAAAGGCCACATTGGATTGCATTGCATCAATTGTGGCTAAACTTATGTAGAAGCAGATGTTTTTGAGGTTTGAGGGTCCACCTTAAGTCATTAGTGATAGAGGCATTCACTTTGTCAATGAATTGCTATAACATATTTTTGACGAGTACGAAGTTTATCATATGAATTGATGTGCCTATTACCATAGGGCTAATGGACATGTTGCAAGTTCCAACAAAATCATGATTGGGCTTCTATGAAAGCTCTCTTTCAAGTTTCAACCACCAAAGCACTTGGCCAAGGGCATTGATTGGAGCAATCCGAGCATACCAAACTACAATGGAAGGTTGTTACATGTGAAAATCTCTTTCTCTTGGCATACAAGAAGGAAGCACTTGCTTCTTTTCAATTCATGATAAGGGTACAGATGGAAGAAAGGTCTATTGCTAAAGTTGATCCCTAGATAAGAAAGTTAGCAACCTTAGTAAAATGCTTGGAGGTACCAATGAAAGGACTACAAAATGTTCAAGAAGAGCAAAAGAGTCCATGATAAACATTTGAGTACCCAAGATGTATGGGAACATGAGTAATTATTCCATTGTATATATCACTCATTTCATTTTGGTATTGTTCGTAAGTTCTTTGTATTAGCGGCATGGTTTTCTTGGAGATACTAAAAGCAGTACAAAGTAGCTTGCATTGGGATGGTGCAAAGACTTAGAGTGGGCGTCTATAGCATTGCAAGTATATAGGGACATGAAAGTCACCTTAATGCCCTTGCACGGAGTGTTGGGCAAAGCTTGACACTTGCCCAAGGTGGTTGGCAACAATAAGAAAAAGGTTGCCAAGGGGGGATGCCTAGAAGGATGGGACCTTGGAGATGAAGATGCACTTCGAGGCCTCATGATAGTCATTTAGCACACTGCTAGCCCAATGTGCTTTCCCAACATGTGTGCCTAGTGTGGTTGCCCACGATGCTCGCCCAAGGGTGTTGCCCAAACTTCGTGCCTAAGGTTGATGCCCAAGACCAAAGCCAATGGCCTAGGAAAGTAAGGTAGACACCCAATTCTAAGTGGTGTCAAAGTCTATCCGGTAGGGGAAGGGGCAAAAAAGCTCTTACCATGGTAAGAGGTGGTGGCCCACTTGGCATTTGCCCACCACATGTAGTCACCTAAAGGGACCAAGAAGGGTTATGAAATATGTGGTATGCAAACTATTGTCAGCATGGTCAGTGGCACTTTCACCCTCTTCCGTGGATTACGCCTTCATGTTTAGAGCCACTCAAGTGGCTACTCAACATCTATGTAAGGAGGAGCTTGGTACCCATCTAGACATGTTGTCATGGACAAAGGAAACTCTCAGATTCCATGTGAATCCTATATCTCATGATTGGTTCAGAATTTGGGGAAACTAATGCTTCCATTGCGTTCGGAACGTGCCAAAATACTAAGATCGACTGTCTTCTTGCTTGATTATGACATCCAGAGACCATGCTACGAATTGATGACATCATCGATGACATCATCAATTCGTAACCACCCTAGAAACGCCCTTGGAAAACCTATATAAGGAAGGGTTTACACATTCATAATCAGTCTTGCCAATACCAGTCTTGGGAGCTCAAGGAGTCGTGGCCGCCAACTAAGTACTCTTCAAGTTCCAGTTCTAGTTCTTGTCTTGTTCCTTGTTCTAGTCTAGTTCTTGGACATCCTATCTTGTCCCCTTGTAATCTCGTAGTACGAGATCCTGTCGAGTTCTTTCGTGTATCCAGTTCATCTCTCAGAAGGGAGTTCTTGTAATCCAGATATCTTGTCTCATACTTACGGTCCCGGGTTGTGGGATGTCCTTTATCATCTCTAGTCCAGTTTTCCATACCTATTGGTCTCGGGTTGTGGGACATCTTGTATCAGTCACATATTCTTGTATCATTTTCCCTGCGTGGGTGTTCTGGTAATCATAAGTGTATTTCGGAAATCTTGTCTACTGTAGTCAGAGAGCACAATCTAGTGCTCCCTTGACATTTTGGCAAGACTATCTTCTATCCAAGACCAGACATCATGGAGAACGCTTATGAACAGATCGTAGCATCACTTCAAAGTCTTCAACAACAAGTCGAAGACCTAAGTCATCGACAGACACAAGTCGAGATGGGACATCCAGTGCATGTAGGTGCACTCCTCCAAGAATTACAAGAACGAATCGAGAGTCTTCAAGCAAATCAAGGGAGTATTCAAGTGAATCAACGACCTAGTACATCATTTATGAAGGAACCCAAGATTTGCATGCCAGAAAAGTTCGCTGGGGACCGCATAAAGTTTCGTGGATTTCTCCTGCAAGTTAATTTGTACATCCGTATGCAACCTGATAGATACCTTGACGAGGCATCCAAGGTCGGGTTTATTGGAACCTTGCTCTGTGGCCAAGCATTATCATGGTTTGCGCCAATCTTGGAGAAGAACATGGGAGTACTTAGGACTATGAGGGATTTCTTCAAGAACTCTCCGCCACATTTGGAGATGCAGATACAAGTCTAGCAGCAGAAAACAAAACTTCGGAAGCTATGTCAAGGTAACCGCCCTGCCTCTACCTATGCATCTGAATTTAGGCAGCTGATATGTGATCTCACTTGGCATGAAGATTATTTCATAAGCCAATTCAGATGGGGTTTAAGATATGATGGGAAGGACATGTTGCTCACGATGCCAGAGGTTAAAACATTGAATGAATATATCATGCAAGCTATTCAATGTGATAACCGACTTTTTGAAAGGAAACAAGAGAAACAAGTACAAGGAAGACCTCGCCAGTGGAAACCTTTCCAACCGACTACTAAAGATGAGTCCATGCCTGGATCTATGCAAATAGATGTAACTAGGTTTCAACCTTTAACACTAGAAGAGAAATAGAGAAGGAGAGTTAATAAGTTATGTCTTTACTGTGGAAACCCTAGACATATTGCAATTAATTGTCCAAGCAAGAGAACAAACTCCACAGTCGCAGCCACCCTTATAGAGCAGGGAAACGAGGAAGTCCAGTTGTAAAAGAGACCTTGTAGCCGGACCATGATATAAGAAAGGGTCTTATAATTCCAGCTACACCCATAGAAACATGTCTTGCACCTGTCAAGTTAATCATGCCCAAGAAGACCCTTTCCCTTACAGCCCTAGTAGATTCAGGAGCCTCCTCATGTTTCATCGATGAAGGATTGGTTAAGAAACTTGGAATTCCTGTACTTCGGAAGAACAAACCAGTAGTAGCTGAAGTAGTAGATGGACGACCTCTAGCATCTGGGAATATAACCATGGAAACCACACCATTAAGAGTACACCTCGGTGACCATGAATCCCATATATGTTTCAATGTAATATCAAGTCCAGTACATCTAGTTATCATTGGAATGCCCTGGTTAAAGAAGCATAATCCAGACATTAATTTGGAAAAGAATAAAATCACCCGTCGAGATATCCAGAAGAACCCAACATATGTTGGAGCCAAAGCTTTCATATATGCAATAAAGAAGGAACCTACATATATGATCTATGCCATACCAGCTGAAGAATCCAAGAAAGATGATCCAGTACAGCTACCCAATCAATACAAAGGCTTTGAAGATGTTTTTGAAAAGAAGAATGAAGATATCCTCCGAGAGCATAGACCTTACGATTGCCCCATAGATCTTCAAGAGGGAGCACAACCACCCTTTGGACCAATCTACAGACTATCCCTAGAAGAACTTACAGAACTACGCAAGAACATTGATGAGAATCTAGCAAAGGGGTTTATCAAACACTCGAAGTCTCCGGCAGGAGCTCCTATTCTACTTGTAAAGAAGAAAGATGGGAATCTCCGGATGTGTGTGGACTATCGTGGATTGAACAAAGTCACTATAAAAAACAGATACCCTCTACCACTCATATCAGAGCTCTTGGAACGCCTTGGAAAAGCAAAATTCTTCACGAAAATTGATCTTCGAGGAGCTTACAACCTTGTCAGGATCAGAGAAGGAGACGAATGGAAGACAACATTTCGAACAAGGTATGGGCATTTTGAATATGTAGCTATGCCATTTGGTCTTACAAATGCTCCAGCTGTCTTCCAACATATGATGAATGACATCTCTCGAGAATATTTAGATGATTTTGTTATAATATACCTTGATGATATCTTGATATTCTCCAAAAATCTAGAGGATCATGAAGATCATGTAAAGATAGTCCTAGAGAAACTAAGAGAGAAAGGATTATATGCGAAATTGGAGAAGTGCTCTTTCCATAAGACAGAAGTGGAATTTTTAGGGTACATAGTATCAGATAAAGGAATTTTTATGGACCCTAAGAAGATTGAGACAATCCTTGATTGGCAACCACCTTCATGTGTTCGAGATGTACAATGTTTTTTGGGGTTTGCCGATTTCTATAGGATATTCATTAGAGATTACTCCAAGATAGTGACACCTCTTACCAAGCTTACAGGGAACTCCAAATTCTCATGGACTGAAGAAGCAGAGAAGGCCTTTTAGACCTTGAAATCAGCATTTACTACCGCTCCAATTCTAGTTCATCCTTATTCCAGTAAGCCCTTCTTCCTTGAGACAGATGCATCTGACTTTGCTCTAGGGGCCATTCTTTCCCAATATGGATCTACAGCCAGTTGCATATCATTCAAGGAAGTTTTCCCCTCTAGAAATTAATTATGAAATTCATGATAAAGAACTTCTTGTTATAGTAGACGCGTTTGATACCTGGCGTCACCATCTAGAAGGAGGAGCTCATAAAGTCATTATGTATTCAGATCACAAGAGCCTAGAGTATTTTATGACCACCCGGATTCTCAATAGAAGGCAATCTCGATGGAGTAACTTTTTATCCAGATTCGACTTTGTCATCACATACCATCCAAGACGTCATCAATGTCAGTCAGATGCCCTGTCTAGAAGATCTTACCTTGCACCAAAGAAGGGTGAAGAGGCCTTTGATCAACAAGAGAGTGTATTACTCAAGCTCGAGCATCTCCAGTTAGCAGCTATCTCTTCAAGCCATCATGAAGATTCAGCCTTGAATCAGTTGATCCTTGAGAATCTACCACAGGATGAATTGTTTTATAACGTTAAGTAGAAAGCTAAAGAAGGGACATTCCAAGAAGTAAACGAATTTAAGGAAAAGGATGGTTTACTACTCTAAAAGAACCTATTGTATGTCCCTCCAGGAAAGCCCAGGATCCAAGTACTTCAACAACGCCATGACAACCTTGGAGCATGACATTTTGGAGTGAATAAAACAATAGAACTCATATCAAGGGACTTGTGGTGGCCTCAAATGTGGAAGGAAGTCAAAGAATACATTCGAACCTGTGATACTTGCAATAGATCTAAGGTACCCCGACATAAACCTCATGGCCTCTTGCAACCTCTACCTATTCCAGAAAGGCCATTGGCTTCATTGTCGATGGATTTCATCACAGATCTACCAAAGTCAGATAAGTATGATGCCATTCTTGTTATTGTGGATAGATTTACAAAGATGGCACACTTCATTCCAACTACCAAGGCAATCGCAAGTGCAACCATTGCTAGACTTTTTCTCATGTATATATTTAGGCTTCATGGATTACCTGATGACATTGTCAGTGATCGAGGTCCACAGTTCATATCCAACTTTTGGAACAGTCTTTGCAAGCTCCTTGGTGTTCAAGTTAAACTATCTACAACAAATCATCCACAGACTGATGGACAAACAGAACGAGTGAATCAAGTCCTGGAGCAATATCTCCGTTGCACTAGCAACTATACCAAAATGATTGGTTTGAGTTGTTACCCTTTGCAGAGTTTGCCTATAACAATAGTGTTCATGCATCTACTAAGGAAACTCCCTTCTTTGCAAACTATGGACAACATCCAAGGATGGATATACAACTCTCAAATCATGTCAAGAACCCAGCTGCCAGAGACAAGGCCCAATACCTGATGGACATTCACAAAGAACTTAAGGAAGAGATCCATAAAGCTCAACAACAATATAAATACTATGCAGATCAACATCGTGTCGAGAATCCATCGTATCAGATTGGGGATAAAGTATGGTTACTCAGAAACAATTTGCAAACTTCAAGGCCTTGTGCAAAGTTAGATCATCAAAGATTTGGTCCATTTACCATCTTGGCCAAGATTAATCCAGTCACCTTCAAGCTTAAGCTACCAAGTACCATGAGAATACATCCAGTTTTCCATGTATTCATGTTGGAACCATATCAGTTTTCACCATTGAGGGGGGAGAGCCCTAGTCCTTCACCACCTATCGAGATTGATGATCATGAAGAATTTGAAGTCGAGCATGTCCTAGATTCGCGAATATCCCGAGGAAGATTAGAGTACCTTATTCATTGGAAAGGGTATGACATCAATGATCGTACTTGGGAACTTGCAGAAAACCTTCAAAGAGCACCAATCAAGGTTCGAGAATTCCATAAGAAAAATCCAATGAAGCCGAGACCAGAGAACGTGACCGCTCCTCGTGGAACTCGTCGCTTGAGGGGGAGGTAATATCATGGACAAAGGAAACTCTCAGATTCCATGTGAATCCTATATCTCATGATTGGTTCAGAATTTGGGGAAACTAATGCTTCCATTGCGTCCAGAACGTGCCAAAACCCTAAGATTGACTATCTTCTTACTTGATTCTGACATCCAGAGACCATGCTACGAATTGATGACATCATCGATGACATCATCAATTCGTAACCACCCTAGAACCTCCCTTGGAAAGCCTATAGAAGGAGGGGTTGGCCACATTCATAATCAGTCTTGCCAATACCAGTCTTGGGAGCTCAAGGAGTCGTGGCCGCCAAGTAAGTACTCTTCAAGTTCCAGTTCTAGTTCTTGTCTTGTTCCTTGTTCTAGTCTAGTTCTTGGACATCCTATCTTGTCCCCTTGTAATCTCGTAGTATGAGATCCTGTCG
>CM035406.1:152310328-152312828 GCA_020310875.1 Ceratopteris richardii | reverse complement strand
TCCTGCTCGAGGAGTGATGTACGACGGTGCTTGAGCTCTAGTTGGAAACGACCTAGAGGGCGCTGGTCCTCTGTCCCCAATAAAGCCCTGATCTCTTTGCCCCTCTTCACGGCATCTACATGTGTAGTGCTCCTCGTCCTCCACCTCCTCTCTACATATCCTTTATAATCTCTCGTCCCTCGGGGTATGTGTCTCTCGCCCAACCTCAAGCTCAAGGTGGTGTGATGATACTCTGAGCTCCCCAATGGCCACTCTCTCAGCGGGTGCCATGTATGTATCCATGTATCGTGGTCTCGGAATGAAACCATCCGCTGTCACAGTCAAGAAGTGCTCTCTGTAGTGTTGCCTCTTTGTGGGAAGAGGCTCCCGTGGTGCTATCCATGTCTCCTTGACGTGTATTTGAAGTAGGTCCTGACGGATGATCCTATTCCTCTCCGAACGAGAGAGGGTAATGTGGGGGGAAGAGAGGTCATACTGAAAAGGGGGAAGATCGGTAAAGCTCATGTCATGGTCTGCTAACCATCGGTAAGCTTGTGCATACCATACTCTCTCATGCCTTGTCTCTTCTAAATGTCTTGAGCTCTCAAATGCAAGCCTCGTGAGTCGGCTGGTGGGGAGCTCTCTGACCCTTAGACTAAAGGTCACGAACTGGAAGAGGGCCTCCACTAGCATCGGTGGTGTGCCAAGCTCAGCTCGTATAATGTCATGTGGAACGGAGGGCTTGCTTCGCAGCAAGCGTGAGATCATGGTGACCTGGGGCCTCTCAATCCGCGTCCACATCTCCTCCGTGATCCCAGGTGCCCAACTGCTGTTGCGTACATCAATGCGGGTGTCACTAGAGTGTCAAAGAGCCACCCCTTAGTTCGGGGCTCCTGAAAATGTGTGTAAAAGCAATGTCTCTCCAATCCTGCAAGTGCCGCATAGCCTCGCGTCAATCTATCTCTTGCTGCATGTGCCATGGAGAATACCCCTGTGCTTCCTGAGAAGGTGACACCTAGGTAGAGGTAGGAGTCCACTACCTCTATCTGTCCTCGAGCAGCAGTGAAAGAGGAGGGATGGCGTACTGTCTTGGAGGTATGGAAGATAATGACCTTGCTCTTGCCAAGGTTCACTGTGAGTCCTCTCTCCATGTAGAAGGTATCGAGCGCCTGTAAATTGTGACTCCAACCCCTCTTATGACTCGGAAAGCAAGACAATGTCATCAGCATATAATAGGATGTGTACTTGCGTACCTCCGAGGTCTCCTCCTAGCCCTCTTGCTCGTTGTATATACTCCGTGATCTCATCGATGTAGAGACCGAAGAGAGTGGGTGAGAGAGGGCAACCTTGTTTCACACCAATGGTGCTAACAAGGCTGTCTGATAGGCCGCTAGGGTAGCGTACCTTGCTTGTGACTCGTGCATACTGAGCATGGATGGCCCATAGCATGTCTGATGGTAGCTTTAACTCCTTGAGCCTCCGTAGTAGTCTCTCTCGAGGAACCATGTCGAAGGCTTTGCGGAAATCCACAAAGCAACAATATAGTCTCTGCTTCCTCGCCTTCGCGCTCTCAATCAAGTAACGAAGGACGAAGATGTGGTCGATGGTGGAGAAAGTGCGGAGGAAGCTTGCCTGGCCTGGTGCTCTATGCATAGTCCACGAGTCAGGTAATCCCTCAACCAAAGCACGGTTGAAGAGATGGGCGTAGGTGTGCCAAGTCTGAGGATCTGCTATGGGTGTAGGTGGGCGTGGCTCACGTAGTGCCCTCCATGCGGTGGCACAATCCCTACTCATGAGAAGGTCGAACAACTCTGCCTCCTGTCTCTCCTCGAAAGCTCGTCGCTTCCGGCGTGTGAGGGCTCGCATCTGTCGTCGTGCCTCCCTCTCTCTGATGGATCCCAAGATACTATGTGCTTTGAGATGTCGGTATAGTCGCCTACACTCCTCATCGTACCATCTATTCTAGGGTGTATGCCTCAGCGGTGTCAAATGTGCATTGCTGTGGGTGGTGTATGGGAAGCTAAGAGTAGCGGATGTGTGGAGGATGGAGAAGTGGGTAGTGAGGGTGTCCAATGAGGCAGAGGGATCAAGGGAGTAGATGCGCTCTCGAACATGGGAGTTATAGATATATGCTAGCTCATGTCTAAAGTGAATGATGGTATGGGCATGTGGCTCTATGGTGACGGGGTGTGATATGCATGGTGAGCCGCGTATGGATAGGGCAAGATATGTGTGGTTAGCTCCAATCGGTATCGGTGGGATAGTGAATGAGGTGATGAGATGCGTCGCCTCCCAGGGTCCGATAACATAGTCTACCACACTACCCCCGTGTGGTGTCGTGGGTGGAATGCAGGTGAGACCACCCGAGGTGGGCCAAGTCCCCATCCCATTATATATAATGAGACGGTGTGCTTCTCCCACATGGAGTAGGTATCTGCCGTATGAGGTGGGTGTGGCGGTGCCGGCTGAGGCTCAGAGTGTAGACATATCCTCTATGGTACGAAGCATCTCAGGGTCTTCA
>CM035406.1:152090328-152302828 GCA_020310875.1 Ceratopteris richardii | reverse complement strand
AACTTACTACTTAGAAACTAGAAACTTGAAAGCTAAGTGTTATGATCATTATGTTGTTAGAAATTAGAATCTAGAATCTAGATGATGATGTTATGATTATTGATGTTATGATTGTATTTGAATTTTGATATAATGATGATGTATTTGAGATAAATGTATTTGATATAATCTTAAGGCTGTGTGGAGGGTTATGATATAATCACGAGTCACGACCAAGTTCCAACTTTCAAGTTAGATTGATAATCTCTATTATTTATGATATATCTTATATTGTAATAAGTATTTTATGGTATATATAGTCATATCCCACCTTATTACATATCATAGGACCCAAAATATGTGAATAAAAAATATAAAAATTTTGAAAAATAAATAACTTTATCGCAACTCCTAGGTCCAGACGTTGCCCTCGTTTCTAACCCGTTGCTAACCCGTTGCCGTTGCCGTTGCGAAAACGTTGCTTTCCACTATGGTTTCATGTCAGATTAGGGTTAGGGTTAGGATTTCAGGTTAGGGTTGGGGTTTCAAAAATATATTTGATGAACAGTGGTTGGAGTGTAAGTTAGGGTTAGAGTTAGGCATTCGGATTGGGAGTGGGGTACTTGAGTGTACAGATTGGGGTTATTTTGTTGTACTTTGTCCATCGTGTCATTCAGAGCTTTTACAACAGTCCTCGGTCGTTAAAAAATTTTTCATACAATGCAATTTTTCATACATGCAATTTTTCATACCTAGCATATGGTGCTTGCTATACGCTTGTGAGCTTACCAAATGAAAGTTTGCAGTAGAAATTGAGATATTGTCATTGCATGCTCCATAGGAGAAATATGGTGGTTCTATTTTGTGTGATGGATGATCTAATGTGTTGAAGAGAAACATGTATAACATGTTGGTTTCCTTTTGCAAGGGCATAATATTTTTGCTTATCATTCCAATACATGGATCTAGGACTATTGTCACATGTGAATTCATTTTCTCCTATTTTAAAAAGCAATAGAAGATCTAGGATCAAAGAATATTATTCAATATTTTGAAGAAGCATACCCAAAAATGATATGGATCCCATGTGCAAGTCATAGTTTGGACCTTTTGATGGAAGATATTTGGAGCTTGCTGATTCATTATATCTAAGCAAAATTTTGTGTGAAGTTTGTGACGATTTTTGCCAAAATCTACAACATCTCAATTCACATAGTGAATTGGATCTTTTGGAGCTATCCATCATAAGATTTTACCATGCGTTGATTGTGTTTGATAGGTTGTTGAGACTGAGGAAGGTTCTCCTTCATAGAATTGTACCGGATACCGAATGAGAGATGGAGATTCCCTTTATTTATGGTTCCATCACTTTAGCATGGGAGATGACTCCCTTTATTTGAAGGAAAAGATTCTCATTCTTACCCTTGAGACAATGTATTCCGTGTTCTCAGCCGCATAGTAGGTTGCATTGAGAAAGTTTCAGGCCTTTCTGGTACAAGGTAAGTAATTTGTTTCATGAATCGTGAATGATGAATCATGATTCATGATTCATAATTCATGTATATATAATGTTTGTTCTTTTCTTTGCTAATATCATTGATTATTTTGAATTTTGCAAGTGTCATGATTTGTGTGAAATAGTGCATAGGAGATGTTGTTCATTTCAGAAACCAATCCATGCAGTTGCTCATATACTCCATCTTCTATGGAGATTTGAGGGTCAAAAATAGATGAAACTTTAGAGGATAGTTTGATAGAGTATTTGGGATGATGTATCCGAGGAGAAATAGTGCAATATTTTCAACTGTAGAGATGTTACTGCAATTTCTGACCATGGAGAGGTACTTTGGACAAACAGCTTCTAGGTTGAGGGAGACCAAAGTTTTTCTTGCTAGTTGGTGGGAAATATGTGGTGTTGGTACACCTATACCAGTCAGTTTCTCTAATTTTAGTTGAAATTTGTCATGATACAAGTGCACCAAGAGCTTTGCATGACCTTGGGAAGTGTTAACAGCAACTGTTTTGCTAGGAGATTTTTCATGAGAAAGCACAGCGAGGCTCAAATACCCCCACTCTTCAGGGGTCTGTTAGTGCTTTTCATTCTACAATTTTCAGAGTGGATGTATGCCTTTCAATTTGAGGAGAAATGTTTTTGTAAGTCTTCTGTCGGTCTCTTATTGTTTTGGAATAAAGTTTGTTTTCAGAGAATTTGTTAGAAGCTAGGATTTTTCTTTCTGGTCAACACAAGTCATTTTGTACGAACCTCTGTTTAGGTAGTGCCATCGATATAATGGTCATAAATGGTGACTGGAGCCACTATTCCTCAAATAGGTTATTCAAGTCATAAGCTATGAGTGTGCAGTGTTGCTTTAGGATAGATAACAGATCAATGTGCTGACTAGATTATTTATTTTAGTTTTCTGCTCATCATTTTGGATGGTTCTCTTCTCAGTCTCAATGTATTCGTTGTTTGACGCTTGTCAGAAAGGTAAAATTAGCTTCCATTCTAGCTTGTTTTCCATGTTATTGTGCTTGGTTTAGCAGTTGTGTATGCATATGGATAGAAATTTGCTGTTTGATTCTTGGCAGTGGTATGAGGACTAAATTAGCTACTATTTCTCCTTTGTTCCCAGGTTATCATGATTGATTCAGTGTGTGCACTGGTAGCTATAAATATAACATCTGAGCAAGTTTTCTCTCACTTCAGAGGTTTATGTCCCTGTATGTCAACAAATGCAGTCAGGAATACATTGATTAACCTGTTGTTGGACATACTTTGTTTTGCTTTTTGTTGTCATGCTATACTGAAATCTCTGAGTTATGCAAAAGATTTCTGTCCGCGTTTGTGTGTCCATTTTACATGCTTGAGTAAATATTGAAGTTTGGTCATGATTTCGGCAACATATGTATGTTCAACTTATTTTACTGGTAGAGGCTTTGAGTCTTGCTAGTAGCCACTCAGCTTAATTCAGTGTTTGTGTCTGTTATAAGGGCAATGCAGCATCTGGGTTCTCTGGCTTCTGTTAACAATATTGTGTTGATTGCAAGGGAAGCTGAATATGAGGCATTGGAGTGCTGTGATGTGATGATACACTTAGTATGACACATTTGTAAATATTTATGAGAAAGTGATTTGTTGTTGCAGGTATGCATTCAAGTGCCATCGCAGGACCGAAGCAGGAAGAGATACAGTTTTCCCAGTCAATGCAATAGCTTTTCATCCCATGTATTCTGCTAGTTATATGTTTATATATCAGTAGCATCACATTTGAGACACAGACTAAACTTCAGTTTGAGCATGCAGATATGGGACATTTGCGACAGGTGGTTGTGACGGTTTTGTTAATGTCTGGGATGGTAATAACAAGAAACGACTTTATCAGGTGGGTAAAACATTGTTCTGGTTGAAAGTTTGATATTCCTTCTAAGTGAGGCTTATTGCCTGAGTATAATTGCAGTATTCAAGATATCCTACGAGCATTGCAGCATTATCATTCAGCAGAGATGGTCGACTTTTGGCTGTGGCATCAAGTTATACATTTGAGGAGGGACAAAAGCCGTAAGTGTTCTTGTTATGTGGGCTGCAGACGTGCTTGGCATAGCTTTTCCTCTTGTCCTAGCCATCATTATCTTATAATGATAATTATAAAAAGATGAATTCACATATTTTATGGGAACAAAATCAATGGAACAAAGCAAATATATTGTGCATTTGGCATGTTTATTGAAAGTTGCTCAAATGTCTGAATTTCAATTCAGACACAGACTGGCATAGCATGTCTTTTGCTACACTATGTTCTCTGTGACAATGCATTTACATTCAGTTTATTATTAGTGACTGATCAAATGAGTATTTCAGGCATGAACCTGATCAAATATTTATCCGGAGCATCAACGAAGTTGAAGTCAAGCCAAAGCCAAAAGCTTATGTCAATCCATCCTGAAGTATACTGATATTATTTGAAAGATTTTTGGGAAGATGCTTCATAGTGTTTGCAGCAGTATACCTTGTTTTCCTTTTTGATTTAACGGAACACTAGAAATACTCCAAAGGGATAGTCTCTCTGCATGTACAAGCTACATAAGGATCAGCTTTGCTGCATGCTAATGCTTGATTCTTTACGATCTGTATTTGTTCAACTTCATGCCATTGACTCCTTTATGCTATCTACTCCCATGAGAGTATGCTTAGAAATTGCACCTCTGGTGCATTTTTCATGGTACAGTCTTAAATTCAAGTTATATTTGTATTTGTGTTTTCAAATACTGTGATGTTTACATCTCATGCAGGGCTCATACCCATTGTCCGAACCCTTCATAAGGGCAGTCTTTGATGATCGTAACATAAGGCACAGTCATGTATGTATTGTCAGCACTAAAGGTGTCATGGGGTAATACATAACCTAACAGTAAAAGCATTTTTTTGTGGAGTTAAATAATCCTTTCATGAGTCAAGGTTATGAGAAGCCAATCAATTCAAAGTGATTGTTGGAACCATAATTTTGTGTATTGGAAGAACTTACTCCAGAATAATGGTAGTCACTTACCGAATATAGAACAAGATATTCTATTAACACCTCTTATTTACTGTATTGTGAATATGATTCAATTTCCCTTTTTGCCATCACAAGTGAATTGAAATTGAGGTGTTTGTGTGGTTTTGATTCTAAATGTGTTATGATCATTGGGTTGTGGTTGATTGGAGTGTGTTGTTTTGACACCTTTGAAGGCTTCGATTTGGTTCCATCTATAGCCATGTCTTATCTTGCTTCTTATTATGACATCAAGGATTTTAAAACCGCACTTAGCTTTACATCACTGCACTGAATATAGTGTATGGATTCAGTTGCTGAGCTGAAAAAGTATTATGTGACAGTTGGAGGCAGACAGCGGTAGGCTCAAAAGAAGATCTAATGGAATTGTTGTATTCGACTTCAATTTCGGTTTTCCTTCTTACTGTATGTGATTCTTATTCTTAGTTGACCATCTCAGAAGAAGTTTAATTGTTAGATGGAGTTGTGGGTTGGTATCTCCTCACTCCGTGATGACTCAGTGACCTTAAATATTTTTATGTGACTGTCCTCGACCAGTGCCGGCTGATACTCAGATTATTAAAACTTTGGAATATGCTATGGTCCTCTCAATTATAGTTGAAACACTAATTCTGAATACGTAATTGCTATGAGGGTTTGTAGCTAATAGTTGCTGCTTTGGTTGCACTCCCCTCCACATTAGCAATTCTGGAAGCAAGATCTCATTATTTGACAAGGAGTCTTGATGAATGCTCTTATTTTTTGTAATATATTTCCATAATGCTAAGGTAATGCATTTAGGTTGAAAATGCACTACCATATCTTACCTAATTCACACTACTAAATATCAAGTACTCTTAAAGCAAACCACTCCTTAATGATTAGACACTCCAACTTCTAGAAAGAAGCAGGAACACATTAGCATCAATAGTAGAATGGCTTCTTTAGACTGTCTTACAATAAGCTATAACTCCCAGGTACAAGTTACTCCACATAACTCCTAGGTACAACAGCACCCCTGAGGGGTCCTACCAGGATTACCCTCTTGCCAGCACCTACTGGTAGGGACTTCTTGCAATGGACAATGAGATGCTTATATTGGATACGATTGGTATGAGTGCTAAGGTGCACTGAGCAGAGCTTTACTAGGACTTGGTGCACAATAGTGATGATGGATCCTGTTACACTGGATGAGACCCCTTTCATAGCCTAAGGAGCTCTATGGCTTTGGAGAAGACCCAGATATTATCTCTCACTTGCGCCACCATGCTGAGAGGAGATATGGTGGCCAGAGATCCAAGCTATTACATATGCCTAGAACACTCAGAATCGTTTGGGCCCAAACATTCATATTCTTGTTTTATTTTGGCCAAGGGGCGGGTCATAGGTCTGTGAAGTTGCTCGAGTAGTGTGAGTGGTTGAGAAGATAAGAGTCCCAATTATCATAAGGTGGTGGCTCAGAGAGGTGACAGAAAGCCGAGGAGGTGGTCGCGTAGTTGATGGAGAGAAATGTTAGGCCAGCTGAGAAGATGGTTCCCTGGTGTACTATAGCCCTAAGGAGTGGTCAACCGATGTAGCCTTGATGAGATGGTCGCCCAGTGCACTTGTAAGGTGGTGATCCAGGACAAGAGGTGGAATGGGTGGTTGCTTGCAAGAGGTGGTGGTTGTGCGAAAGAGGTAGTGATCTAAATTTGTGTGGTTGTCCAGTGCCCTGTATTCGTACCTGTGCTTGAGTAGTTGCCTGTACAGTTTGTTCATCATTTTTTTAATTTGTCTACAGGTTATCCACAATTATAATCTATGTCTCGAAGAGGAGAGGAAGAGACGTGTGAGCAGACATGTGGCAATCGTGGTGTGACACAAGCTTTTAAAGGTAAAGAGAAGTAGAGATGAGCACTTTACAATAGAGTAAATAAAGCTAATGATAGTGATGAACTTGAATGCAAAGTAAGTACTATGATGAATGAAGTTGTTCATGGGAGCTTGTAGAATCCATCTAAAACATTGCATAGAAAAGAACTAAAACGTTGTTCATACAGCTGAAATTGAATATTCTCATCCTTCGTACGTTGCTTGCTGGTGTGGGGTAAGGAGCTTCTTCCTCTTCAATGTTAACAGAGATGAGAGACTTTTGTAAGTTAAAACTTGATTTCGATAAGTAGAGAGATGAGAGACTTTTGTAAGTTGAATCTTTGTGAGTAGAGAGAAGCTCTTTCTTGCTGCTCTGACTCAATTCTTCTTTTATGGCTATGAGCTTTGCTAGAAGTTCTTTGACTCTATCCTTTGTGGTAGAAGTAAGCACTCTCTTTCTCTTATAGCTCTTGCACTTCCAACTGTAGTTCTTTTTCATAAGAGGGAGCATCTTAAGAATTTAGAAGTGGTGTTTTTGGTATTATACCTGCTTCTTGCATCGAGATCCAACAAAACCTTGAGATATGTTGCTGTCCTCTCAACCAATGCTTGGAGCATAGTTGAAGAGGTCTTCATTGGCGAGTTTTCTGGCAGTGGTAATGGTATCGGAGGCCATATGTTCTTTTCCCATATCTCTGGAATAGGTGGGAATGTAGGATTGTTTGAATATATAGCATCCATTGTTGATGATTTTTACGTGGAACTTGTTTGCAAACCTAGATAGATGTTTGGAAGTGATGTTTGCATATGATCAAACTTTGTTGGATTAACATAAGTGGGTGGAATTGGAATGTGCGTAGGAAGTTCTTGTGCAAGTGGAGTGATGAGATTGTAGAGGGGTATCAGATGAGTGTGAATACAGCTACTCTATCAAATGTTGTGAAGGTGTTTGGGAATATAGATGATGTGGGTTCGATAGGTGTGGGTGAAGTTGGGCAAGTAGAAGATATATGAGGGGAATGATAGCCAGGGGAAATGGGTGCTATGCGAGGAGTTTGGTGAGGAGAGATGTTTCAGTGGGACGGGCAGGGTGACTGGCGCGTGGACGGTGAAGATAAGTGACATGCAAGTGAAGATTTGATACCCATGGGAAGATGAAGTAGCGTGAGGTCACGGAGATTTCGTATCGTTCGAGGGAAGTATGGTGAGCAAAAGTAGCCATACTGTGATGACTTTCTTTTCTTTCTTAAGAGCTATGTAGCCTTACTCGTCTTTAGGCAGGGCAGCAAAGTGAATTCTTTATGACATGGGTCCTCGTTCTTTTACGTGAAGAACCTTGTGTAGTAGTGTGTGTAGTTTGAGAAGGGCATGGATTCGGGCCCTGTCATAGACAATCATTTTATCCACAGCATCATCAACAATTCTATGGTAGGGAAAGGGCATGCCATGAACAAAGTTGGTGAATTGAATGTTCCCTCCTAGGAGGAAAGTGCTTTGGATAATTCGAGTCATTGTGCTGCTTTTGGCTTAAAGACATCGATTGTAAACATTGACTCGTGTTTGGTGATTGTATCGCTAGCACTTTCAGCAAAAGAAATGGTCTGTTACCCATGAATTTGTAATAAGTTGAGTGCCAATGGCAATGAGTAGCTCATGTGTAATCTTACAAGTGGGGAATGGCAGAAACATTTTAAAGATTGACAAGAGCTCGATGCCTGTGGCATGGTTATTGAAAGTGATGGGAAAAGAGCAAGCAATCAGATGAGTAAGGCCATGGGGGTAACACTTCTTGTGTGAACACGTGTTAGTTGCCTAATATTAGATATGTATATTCTTAAGGAAAAGTCACTTGGAATATCCAAAGGCATATCAATTGTTTTGGATGGACTGCGGGTATCTTTGGCATCTGTCTTTATCTATGTGGCCTCCTTGTGCAGTGCTGATGTTGTTTCTTCTAGACTGACTCTTGGGATGCTTTGTATAAGGAGTTACTTGATTCCCCACTTGTTGAATTGGGAGTGCATTCTTTGATAGCCTCCTTGCTTTGACTTGATGTCACCTCAATTTCTGTAGCAGCTTGCATCCAGTGGATTCCTAGTCAATGACCATCTGCTCTTCATTATCATTTTCATCCGATCTGATATCAGATTGTTCTGCATCATCTTGTCGAAACTCTGAAGCCTCTTGTCTACTTACATCCTCTAAGGAATCCTCTCCTAAACCATATTCTAAATTTATCCTCATTTCAAGAATTCGGTGGCCCACCTTGCATCAAGATACAAACGATTTTTTCAAGACATATGACACTTGTTAAAGAGCAAACTACCCAATTTGAGGAGTCATGTGCCATTAAGACCAATGATTAGTAGTCAAGCCTTTGCTAGGTGGAGCTAGTCCAATCAATCCAGCTACACACAAATCTCACTTGGAATACATAATTTTGATTATCTTACCAAGTGGGTCGATTTTTTTAAAGACAACTATGAAGGGTGAAATGTAGACTATATTTCTCTTGGGATTTTTTTTTTTTTTTTTTTTTTTTTTAATTAGGTTTGGTCTGCTCGTATAGAGTTATAGTGATCATGGAACAAATTTTATTATTGAAGTGATTGAGTGCTTGTTAGTTGAGCTTCTAGTTTTCCATGAGAAGTCCACATTGTAACACCCATAAGAAAATAGACAGCTAGAGATTCTCAATAAAGTTTTGTTCACAATGCTTACAAAGATGGTTAATAGTAGATGGTTAGATTAGGGTAACCAAGTTAATCATGCTATTTGGGATTACCATGTGGCATACAAGATAGCTATATTTGCCATACCCTTCAATCTTGACTATATACAAAATGCCATGCTTCCCATGGACTTCCTAGTTCCAACCTTAGGATCACATGTCATTACTACTCGAATGGACATGGACTCTCCCTATTAGTGGATGAACTTGAAAAAGTGCAAGAGAGTCGTCTCAATAAAGTACCAAGCAAGACGTGGCATAAAGCCTACTATTATTTACACATATGCAATAAGTATTTGCAAGTAGGAAATTTTGTCCAAGTTTACAGTGAAGCAACATGTAGAGAAGCTTTAGAAGATGGGCTATAGACCACTCATTATTAACCATGTGTCTAATGGTGAAACAATATGACTACACTTGATGGTGATAACTTGCCTAACTAAATTAGCAATTGGACAATGAAGATTTATCAAGAAACTCTCAAGGTCATAATGCTTGCTAGACTTCAAAAGGCACACAATAGAAAAGAAAATGCTAAAAAAATCTAAGAAGCACAAATAGAGGCACTCAAATATATAACAAGAGAAAAGCATGCATATGATAAAAGCAACTGAAAACAAAATTGTATGATGAGATTTATCCAATTTTTGTTTGAAGTTTGTGTTGATCACCCATTTGTTAAAATCTACTTATAAAGTTCCAAGTCAGATTTAGACAAACAATGTGTTCCAATCATTATTAGAAAGAAGGGATTCTTGTAATATCATTAGCCAGTTACTATTTTATGTTATGTTTACAAACTTATAAACATCAAAGTACACAACTAGAAGTGATGAGACCTCCCAAGATCTTCAACAAATCTTTCCAAACTTCAAAAATCAAACTTTCTTGCAAAGTATCAAGAAAACAGAAATGGGTTCTTATAGAAAAATATTCACCAACAAATCTTTAAGTATTATTGGTTAAATCCACTTATATATCCTAAAAGTAGACTCTTAGTAGCATGCTTTAGAAAGAAAAAACATAAAAAAAGGTGCAGTATAGTTCCTAAATGAATAGTTTGAAGTCAAGGTATGCCAAGGCCTGCTACAACAAGGTATGACTAACTGTCCGAATTGAAAACTGATGTACAACAGCAAGAAAACTCAAAACCTTAAGAGAAATTTTGATATAAACAAAGTGTGAGAGATAAGAAAACTTCTCCAAGTGAAAGCACTCAGAAAGACCTCATAATGACTGAGTTATGAAAGTTTGAAGAGAGATATGTCTTTGATGAGACACCGGATACACACAAGAAACTATATTTGCAAAAATGCCTACTCGTATGGAGTTTTATCATTAAATTTTGAACTGATTGACATATATAGTACAAGTTGTAAGCTTCGCAATGCAACAAGAATCACTCAATTTGATTACCTACACTAAAAGAACCACTCTTTTTATTGAGAGGCTATCAATAGAAGCGTCCTGTCTAAAGATAGAAACCTCTCCTTCCCTTCTTACTTTTTTCGACCTTTATGCTAAATTTAAAGATGTGAGCACCTCTACATGTTATTTATCATAAAAAATAAAATCCACAAGCCAAAAAAAAACTACTTTAGAGCTTGTTCTTATGTAACATTGCCCCCCCTCAAGCTCTAAATCCAAAGTTTTAACTCCAAGTAGAACTTTGATGCGCTTGAGCTTCTAAGCATCCATTGCTTTTGTGAGTATGTCTACTAATTGATCTTTAGTTCCAACGTGTTGAATATTAATATCTTCATTAACCACCTTCTCTTGGATATAATGAGAGTGTACTTCAATGTGTTTGATTCTTGCATGGTACACTGGATTAGATGCGAGTTGTAATGAACTTACATTATCTCCAAAGAGTAGTGGACGTGATGTAGATATATTCATGTCTTCATAAAGCTTCAAATACCACATAATCTTCCATGTTGCATTTATAAGGCTTCTATATTCAGCTTCCATGCTTGAAAGTGCTATTGTAGGCTATTTTTTAGAACTCCATGAAACAATATTATTACCTACAAATATCAGATATCCACCTATACTCCTATCATCATCGTTATTTCTAGCCCAATCTGCATCATTATATGCTTTCAAATCCATGATTTTATGATATTTATAGCTCAACCTTCATTTAATGTACCCTTCAAATATCTCAAGAGCCTTTTACCTGCTTTCGTATGTACATCTATGGGTTTGTTCATGAAATGAGACAATGTACTTACACTAAATGTAATATCAAGTTTTGTTAAAGTTGCATATATAAGAGAACCAATCAAATACTTGTGGATAAGTGGATCTTCTAAAAAGTTCATCATCTTGAACGCTGTGCTTCACATTGGGTTCCATCCGATTAGTGATATACTCTTGCAATGCTCCATGCCATATTTGTTTAACAAATCTGAAATATACTTCCTTTGTAGAAGATATACACCTTCTTTCTTCATAACTTAGATTCCAAGAATGTATGTCAGTTCTCCTAAATATGAAATTTTAAATTCAGATCCAAGCTCTATTTCGATCTTGGCTATCTCACCTTCATGGTTTCCTGTTATTATCAAGTCATCCACATAAATTGAGATATAAACAATCAATGATCCTTCAACTTTAACATACAAAGAAGTATCTGCATTTGAACACTTATATCCCTGCTTTTCAAGAAACTTTACCAATCTAAAATTCCAAGCCCTTGGAGCTTATTTAAGACCATACAATGCTTTCAAGAGTTTACATACATGTGTAGGTTTCTTGGGATCTTCATAACTTGTTCGTTGCTTCATGTGCACATCTTCTTTTTAATCACCATTGAGAAATGCATTTTTGGTATCTAATTGATAAAGATTCTATACCTTGATTGCGGCAATACTTATTAATATCCCTATTATTGATATCCTCATAATCCATGCCTTAACTCTGTGCATAACCTTTACAAGCAAGCCTTGCTTTATATCTACTTACTAAATCATCATTGTTTCTCTTGATCCTTTACACCAATTTATTACCGATTACCTTCATGTTAGGTTTCCTTGGAATTGAATTCCATGTATTGTTCTCATACAAAGCTACCATTTCTTCATCCATTGCCTTAACCCATTTCTTTACCTTTGATGCTTCTTTAAAAGTTGTTGGTTTCTGCTCCTCAAGAAGTTTTGCCATATAAGCCTCATGAGAAAATCTTTGCGGTTGCCTTCTTTCTCTTACTTCGAGAAGGCAACCGCAAAGATTTTTTCATGAGGCTTATATGGCAAAACTTCCTGCCTTCGAGATTGGGTTCTTCTTGATGTAGAACCTTCACTTTCTTCTTCTTGTGACTCAATTTCCTCTGAAATTAAATCTAGAATTTTCTTCAACTTTTGATAAGTGGAGTTACCTCTTCATGTGTAATTTGACTTTTTGGTGAGCTTGGAAAACTTGGCTCTTCTCCATGACTTCTTGTAGTTTCTTCTTCATCTGCCTGTACTTCATGCTTATACAAAGATGTTCTATAATTAGAAATATCTGGTTTTAATCCATAAAACGCTTGATAAGGTGCCTTTTGTACATGACTCTGAGTAGGTGGTAACTTGTTCATCACATAAACTGCCATATTGCATGCTTCAACCCAAAATGTAAGTGGTAAGTCCTTTTCATTTAACATGCATCTACCCATATCCAAGATAGACCTGTTTCTTCTTTCGGCCGCACCATTTTGTTGAGGTGTGTATCTGTTTGTAGTCTTCTTTTTAATTCCCTCTTCTTCCAAATATGTAAGAAATTGATTAGGAAAATACTCACCTCCTCCATCTGATCTCAACCTTCGAATGCTTTGACTTGTTTACTTTTCAACCAATGATTTGAACTTCTTGAACATATCAAACACTTCTAATTTGTATTTCATAAAATAAATGAAAGTAAACTTTGAGAAGTCATCAATAAATGTTACAAGGTACTTGCTACCTACCATGGAATATTCTTGATATGGACCCCATACATGAGTATGAATCAAGTCCAAAATACCTTTGCTTTGCAATCCTGCTTTTGAAAAAGAACTTCGTATCTATTTTCCAAACTGATATGCCTTACAAACATAATCCCAATCTTGCTTAGGTAGTCGTGGAAGACCTTCAAGCAAGGATTTCTTTGCAATATCCTTCAATCTACCAATACTCATGTGTCCTAATCTCTTATGGCATAAAACCAATAGACTTACTTGAGTCCTATTGAACATTGTATAACCTACATAATCTCGAACTTCAACTTCATAAGTATATAATCTAGTTACCTTTTGTCCTCTTATAAAAAAAGTCCCATTATTCTTGTGATAAGCTTGCCACTGATTATTGTCAAAATCCACCGTCACTCCATTGTCCTCCATCTGTCCAACTGACATCAAATTTCTTATAATAGTAGGAACAAACAAAACATCTCTGAGAGTTATGTCTTCATTAAGTGGACAATCACGAATGTATACTACTTCATGCTGAGTATTGTCTCCTGTAGCAATTGTGACTCTTGGCTTTGGCTTGTGTAAGTTCACAAACATATTCAGATTATGACTCGTGTGGTTTGAGAAACCACTATATAATATACATACCAAGTTTTGTTGATTACCTTCCTCTTGTGTGTTTTTGTATGCATAGCCATAAGAATTTTTGCTTTTGTGTTTGAGCCTCCTCTTGCACTATGTTGTTGTTTTGATGCATGTGGTCTTGGCCTCGTCCTCTTTATCGTCCTCTAGAACTACCTCTTCTATTTGGGTTGGAGAAGCAATCCCTTGCATAATGACCAACTTTACCACAATAATTAGAATTAAAGTTATCTTGCTGATTTGGTTCAGTTTGTTGACCTTGTTGTATTTTTCTTCCTTCTCTAGTAGCATTAAAGATTCCTCTTCTTCTTGTGTTGTTGTTGAATCTTCCTCCTCTCCAATTTCCTCTACCTCTTGCTCTATTTGATGAAATATAAGGATTGTCCTTGACGACCTCTTTGCGAATGATAAGAGTTTCCACCTTCTATGTTGATTTCTTCAGTCATCATGAGCGTTTTTAAATGTTCAAAGGATGGTAGATTCTCTCGAGTCATGATAGATGTAATGAACAATTCCATCTTTCATATCAAGAATATAATCATTAACTGATTGTCGTGGCTTCTTTTTTACTCTTTTTAGCTCATCAATAAGTTGTGTTTGCCTCACTCTGTTGGTAGTTGCAAATAACGTTTCTAGAGAATCCCAAGATTCTCTACTAGTATTCAAACCTCTTATATGTCCAAGCATAGTATCCGAAATTGTTTGTGATAAAATAAACAAAACTGTTTCGCCTCTTTTGATCCGTTCTTGCTCTCTTGCTCGATCTGCTTGTGTAGGAGCTTCTAGTAATATTGGCTTCACTTCTGTACGTATTATTAATCCCCAAAAACCTTTAGACATGAGATAAGACTCCATTCAAAATTGCCACATATTATAATTTCTCCCATCTTATAGCTTCTCAATCGATGCACTCAAATGTGCCATGAATTGTTGTAAACAAGGAAGATAATCCAATAACATTTTTGAAGGATCTGATAAAACAAAAATAGCTATGATACCACAATGTTATGTTTACAAACTTGTAAACATCAAAGTACACAACTAGAAGTGATGAGACCTCCCAAGATCTTCAACAAATCAAACAAATATTCCCAAACTTCAGAAATCAAACTTTCTTGCAAACTTTCAAGGAAACAGAAATGGGTTCCTATAGAAAAATATTGACCAGCAAATCTCTGAGTATAATTGGTTAAATCCAATTATATATCCAAAAAGTAGACTCTAAGTAGCATGCTTTAGAAACAAAAAAACATAAAAAAAGGTGGAGTATAGCTCCCAAACAAACAATTTGAAGTCAAGAGATACCAAGGTGTGCTACAACAAGGACACACATGCATACATACACATATACATAAACATACATATGCATATACATACACTCTCATATGCATACACATACACACACATGCGTACACACAAATACATACAAATATATATACACATACTCTCTCACTTGCATACACACATAAGAGACACACATATACATACACAAATACACATATTCATACACACACTTTTTCACACATATGCATGTATATACATACATACATACATACATAGACACACACATATACACAAACACTCACATACACACATGCATATTCATGCATATGCATGCATACATACACACATGTACATACACATATACATACACACATGCATATGCATACATACATACACAGACATATGCATACATACATACATATACATACACACATATGGATACACACATATGGATACACACATACACGCATATACACATACACACATATACATACATGTTTTAGGTTTAGGTCTTTAGGATTGGGGTTTTAGGTTTTTTACATACATACACACGCACATACATACATACATACATACATACATACATACATACATACATACATACATACATACATACATACATACATACATACATATACATATACATATACATATACATATACACATGCATACACACATATACATGTTTTAGATCTAGTTCTTTTAGGATTAGGGTTTTAGGGTTTTTACAGATGCGTACACATATGCATATTATACACACACACACACATACACATATATATACATATGCATACACACATACATACATATACATGTTTTAGGTCTAGATCTTTAGGATTAGGGTTTTTGGGTTTTTACACATGCATACACATATATACACATACACACATAATACATATACACATACACATATATATACACATGCATACACACATATACATGTTTTAGGTTTAGGTATTTATGATTAGGGTTTTAGGGTTTTTACACATGCATACATATATGCATATTACATAAACACACACATACACATACAGATATATATACACATGCATACACACATATACATGTTTAGGGTTAGGGTTTTAAGATTAGGGGTTTTGGCTTTTACATACATAGACACATGCATACACACATATACACATATACACATATACACATATACACATATACACATATACACATATATACATATATACATATATACATATACACACATATACACATATATCAAATGCACTATGTATAATTAAATATATAAAAAATTAAGGTGTTTGAATTGAAATAAATATATATAATTAAATATATAAAAAATAGAGTTGTAATTTTATTATGAATATATATAATCAAATAAAAATTAGGAAAAAATAAAATATATAATAAAATATACTATGTTTAATTAAATATATAAAAAATTTGGGATTTTGAATTAAAATAAATATATATAATTGAATATATAAAAAAGAGGATTTTAGGTTTAATATTAATATATATAATAAAATCAAAATCAAGAAAACATTTAGAATAAATAATAAAATGTACTGTGTATAATTGAATATATAAAAAGTTAGGATTTTTTTAATAAAGTAAATATATATAATTAAATATATAAAAAATAGGATCTTAGGTTTAATATTAGTATATATGATCAAATAAAATCTGATAAAAAAAGTAGAATATATTATGAAATGTATTATGTATAATTAAATATATGAGGAATTAGGATTTTTGAATTAAAATAAATATATATAATTAAATATAGATAAAATAGGATTATATTTTTAATGTTTATATATATAATAAAATATATATATAAATTAGAAAAAACATTAGTATATATGATAAAATATGCTATGTATAATTAAATGTATAAGAAATTAGAGTTTTAGTATTAAAATTAGTATATATAATTTGATATACCTAACAAGTGGACTTTACATCGATTGGACATTTTTACCATAAATAGTGTTGGGTCCCATTGACTGCATCCCAATCGCTTGCAAGCTGCTTTAAAGTGGACATACACTCTTGATCCTCCATCAATAAGGACTCATGTCTAGAAGGTGTCTTTGATAGTGAAATTCACTACTAGAATTTCATAATCTACATTAATATGTAGAGCATCCTTGTTCTCGACACCAACAATATTTGGATATTGCCCCTTCTCTTACTTTCCTTGATGGACTTGTTCCAATTATTGTCTAAGTTTGCCCATCAACTGAGTCTTGAACTCAGAGACATGTTCGAACAACTATCCAACATGTATTGATAGACAAATTTATAGTAAAACAAAAAATAATGCATCATATAAGCCTTGCATAATCTCTATGGATGATAGTTGTTGAGTGTCCATTACTTGCTTTCCATGTTTTCAGGTTGGACTACTTACTTCTACTCATTTGGTTTATTGCTGTCCATCTTATTATGGAATTGATCCTAAAGTTACTAATCATGTTGTAACTATCAAAATATCCATGCTCCACCCCTTTGTCCAAATCTAGTTTCATTCTCATGCTAGCACACAAATCCTATAGGCAAGAAGATTTTCCCTCTATGCCATATAAGGAGGGCCTCACTTCATGTCTCCTCATTCATTCATGTACTCCCATGATGCTTTAACCTTGGGGTTCAAGCTCCATGCTTCTTATGTAAGTTCTCTCTCCATATTTTGATTCATTTGTATTTCATCTCATTATCTTATTATTTCTAGTATTCTTTGAACATCCATTCTTGTTTGTAGCTTGCTGAGTATCTTGGTTTGTGTCTATCATAATGGTACCAGAGCACAGGTATTGTGTCTACCATAATGGTAGTAGAGCACAAGTATTGTGTCTACCATAATGGTACCAGGGCACATGTATTATGTATCATTTTTGTTATCATTTCATTTATTCTCATTAGCACAAATTCATTTTTATCTATGACCTCCCTCCCTCCCTTTTATCATATCTTTAATTTAAAATGTTTTATCATTAGGTTATCACTTTAGTGATTCATATTGTGCAAAATAAAGTTCTTTTTAGCACTATGATTACAATAAAATCGCTTATGAGCATGCCAACAAGGCCTATCATGCAGGTCAATTAGTTATCTATGAATCCGCAGAAATACAAGCTTCCATAGGGCCTCAAGTACGTGCTTGCTTGGAGATAATTCTACCATTGTTGCACAACTCAAGTTCAAGATCTCTTTAGCATTGGTGGATATCCTAATAGTAATACCCAAGATGAAGTGGCCAACAGGCCTAGCAATACTTGAACTTCAAACTCTGATGCCATCTCAATGACCTTGATTTCTTATCAGCTACATTGCTCCACATTGAAATATCAACATCTTTTGTAGAGTATATATGCAATAGATAGTTTTGACAAGCACAAAGGAATTTTTTTTGTAACTCCACACAAGTAGAACAAATATGCATCAAGAAATTCATATGGTATCCCATTTGGTGGTTCACCATTTGTTAACCTAATAAGGTGATCTGATGCATGTGTGTATTAACTTTCTTGACAATGACTTCAATGCTAAACTCCATAAGAAAAACAAACCATCTTACCAATATTCTTGTATTGCAAAGTTTATTCATAAGGTAAAGAAGGGCATGATTATTGACATAAAACCTAAACTTATTTGTTAGCAAATAATATCTATATTTTTTTAACCACATAAATAATTCATAAGACTTCTCTTTCAACAGTGGTGTAGTTTCTCTATGCATTATTGAGCTGTCGGCTAGCATAGGCAATGGGAAAATCAAACCTACCTTCATTAACAAGATATGTTAATATAAAATTTGTAGCATTGTTGGATGCATCAACATGTACATGGAAGATCTTATTCCAATCTAGGACTTTCAATATCGGAGTTGTGACATTTGTGTTTCAACTCTTCAAAGGCTTTCTAACCCTCTTTGGTCCATTCAAATTTTGTGATCAAAACTTACAATGGTTTAGAAATGATTGCATACATGTGGATAAAGCTACAATAATACCCACAATGGCCCATGAAAGCGTAGACTTCCTTGCTATTCCTAGGCTTTGATAGATTCATTATCACCTTGATTTTGTCTTCATCCATCAAAATTCCACATTTTTGACAATATGTCCCTAGATCTTTCCTTGTCTTACCATGGAGAGATAATTTTTTGGATTTAATGAGACTCAATATTATTTGCATTTAGCAAATAAATTTTTCAACATTGGGATATGATCACGTATGAGTGAAAATATGCACATAATCCATCCACATATGCTTCCAAAGATTTTTGAATAAATTCTTTAAATACATGAAACATTAATCTTTGAAGGTCACAGATGCATTTGTTATACCAAAAGGCATAACTTTGAATGCATATATCCCATAGTGGATAACAAAAAAAGTCTTATGTTGATCTTTAGGTGTAATTGCAACTTGATTGTAGCCTGAGAAACCATTTAAAAAGTTGTAAAATTCTTTCTTGCTAGTATTTCCAAAAGATGATCAATAATTGGGAGTGTATAGATGTCCCTAATGGTAGTAACATTAACCTTTTTTCTGGTTGATGAAAACTCTTAGTTTACGATTTTTCTAGGGAAGCACAACTATGGGGGACACCCATTTGATGTGCTTAATCTCATATATAAATCTTGCTTCTAAGAGTTTATCGATTTCCTCTTTAATTTTGGTTGGATATACATCATTATGATTGTATGTCCTTTGTTTCGAGGATTTTGCATCTGATGCCCATAGGAATTCTAAGGGCATAAATAGAGGATCCACACTTTTCAAATCTCTATATAAGCAAGATAATACATCTCAATACTATTGGAACAAGTCTTCTAGTTGAGCCTCTTCTATGCCTATGACCCTTTTAGGACTCATTTCATAATTAAACTCTAGTTTTGTATGAATGGAAATTAAGTCCTTATCAGAACTCTCAACTTGAACCATTACTAGCTCTTCTTCCTCAATTCTTTCTAGAACCATCAACATGAGTAATCCATTAAGGTCGTAACCTTGTGCATTGCAATGTTCTGTTAAAGTGTTTTCATAAATCAATAACTGAATCACTAGAGTTGTAGGATCTCTTCATGCTAGTCATTTCTCTCCTTTATGAGCTCGCCTACAAAATGGATGGGAGACATGCCTCTATTCTCAAATGTATGCAGATTGATTGTAGTTATTATTCCTAAGTTAGGCAAGTAAAGTGCATTGCTACCCAATCTTACACAACTTTCAATATTGACGCATGCATGGTCTTCCTAGATTCATCTCATATTTGCTTATTTGCACAAAGTGTAGATGGCTAGATTATGATAAAAGCCAACTCCAAAAGTATCCAGCTTTACATTTTGTAGAAAATCAGTGGATAGCTCTATATGTCCATTGGATAGCTATAATTTTAGATGAATCTGCCACAATGTAAGTTTTCCCCACTTTCCCAATAAGGATTTTATGGCTATTGCTATGCATGCTCCACTATCTAAAATTGCTTTTGTAGTGTGACCTTTCAATGAGACAGGTAGGCATGTGTTGCCCTCCACTCCTTTGCTATATTCTCCTATCTTATCGACTAGCACTTGCTTCACACTCAAGTTATCTAATTTAGGCTTAGATTTTAAAGATTTCGTATGGGTGGAGATTTGGTCCACATGTTTGGCCATTTTTTCCCATAAGTGTGGCTTTGTGTGCACTAGTTCCATTACAATTAACATACATGTTACTTGGGTATTTTTCAATACTTCCATGCTCGATGTATTCTTTGTTGTTTGAGAAATAGGAAACCTAATGGATGTTGCTTTATTCAGTACCAAGTCTCTTTAATATTTTCCCATATATTTTGCAAGTGCATGAGATCACCATCTTCTTCCTCTTTTGTTGAGAGATCAATTATTGAAGCAGTCTCATTGAAACGACAATCCAAGAATTGAGATTCATCAAAATCTTGAACCTCTTTTAGCAGTGGTTCTTCTCCATCTTTCCTCTCCTTCTTCCATCTTGCTTCTTACATCTGATCCCATAAGTACTTTGGCCACTTCTCTTCTACTTCAGGGATCACAGAGCTAATTTCTACCTTTGTCATAATTTCAATTCTCTAACTCATTAGCAATAGGTTCTAGAGTCAAATATTTCATTGAAACTGGCACCATCCTAGGCTCAATGGGGTCTTCTCTTGGCTCTTTTCTTGTGCTAGGTTATAACTTAGACAAGTGTAGTTCTCGACCCATCAATGAAGTGAGGATGGGTTTTTGAACTAAAACTGTTGTTGTGATTTCTCCCTAAGAAGGCTAGCTGCTTTAGGAATTCGTTGTGACAAATCAATGATTTTTATGCACACGGTGAGCCTTTCTTTATCTAGTTGGGCATCAACGTAACAATGGTGGAGAGTCTCTACATCAAGGAAACGTTTTACAAACATCATCTCTAAGTCCTCAAGGAGCAAATCTAGTAACATAGAACCTACTTTCACTTTTTCTTAAGTGTTCTTTTCCTTGGATGCTACTTATTTTTCTTGAGAAACTTCAATGCATGCCTTTTGAAGTTCTCTCTCTAGGATTTCTACTTTCCTCTCCCATTTTTGACCAATTTTATCCTGACGTTGTTTCCAAGTCAAGTTCCTTTCTTCTTCTTCTTTCCCCAGATGGATCTAAATTGATGGATTGAGGAGATGAACAATTTTCTTCATTTGATTTGTAGGCATCATGCTCAGCATGTTCTTTAGCTTGGGCCTATGTTACTGCTTGAAGAGGCACTTGCTCTTCAGAACCACTACCACTTTCCATGATCTCAATCATTTCCAATGTAGTGTGAGTAGTGTTTTGAGGGTTTTGAGGATAGTCTAATTTAGTTAAGTTCTCTTTACTACATGCCTCACAAGAGCATTCAATCTTCCAAGTAAATGTCCTATATGGTTTTTGTAGCATGGAACATTAGAAGAAAATGCACATTTTATGCAGCATTGTTTTTTAACTTCTCCTTTTTTCTATATAATAAATTATTGCACTAATTGATCATTCCGATTGGGGTTTTCTAGCTCGAATGTTTCTTTGATTTGCACTATGTTTGATGTGTGATGTGCCCAACTTGATGTCGAACGTTCCTTGTTTGGACATGTTGTCTTGCATCCTTGAATGTTAAGAGATTCTTGAGTGAATATGGCTACGTAGTATTGTCCACCATACTTGTTGAGCAATTCATGCACATGTTATGCAACATTTGATGGGCTCATTGAATTTTTTTTATGCACAAGGCATTGGTGACATAATCCTATGGAGATAATTTCATGGTGCTTCTTGTACTTTTTGATTTCATGGTGCTTCTTGTACTTTTCCGAGGACCTAGCTATGTGATGCTCTTAATACACTTTGTTTTGAGGTGACAAAAACTAACTATAGTCGAGCTATCTGATGGAAAATTGCATTGGAAAATGCATTGAAATGGATGATGAATTAGGTCTTGCCTTGATCCTACCAAAGCCCAAGGAAAAGCCTAAGCCATGATCCACCTTAGGGAATCCCATCAAAGAGGAACTGGGCAACATGCTTGTTAATATCTGTAAATGGGGAAAAATGTTTCAAACTTTTGAAGGTTCTATAGATTGGCTATACTAAAAGTATCCACAAGCACCATCTACTTCACGGCCTCATGTGGTAGAAGGACCATCCAAGGGGGCTGTTTTCTATTTTTCCATCACCATTTCTATGAATAGGAAACTTCCATAATCATGTATATAGATAAAAATTCAGAATTTCTTTTGTTTCTATATTTTTCATTCACTTTTCCTTCTTCACTAACATTTGTGCATTCATCGTAAGATTATGAATTTGTGTTTTTTGGTCTTCTCAATGTGTTGGGTTATTGCATTTTAAAATCCAATGGTTTTGCTTCCACAACTGTCATGCCATGCTTATTTGAGAGTCATAGGAAGAATCACAATGAATAGTTAAAATGAAGTATAGTGTTGAGATGAATACCTAAGAGTGATGCACAAAGATTGGGAATGGTATTGACACTTTGATCTTTGTTTGTGAATGTGTGGTTGGAAGTTGTAATGTGTGTCAAAACTATTGTAATGTCATACATTTCCTCACTAAAGTAAGGTACATGAATTAGAGCAATGAAGGAATGGAGCTATGTTATCAGAGGGTTGGGGGGGGGGGGGGGTTTATCAATTAGTAAAAGCAATCAGAGTGTTGCGGCATTGTGCTTTGGAGGTTGTGTGCCATTTTGAGCTGTTGCACAGGGCTCTTGCAAGGATAGTTACCAAAACAAGAAGGTATATTATTTCTTTCCATAGGTACAATCAAATAGGGAAGCTCTCTCTTTCCTTGCATTTGAAAGGAGAAGGGTGTATAGAATGTATCAAAGAGATGTGTTGTGTACATCATGAGATTCTTTCACATACGATTTGTAGAGTGGAGTTGACAGAGAGAGAGGGTTAAGTGTTGTGTCATCATATCCTTTGAGAGATGATGAGTGAAATGATTAGCACATTGACTTCTTTCCAATTTTCACATCAGAGAAATCACAAAGAGTGTGGCTCCTTTGAAGAAAGAGTGAAAGGGGAGTTATGCAATGTTTTATGCTAAATGATGCAAGTGAGGAACTGAGGAAGGTAGGATGAGATAATTGTGAGGTATGCATTCCTCTAAAGAGAGAAGTAGGTTGGTAGATATGGTAGGAGGATTATAATGTTGCATATGGTTACTTGTAGATAGTTGGAGGAGAGTGTGGGAGTAGTGTAGGCAGGAAAGACTCAGAGATGGAAATGTTATTTGAAAGCTTAATTTTCTATCAATCATTGTGGGTGCACAAGCTGATGGCTAGGTGTATGGGCCAAATATTGGTATCGTACACCTATTGTTATTGTATGTGTAAATTTATCTTTTTACTCGTATGTTTCTATTTCAATGAATCTACAACAAAATGGGGTTCCATTTTCTTACCAATCATCTTTGAGTAGAAGTGGAAATAATATTGGGATGTTGTCCCACCCTATTTGAGAGACATTATATGCATGGAATCCATACTAAACTTAGGACATGCCACATAGTGGGTGGACTAATGTACAAAAAATGGCATTCATGGATTTTGTGAACTCCTACAAACTCCAACAAAGAATTGAACCAACTTCAAATTAGCACACATAAGTCATACATCAAGTGAGTGTATGTGGAAGTGTTACATGTTGTGAGTGGTTATATTTTTTAATGCAAAGAGTACATGTGTGTGAATTCTATAGTAAAGGCCAATGGAATATGTTGTGCTCATAATATGTCCATAACTTGATGCATTGGATGACATGGTTAATGAATTGGAATTGGAAGGGTGAATTCCACAAGGCATCTTTGAAATGATCATGCTTATGAATGGAAGATTTTTCCCAAGGCTTTGGAAGGAGTCTTAAAGTCCCCAAATTTTCTTCAAGGTCCCATTGGTTTGCCAAGGTCTCTAGAAGCTTACCAAGGCTCCATTGGGGTTGCAAGGCTTCTTCAAGGTCCCATTGGTCTGCAAGGTCCTGAGAAGAGCACCACACCACTTTAGAGTTGCAAGGTCCCATGATTGGAACTTACATTCTATGGGGTAAAAAGTGGGCATTGTGCTATTCATGAAATATATGCACATGTGGCTAAGCACCACAACATCAAGGGATATTGAAATTTAATAGGAATTATTTTTGGCATGTTTGAGGTTATCATCAATGTCTTGTAGTTTGAAAAAAAGGTAATTTGAGTGTATCTATCATTTTAAAGCATGAATTCATTTTGGCTAGTGTTTAAATTTATACTTGGGTATAACTGACTTGCTTGATTTTTTTCGAGATCCAAGTTGAAGAAATTGATTGCTAGACAGGTGTCATGAGTTTCCAACTAGGTCTTATGAATTGTTCAAAAATGTTTTTTTGAGTATTGAAATTGATTGCAAGTGTGAAGTTGTTTCCTTTCCATGTGTCTATGCACTTGATATTTGTTGTGAATGTTTGTTTTGATCAATTGAACTCAATTACAAGTTTTGAAAATTTGTTCTATAACTTTTTCCAAGACTCTCATTGAAGGTCCCATGCCATGTTCCACACTCATCAAAGAAGGGTTTCTTGGTGTGAGTTGTAATTTGCCTTTGGCTAACTAAAGTATTTCAATGAGGATGCACCATGGTGCACTCTCCTAATTTAGAGCTCCACGACGATACCCTCCTAGTAGGAAATCGAGCTCTAGATGTCGCATACAGTACTCCACATCACACAATTCTCTGCACTGCCCTTCAGAATACACAATAAAATACAATACATAGAGAACACGAACACAGATTTCTTGAGCATTACAAATGTGGCCGAACTTAAAATCTATGCTGAGCAGGACACTATATGTTTTATTAAAGAACATATATAAAAGTGTCCAATGGCCATTTGGCCTTTCACATGGACACTAATGGTAACAATCTCCCACTAAAGGCCAATATGGAAAAAGTGAGAATGGGAGAAAAATAAAGAACAATGAAGAATACCTGAGTGTAAGTATACAAACTATACCTCCCACTTGATGGGCATGTGACACATTATACAAGTAATTGTGTAAGATCATGAATCAAGTAAGCCCCATCAAGTGACAACATTGTTGAAAGATATCTTGTGGTAGTGCTTTAGTCAAAGCATCTGCAACATTAACTTGAGTATGAACCTTCTCAAGAATAATTCACTCAGTGGCTAAGCAATCTCTAATGAAGTGATGCCTTACCTCTTTTGGAGTTAGACGTCTGTCGAAGCATGCAAACAGCACAAGGAAGAAGAAGAAGCTTGGAGTACAACACACAATGCTGAATGTATTACCACTAGAATGTACAAAGATAAGTGGCCAGTTAGGGCAATATTCATATATATATAAGTCGAGGGAAAAAAACATCCTAAAGAGGGAAAAAAGTGCCCCGGTGGTCCTAGAGTGTTCACACACATCATTACCTAAATATATCAACAAATCCCCCCAGGGAGTGATGCGGTGAACAAGGAGCTCTCACTCATGTATAAGGAAGTGCCAAGCTATGTGGAATCAATCCACAAAAGGAAGTAAGCCCAAAGCTTTGCGGAAAGCTTCAAACTTCTCCCTAGGCAGAGCCTTTGTAAAAAGGTCTGCAACGTTCTCCTGCATGGGCACATATACCAAGCTGATCTCCCCAATAGAGAACCTCTCCCAAACATAATGATAATGCACCTCAATGTGCTTAGTGAGAGCATGAAACACAGGGTTCCTCGCAACTGCCAATGCGCTCTGATTCTCTGTGAAGATGGTGGTGGCAGAAGACTGACCAACACCCAAATCAGCCATAAGGCGTCTGAGACACACACACTCAACAGTCGCTGTGAAAGCTTCCCTATACTCAGCCTCACAACTAGAAGTGGCCACAATAGGCTGCTTCTTGCTCAACCAAGATATACATGAGCTACCAAGCATGAAGCAAAAGCCACTAGTGGACACACGAGTGTCATAACAACCAACCCAATCACTATCAGAAAAAGCATGCAAATATGGCTATAGTGATCCCCCCTTGGGATAAAACAATCCAAGTAGCCGAGTACCACTCAAGTAGCCAAAGATGCACTTAACCACCTACCAATGCTTGACACCTAAACAATGCATAAACCTGCTCATTTGTGAGACAACAAACTAATAAATATCTGGTTGAGTAATGCATAAGTAAAATCAAGCATCCAAGAACCTGCTGATAGAGAACAACATCAAATGCATCACCAACATCATGAAGACTCAATCGTAAACCTGTCTCCATAGGATTGTCAATAGGTTTATAGTCTTCAAGGCCAAAACACTACAATAATGTGTCAATATATTTCATTTGACACAAAGCCATTCCACCATTAACTTCCATAAATCGAATGCCCAAATAGTGATGCAAATGCCCCAAATCAAACACCTTAAATGAGGCATGCAAATCAGCCTTAAAATCAGTAATATGCATGTCATGAGGACCAGTGAGCAACATGTCATCAACATACACCATAATGATCAGAAGCACATCATTAGCACACTTAACATATAAGGTGCTTTCAATTGGATTGTTCTCAAAACCATGTGCAATGAGATAGGCATGTATTTTTTCATATCAAGCATGTGGTGCTTGCCTTAAACTATATAATGCCTTCTTTAACTTGCACACCTGGTTTTCATGCCCTTTCTACACAAAGCCACAGGGCTAAAAAACATACACTTCTTCATGCAAGTCACCGTTCAGAAATGTTGTTTCAATTTCCAAATGATGTACATTCCAACCATGATGAGTTGCAAGTGCACAGATGCTACAAACAGTAGTCATTCAGCAAGTAGGAGCAAAGGTTTCATCAAAATCAATGCCTCTTTCCTGTGCATAACCCTTTGCAACAAGCCTGGCTTTATACCTATCAACTATTCCATTAGGTTTATGCTTTAGCTTGTATACCCACTTAGTGCCAATGGTCTTCGTGCTAGGAGGCAAGTCACATAAAGACCAGGTATCATTTTCATGATAGCATCATATTCAGATTGCATTGCAGCCATCCATTGTTCAGAATTTTGTGCTTCATCAAACGAAATAGGTTCAGTCTCATCACAGAGACTAGAGGCAGCCATAGCATAGCAATCTGATGCAAAAGAGAGAGCCTGACCACATACGATATGATAGAGGTGCATCTAATTTGTTATCATGCAAGGTCTGCACCATCCATTTTGGCATAGTTTTTACCTGCTCAATATTAGCTCTCTCATCAACAAGTGCACCATGTAAATCTGCATCAGAAATGGAATGATATGCATCATCACATGAAACCTGTAAAGGCTGAGAAGTTGCCTCATTAGGACCAGCACTACACTGTCCACCTATAAAAAGAGGCAGCAAAGTATCATACATGTCTTTGGAGCTATCAGATGTCTCCTTAGTACATGAAAGCAATGGCTGAATACCATCTTCCATAAAAACAACATCATGGCTAACTAGAATGCATTTAGTCTGTGGATGATACAGACGATAGACTTTACTTTGAGAACTATATCCAACAAAAATACATTTTACTGCTTTATCATCCAATTTTGTACGATGGTGTTCAGGCACTAATGCATATGCCAGACAAGCAAAAATATGCAGATGAGCAACAGGTGGCTTACGACCATGCCAAGCCTCATATGGAGTGATAGACTGCAACACTTTAGTGGGACACTTGTTCAGTACATATGCTATACGCATAACAGCCTCAAGCCAAAAACTATGTGGTAAAGCCTGACCCTTCACCATACACCTTGCCATCTCCATGAGTGACTTGTTCTTTCGTTCAGCAACTCCATTGTGTTGAGGTGTATACGGCACTCTACACTGATGTTTTATCCCATGTTCAGCCAGAAATGCATTAAAGTCAGAAGACATATATTCCCCCCCTCGATCAGAACGGAGGGTGCCCATTTTACATGCTATCAGTTTTTTAGCCAAAACCAGAAACTGTTTGAAGCACATAAACACTTTGACTTTTCCTTCAATGGATATACCGATGCATGCCTAGAAAAATCATCGATGAAAGTCACGATGTAAAGATAGTTCCCAAAAGAGGTGTCTACATAGGACCACAAACATCACTATGTACAAGCTGCAATTTTTGAGTAGCCCGAACTATACCATCTTTCGGGAAGGAAGAACACTTCATTTTTCCCAAAATATAGCCTTCACATACATGTTTACCGGGTGCCTCAAGTTTGGCCAAAGAGGACACCATTTCAGTTTTCTGCAGGCATAGTAAAATAGCAAAATTCAGATGAACAAAGCATGCATGCCAAAGTTTTGCATCTGACATAGCCTGAGAATCATGTACTGCACATGCCAAATCATTTATAGATCTTTCATAGTCTATGAGCTTATACAGCCCATGACATAAAACGCTAGAAGTAATAATGACGTTTCCATTTGAGAGACCATGAACTGTACATCTGTGATCAATAAATTTGACAACCAAGCCAATCTTGTCTAATGCAAAAACTGATAACAGATTTTTCTTGATCCCTGGCACAAACAAAGCATCTGACAAAGTGAAAGAACTACCATCAGCAATAGTCAAAATGATCTTACCAACTCCCATTACAGGATAGGAGGAGTTGTTGGTGCATGTAACAGTATTCCCTGTAGGGGCAGGCTCGAGTGAAGAGAAGAAACTGTATTGTGAGGTAATATGTTTGGTCGCCCCACTATCAAAGTACCAAACATCTTAGTCTACTGCAGACATGCACTGCTCATGAGAAGATGGGTCAAAATCGCAAACAGTAGTAAACACCCATTCTTCTTCCTGCACAAGATTAGCAGATTCTGTTTTTGATGTAGAGGCCTCTACAACAACCATTCCGGCCTCTTTCTTCTTTGTCTCTTTAGCAGCCAGTTTTCGACAACTCTTGATGACATGATCATTTGCTTTACAATATTTGCATGTCTTTCAATACCCTGCACAATATTCCATAGTCCTATTTCAACCAATACATGATGCATCATATAAGCCCATAATGGGTAGTTGGTACCATCCAACTTATCCTCAACAGCCACCATACGGAATACATCACTGCTTTCAGCCATGGCCGGTGACTAAAATACCTTGATGCAGAAAATTGACTGTATCTCAAAAAGTTGAACATAACTGCCTAGATGAATTCTGCTCAACCTGTAGTAGAGTTTGAGACGCTTATATTGGCGAACCAAAATTGGTATATACCTTTGGCACAAAAAGACAAAATAGCCTACATAAGTGTTGCGATAGTGCATTTGAAGGTCGAAACAAGCTCAAATCGTGATTTCAGCACCAGATAGTGAAGGTCTTTTGATCTCTGAAACACCCTGAGTATGCTTACCAAATTCCGTGCGATTCTGAGACTACAATTGGAGAGGTGTAGACAACACCCTAGATGAAGCCGCGACCTGCTCTGATACCAATTTTTGGAGTTAGACATCTGTGGAAGCATGCAAACAACATAAGGAAGAAGAAGAATAAGCTTGGAGTACAACACACAATGCTGAATGTAATACCAATAGAATGTGCAAAGATAAGTAGCCCGTTAGGGCAATAGGCATATATACAAGCCGAGGAAGAAAACCTTCTAAAGAGAGGAAAAAGTGCCCCGGCAATCCTAGAGTGTTCACACGCATCAATGTTCTTGGTCTTTTCATGATAGACCGAAATCTTAGCCAATGCAATGTTCTTGGTCTTTTCATGATCAACAACCTCAATGTTCTTGGTCTTTTCATGATAGACCGGACTCTTAGCGAATGCAATGGCACTCTGAATATCACTAAGCAAATGAGGTATATATTGATGTAGACCCATATCACAAGCAAGATGATAAAGCCACAATGCTTCCTTACATGCCTCACTTGCTACAACATACTCTCGTTCTATAGTGGAAACAATTGTACATTCTTAAAGACGAGATATCCAAGAGATAGCACCTCGAGCAAAATGAAAAATTTACTGTTATGTAGACCTAGGATTGTCTACACATCCGACATAATAAGAATATGTGTAATCAATGATGGATGATTTCCCTCTAGCCAATCATAGATACTTGTCCTTAGGTGCCACTTAGATATCTCAAGATCATCTTGATTGCTTCCCAATGCTTCTCACTAGGATTAGGCATATACTACTACTCACAACTCCCATTGAAAATGTAATGTTTGGTCTCGTAGCTACCATAGCATACATGAGACTACCAACAAGAGACTGATAAGGAATTTTGGTCATGAATTCCTTTTCCTCATCTGATTTGGGGCAATCATCCTTGCTCAATTTCACATATGTGGGTAAAGGTGTACTCAATGTCTTTCCACCCGACATATTAATCTGTGAAGTACTTTGGATATGTACTCACTATGAGACAAATATATTCATCTTTTACTCCTATCGCAAGTAATGTGCATACTAAGAATATGTTTAGGATCCTCCAAATACTTTGTATCAAATGTTTGACTCACTTCTTTTTTAGAATTGAAAAGTCGTAAGAGGACTTCCCAACAATCAACATATCATCAACATAAAGTATCAAGCATATCAAACTGCCATCTGAGGATCTCTTTGTGTAGAGACAGTGATCCTCATTGCTTTGAGAATAGCCTTGAGACTTCATAGAAGCATCACAATTTTGGTACCATTGTCTAGGGGACTGTTTAACTCCATGTAAGATATTCTTCAACTTACAAACATAATTTCTTTGCCAAGGACTACATAATATGGTGGCTTCCCTATCCATAACTCTTGTGCCACTCTTAGACTTTTGGTAGTACTATGTGAAAGGGTAATGACATGATATGCACTCAATATTGCTTCGGCCCAAAAGCCTTGTCAAACGGTTTTGCATGATGCAACATAGAAACTAATCTATCTCGAATAGTTCCATTCATCCTTTTAGCTACACCATTTTGTATTGGGGTATAAGAAGCTGTAAATTATCTATTTGAAGCAAGCCATTTTCTGAAAATAGGGAATACAACATCATTCAATTTGATAGGATATACCCATAATTTTCTAGTAGCATCATCTATGAAAGTGATAAAGTAAAGAGAACCACCTAGTGATCTTGTGGGCATAGGACCACACACATATGTAGTAATGAGATTTAAAGGCTGAAGTGAAAAGTCAATGTGCATTTTATGCACATTCATTGTTTGCCTTCCATATTGACAATGCTCACAAAATGAAAAATCAGAGAAAATTTTACATTAGGATTCCCTACCAAGGAGGAAGTGTTTAATATTATTGGCAAAACATATCATTGGGGCAAAATGTTTTAGCCCTTTGAAGATTTTACTCATTGGATCCAATAGAAGTACCAACATCTAGCATATCCTCCTTCTCAGGTTGTTGAATGAATTCCTAATATAGCACTTCAAAGTCCTTCAAGGCCATGTTTAGAGTCTCCTCCAAGATTTCTAGCCAAACCTACTTTAAAAACCTAAGCAAGTGTCCTTTTCACAACAAGTTCTAGGCATTTTGGCTCGAGGATCATATTCTCAATGGCTTGTATAACCAGTGATAGTTGTACTTCACAAGGAGTTCAACATCCAATGCCATCTTATCCACCTAAGAACACTCGAGGGGTTCTTCATTTGAATAGAAGGCAAACCCATTGTCAATACCAATATTCGAAGACAACCATGAATGAGGCTTTTGCATGCGAAGTTCAAGTTATATATCCAAACACCATGACCTTAAGATCTACAAAAGGACAATCAATGATAACACAACAAAAAATAGTACAACATTGAGGAACAAACATGGAACCAAGAGCATTATTTCCTATTGCTCATAAAACATTCTCATTGCTTTGATTATGGACTAGCTCATGTAATTAGAAATTGCCCTAGTCACCCCAAAACAATCTAAGAGACCACACATGTCCGTATGGGACCACTATCCTTGCAAACAAGTAAGTCAGCTCAAAAGCAGGTACCAAAAGTGGCCCCTAAGGTTCAAGTAAAAGAACAATTAGTCCAAGTAGGCACTAAGTAGATCATGAAAGATCAACAGATACAGGAAGAGTCACAATATTCTGATACTATAAAGAAATAAATGAAGAAGCCTAGAAAGGCTAAGACTAAACAAATATGGAAGTGTAAGAGAGCAGAGTTTGAAAGTCAAATTCAATAGCTAGAAAAATCCATAAGCATACAATGAGCCAAAGCAAAGGAATCAGATTCATGATTAGCATGCAATGAGAAATCAATGGCAAAGCCCAAATCGACTGATGAAGTTATAATTGTAAAAAGTAAAGACTTAAATATGCTCTTACAAGTATACCTTGTACATATTTAGGAGAGACCCATTGTCAAACAACATATGGAATGTTATTCTTGTAAGTACCCTATTGCGGAAAACATGGACATATGTAGACAAATGTTCAAAGTTACCCAACAATTATTGAGTAGAATTTCTATGGTGGCTCCTCTTACCCTAAGGAGATATTAGATAAGACTACACCACAAAAAATAGAGCACACACAAAAAACTTCAAGAGCCACATCCACTATACACTCAGATCAAGGAAAGCTTGGTGTTGACACTCAAGGTCAAGCACAAGGTGTGGAAACATGTCAAAGAAGTAGACACATAAGAGGAGGGAGAATTTAGGGATCTCCAAGAAGTATATGTCAAAATTTCAAAAGAAATCCCTAGGAAAATAGTGATTTTTATCACTAAAAACCATTGTAAATATCATTTTGCATTTTGCCACTCCATTTTGTTTAAACTGAGGAGTCCTCGATCTTGAGGAGTACTAAAAGTAGCTACATACCAATTTTCATAATTTTTAGACTCCATTTGAACCCCTAAATAAGCCCTAGAACCTAATTTTTAACTAGGCCAGACACTAGGTTATGACAGGGCCAACACTAGTCAAAAAACTATAATGAGGTTTTCTTGTTGGAGATTGAAGATAGATTTGAGCTTTGTATACTTTCTTTGAGCTTTCTAATAGAAAGCTTTCCATTGTTCCTCTCTTTGCTCTTACCGTGTGTGTGCATGTGTGTGTGTGCATGCTCGTGTGCTTCTCACTCACACACTTGTGCCTTCACTTGCTCATGGTCTCCATACTAGTCCTCACATCTCCATGGATTGACATTTATGAGGTGGATCTCCTCATGTTAGTACTCACCATTGTGCTAGAGTGACACTGAATTCGGCACCATTGCTGGGGAGAGAGCTTAGAAAACGTGTGCGTGATGGAAAGATGTACAGTTGCATTATTGGAAGGTAAAAAATAGTCTTTTTTTTTCAGTTTCTGATTTTTTCTCCGCCTTCATCATCATCATCATCATCACCATCTCCCATCTTCACCTTCTCAAATTTTTTTCATTTTGTGACTCTATATTCCCTCTTTCTGCCTTTTTTCTTATTTGTAAGGAGCCTAAAGAGGGTGTATAGTTGAAATGTGGGGGAAATACTAAGCTTTGTGCTCTCAAAACACTAGAAATCTGAAGAACACTCTTGTGGCATGAAATGACGTACGACAAGTATTGCAAGTGTAGTATCGTGGGTTAAGTGGAAGATTTTGCATCTACAGGCACATAAGCTGACAAGGAGGGCACAAAGAGCACATATCCATAAAAATTTTTGAATTTGGACTTCAAAAAGTCCAATTATTGTGATCGGTTGAGTTTAGGTATCACGATACCAGAATTCTTGTGTGTCGTGATACTTGGCAGGTATCGTGTATCGCCGATGCCTTATACTCCCCGTGTATCTTGATACTTCTCAAGTATCACATATCGTTGGGTCAAGTATCACTAGGTTGTGTATCATCGATACTTCACGAGTATCATGTATCGTTAGGTTGTGTATTGCTAATACTTCACGGGTATCATGTATCGTCGTGTCAACTAGGTTGTGTATTGCAATACTTCACATGTATCGTGTATCGCACTCCCTTGTGTATCGTGAATGGTGTGATCTCAAGTATTGTATCAAGAAAATCTGGTATCATGTATCATTTCACACTCGAGTATCATGTAACATTGCACACTTATCATGTATCATGTTGGAGCCAAGTATCGTATCGTGAAATTTCAAGTATCACCAACCTCAAGTATCGTGTATCATTTTTCTCAAGTATCATGTATCAAAACTTGGCAATATCGTGTATCAGGTTAAGGCAAGTATCATGTATCTTTTGCTCTTAGGTATCATCGATACTTCCTAAGTTTCGTGTATCATGAGATCCCATTTGCCTATTTTGACCCCCGATAGCCTAATTTGGCATAACTTTTTCATCCAAAATCGATTTTTTTTTAGCTCTAGAGTGCGTTGGCAAGCTCTTTTGATAGGATAATTGTTAGATAGGCTAATTTGAGCAATACAAAGGGGGAAATTGGGACTAGAGACAAAGCTTATGAACCTTGGATCAGGTAGACACCTAGGAAGGGATAGACAAAGCACTAGATCTTCTGAGCCTAGTGTCAACCATACAGCTAGGTTGTGGGCACAACAACTTAGTGGTTATCCCTATCTGCTAAGTTCGGAGACAAGTGATTCAAAAATGTCTTTTAGCATGGAAAGACCCACAAGTAGCTCAGACACTACCTATTTACAAACACCAGAAGGTTCTGTTGGCAGTAGCCAAAGGCATAGACACAGAGGAAGCATGTGAAGGCGGTCTACAAAGAGTCATGGGGAGCATGCAGTCTATTTTTTCCAAAGAAATATGTTTTACATTACTTGTTCAAAACCTCAAACAGTGATTTTTATCACTTTTGTAACATATGTAGCATAAAAGAAAACCCAATTTTGTAATTAGTAGCTCCATTTTGTGCAAGCCGAGAAGTCCTCGAGCTTGAGGAGTTTGGGTAGATAAAGTATACCAATTTTTGCTATTTTTAGATCTTGTTTAGACCTCCAAATAGTGCATAGAACCTATTTTTAAACTATGTCGGACACTAGATGTGAAACCGATCAAAACTAGTCTAGAATCTATAAAAAGAGCTAGAGAGCTCATTTTTGAGGTTGGTTAGTGTGAGCTTAGAGCAAACTTGAGCTTGCAATAGTGATCTTGAGCAATAGAGTTGATTTTCCTATCTTCCATTGTGTCTTGCTTGTCTCTTGCATGTGTGTGTGCATCTTCATGTATCTCACCTTCACTCTCACTACTTCTTGTGTTCGCAATCTCCTCTACACTCCTCCTTTACCACCTCATCATCTTCTTCCACTCCAAAAAAATAAAAAATTTCACCATATCCATCTATCCCCCTCATTTCCCTCATTTGCACATGCGAGAGAGAGAGCTTTTGAGCTTGTATGTGTGTGCGTATTTTTGAGTTTTCTTGTAGGTACAATGCTCCAGAACAGTAGGAGAGCTCCAAAAAGGTAAAAATGAAGACTTTCTGCCACATCTGCTATTGGAGTTGGACCATCGTGATGGTTTGACAAAGTCGGCTTTTTCGATAAGCATCTACACCACGGCATAGAGCACACTTGCACACAGGAATCCATAAATGTAGCAAAAAAAATTTCATTTTGGTGGACCATTGCGATGGGCTCATGCCATCATGATTGTGTCATACCATCGCGATCGGCTCACGCCATCGCGACGGTCTCACACCATCGCGACCATTCAATTGGACCATCTCAATGGTCAGTGTCCCGTCGACCCCATACCATCACGATTGGCTCACGCCATCGTGACGACCCACTTGCCATGTGTCCTTTAGACCATCACGACGATATAGGTATGCCATCATGATGCTTCAATTTTTAGACCATTGCGATTGGCTCAAACCATCGTGATGCCTCATGACCATCGTGATGGGCTCATGCCATCACGACGGTTCCGTTGACTGTTGACCTTCATGACTGCTCATTAGTCAGACCATCACGAGGACTCATTTTTGGACCATCGCAATGCCTTGCACCCTCGGACCATTGTGACGGTTCTAGACCATCATGATGTTTCAACTCAACCATTGTGATGGTCCGAGACCATCGCGAATTACCTCAGACCATCCTGTTTGCCTGCCTGAAATGCCAAATTAGGTTTTTGATTTTTTGCAAATATAAGGCTACTTTGAGTGAATTTGTGAGTGATTAGGCATATTGGAGACCCCTTTAGCTCATATTTGGAGAAAAGCCAGACTGTCGTTTCAACTCTCGAGAGCCTAAACATTCATAACTTTTTCATTCAAAGTTCATTTTTTGAGCTCTAGGGCTCGTTAGAAAGCTCTTTTCAAGTTCTACACATTGATATTTAGGTAGGACAAATTGATTTTGACCCATCAATGGGATGAGGGAAGAAAAGGGGCATTTGAAAACGTTAGCCAAAGGAAAAGGGACCCTTAAAGGTGTATATATCAAAGTGTTTGATCATTGATTTAAGAATTGTTCTAAACTTTGGATTTTATAGGTCGAGTAAGGGCTATCCAAGGGAAATTAAAGCAAGGTAGGTGAAGTATGCAAGGCTTGGGAAGCATGGCTTCTTGGGCACCAGAGCGATCATCGAAACTGACTTAAGGTTGGAAGAATACTCAACCCCCTAAGTCAATTATTAGCTTAGGTTAAACATCTAGCATTGTGGATTAAATTAGGACTGCGATAGGAACACATCAAGTCCAAGAGACTTAATTTCTCAAGTTCAAGCTTAAGCTAAAAGTGTGTGATACAAAAACCCTAAAGGAAAGAACATAAGTTTGACGGAGCGAGAACGCAAGTATAACAAAAAGTCGATTCTTGACGCATACATTGAAACAAGACAAGAATCTAAAGGAATTAAAAATGAGACAAGTGACTAAAAACATAGGAACATTGTCAATTAGAAAGTGTACTGAGAGGTCAAGGAAGAAAAATTCATGAACCTTAGATCGGGCAAGCATATAGGTAAGTCAGACTGACGAAGCCTTAGATCTTCAGAAGCAAGTGTAGGAACTATTGCACATTCGTGGGCACAACAATTGAATAGTTACCCTTATGACTTGGGCTCAGATACTAGTGAGTCAAAAATGGCTTTTAGCATGGAAAGACCAAAAGGAGGGTTAAGCATAGCATACTTAGAAAGACCTGAAGGACCCTATAGAACCCAATTAGAATATGTCCGATCCAACCACCTAGGTGCTAGCATCTATGAGGATGGTTTAAGTGGTTCAGTTGCATAACCCTGATCAACCCATTGGATTGGAACATCCAGTGCTGAAATTCGAGAGACATGCATACCTACACAAAGAAGGAACCATGTATATCATAACGAATCAAGCTAATATCACTAATGGGTTCAGCGTAGTCATGCCTGAGACAAAAGCAAGAACCCAAGGAAAAGAACCATTAGGAGATGAACCTAGAACACCTCGAGGGAAATCTGTACTGAGTACTAAACCCAGAATGGATCCCTCAGGATAATAGAAGCATTGAATTGTCCTTGAATAAAGACACTGATGAAGCATTTTGGAGATACATAATGGAACAACCTAGTGAGATAGGTTCCATTATGATTTATGAATTCAAGGACCTAGATATGCCTCGAAAGGTAGTATACTTGGACAATACCTGAGAACGAGTATTTGTAGTGTCAGATCATGCAAGGCATGCCTGTACATGAAGATGCAAGTTAGTGTTTCCCCCATCACGAGCAAATGCAAATGCTAGTCATCATGGTGCTAGGACATCCTTAGCCCATGGTACGCAAAGAGAGAAAAACAAAGAAAGGCCAGAAGTAAGTTTCACTCATCCCATGGTAGTGCAAAAGAGAACCTAAATAGGTCTTTAATGCCTTCTTCACCCTTGATCATCGATAGTGATCCTAATTATAACAATTTTGACTCCACCCATGTAGATAGTCCACCAATATTACACAGAGTCACCAGAACATATGGAAACATATCAATACGATAGTCCACCCCTAGAACCTAGTTGGGAGCCCGACTATGCCAATGTCATGTATACGAACCCTAACCCACGGCCCCAGTTAAGACAATCAAGACCACAGGGCCCTAGAGGACCCTCTTTAGGTGCCAAGGAGATCATTTCATAAATGATTGCCCACATCCTCTGATAGCAAGACAATCACAATAGTATAATATACAAGGTTTTTGTGTCGAATGTGGTAAAGAGCATGTCATTAGAGATTGCCCTAAGAACCCTGCTAATGCCTCAAAAGTGATGCCCATTAATGTGATAGGTATTGTGCATAACTTAGATGAATCCAACCCGACATACATGCCTATCCAAGCTATAACAAGAGCCCAAGCATTGTTACATAATCAAAAGCCTATCCTAGAAAGACAATCGAGACTAGTGAAGTTGGAGAATCTAGCAGTAGAAAGACTAAAACTTGGAAGGATTCACGAGGGAGAATCAAAAGGAAGTGGAGTAAAAAGATAAATGAGTTGGAAGGAAGTCTAAAGGAATCTAGAACTAAAATCTTGGAATTAACTTCACAAGAGTAGAATCAAGAGAACCTAGCTTAGAGATCAGGATCAGTTCTAGCTGAACCCATACCTGAGAATCTAGACATGATGTTTTGAGCATACCAGGAGAGATTAAAAGAAGGACCCCAACTAGCTGAATTGAGTAAGAACTATCCAAGAATAGACTTAGAAATTGAGAGAACTAAACTTTGCATGAAGATGGTGGAATTAGCACAAGCTATGTTTGAAGCCTCTCGTTATATTAATTGGAACAACATGGAAAAACCAGAGTTACACTTTCAAGGACTGCTAGAGAGGTTAGAATACTTGGTTACTAGAAATGAGAAGAAGAATTTGCAAAGGAACCCTATTGTCCCAAAGACACCGGAAAGAAGTGCATCACCCCTGTCTCAAGTGCCAAATACTGAGGCTGAAGACAACCTGTCTTCCATACACAAGTATTCACGAGGATTTTTGAGAGAAATCCAAGAAGTTAAGTGGAGATGAGAGCAAGAAACCCATCCTCCTATTCAAGAGATAGACGACTTGTAGGAACATTTTCCCCAAGACATACCCTCTATCTATGATGATGTAGAGGAAGAGCAACTGAGTGAACATACAGATTTTGAATCCAATTCTTTGCAAGAATTACCTCAGTTCACAAGACCTTGGGAAGCCAATTCTATGAGCATGAGAGCACCCACTATAATAGTGAGGAATGAAGAATCAGTAATCCCTAGAAACATGGAAGCAACAAAGAACATTAAAGTATAGTGTCATCTCACTCTAGAAGAATTGTTAAAGATTAAACCAGAATTGTGGAAGCACGTAGCAAGCCACTTACCTGAGATAGTGACTGCACACTCTAAAGAAGGATCACATAGGAAGGTACTAGAGATACCAGTGGAAAGAATTGGAGATGTGAGCGAGGGAGAGGTAGGTAATACATATCTTCCAATAACCCACAAAGACTACACGACTAAAGCCATCTTAGATTGAGGAGTCAGAGTAAGTATTGCCACCACTATTTTATGGAAACATTGGGGTAAACCAGCATTAAGACCCACCAGGATGAAGCTACAAATGGTTAACTGACATATAGAAAAGCCATTAGGCTTACTAGAAGGCATATCTCTCACCACTTGTGTAGAGTTTGAACATACTTTCACCATTTGTGATTTTGGGAAAAATCACGCTTCTGAAATGATTTTAGGATGACCATTCATGCATCAGTTGCAAATTGTACAAGATTGGGGAACTAATTCTTTGTACTTGCAACATTTAGAAGTAACTACCAAAGTCAATCTCAAAGAATATTCCCATCATGATGTACACCAATACAATGGAATACCATCCATAAAACACAGGAAGAAACATAGTTGGTACACTCATTAGAATCAGACCCCTCATGGTTGCACGAAGATACTCATCTATGGATGTGTACGATAGTGAAACAAGAGGATGAAGGATTAGAAACAAGGACCTTAGGTTCAGAACGACATCCATGAACCCTTCAAGACCCTGCCTATGCACCTATAATATTTCTAGACGAGGAATTTGACCCTCACGATTGAGCAGAGATTTTAGCTACGATGGATATAGTAGTGAACGAAGAACAATGGAATCCTCATTGTGATGAGGATAGATATGACATTTCCATCTTTATGATAGAAACTATTGAGGAAGAATTTATCCTAGAAGAGTGCACAAAAGTGACCCAAGAACTGGACGAGAGTGGTGACGAGGATTCAATATCCTGGAACCCTTTTGTTCTACAGAAGAGGAATATCTTTATTTTGTAGAAGACAAAACCCCTAAAATGGAAAAGGAAAGTCAAACTGAACAACCTGACTCACTCACAAAAGATATAGAAAGCAAGCAAAAGAAGAGAAAGAAATCACCTAAGACAAAAGAAGAAGAAGAACCACTCATGGAAGTACCTGAGAACTTCAAGAAGTATGAAATAGAAGATAGAAGAATTATGGTACGAGTGCCCAAGAGAGAAGAAAGCATCGGAGAAGCATATGATAATCAAGAGAAAACCAAAAAAAATCATGGTCACCATAGAAGAAGGACAAGAAAAATGTACATACATAGGGCAAAATTTGACCAATGAAGAAGAAGAATAGTTAATTTCCTTGTTGCAAGAATATAAACATGTGTTTGCTTGGAGTTACAAAGACTTGGAATTCCTATGACTCTAGATGCCAAACCTACCAAGCAGAAGCCATACATGTAGAATGATAACTACGCTGCCAAGATCAAAGAAGAAATCAATCGCTTGATAGAAGAAGGATTCATTTACGAAATTGAGCATACCGAATGGATATCCCCCATTGTAGTTGTGCCCAACAAGAACGAAAAATTGTGTGTGTGCATTAACCTTAAAAAAGTTAATGCTGCCATAATTAGAGATAGTTATCCCCTTCCTATCATGGAACACTTATTGGAGAGAGTTGTGGGGAGGGAAGGGTACATCTTCCTTGATGGATTCTCAGGCTATAATGAAGTAGTCATTGCTCCTGAAGATCAACATAAGATGGCTTTTGCCATAGAATGGGGCATATTTGCATTTCGTGTAATGCCATTTGGGCTAACAAATGCACTCGCCACCTTTCAACAACTCATGTTTCATGTTTTAGAGGAATTCTTATGCAAGAATTTGGAAGTTTATATGGATGCTTTATGTGCTCATTCCAACATGAGACTTACCCACATCCCTGAATTAAGGCAAATTTTTGCGAAATGTCGAGAATATCAGGTTTTCTTGAACCTAGAAAAGTGTGTTTTCATGGTCAGGCAAGGCAAGATTCTAGGCCACATTGTGTCAAAGAATGGAATCTCTATGGATGAAGAAAAGGTGAAAGTAATCACCGACCTACCTAGGCCAAAAAATGTGAAGTACAGTATTTCATGGGCCATTGTGGATATTATTGATGATTTATACACATGTACGCTATCATAGCAAAGCCTCTGTACTCTCTTTTGACCAAGTTTGAATGGATGGATGAATGTGAGAATAAATTCAATGAACTAAAACGACACTTATGTTCAACACATATACAACACCAGATTGGAGTAAGCCATTCCATGTACATGTGGATGCATCCAACTACACCATAGGATGTGTGTTGGCACAACCTGCGAACAAAGGCAATATAGATCTCCCTATAGCTTACGCGAGTAGACAGTTGAATGAAGCAGAAAAAAATTACACCACTATAGAACACAAAGGATTAGGAATGATTGATGCGGTAAAGAAATTTAGGCATTACTTGTTGGCTAATAAGTTCAAGTTCTTTACAGATCATCAAGCATTGTTGTACTTAGTCAATAAGCCTTGTAACACCGGACGATTGATATGATGGTTTCTATTACTGATGGAATGCGACTCCGAAGTAGTCGTTAGGAAGGAAAAGACCCACCTTAGAGCTTACCATCTCTCAAGGTTAACTATGGGAGAAGCTCCTCAAGGAATAGTGGATGAACTATCGGATGCATATTTGTTTAATCTTGAAATAGTACCAGAATGGGCTAAGCCTATCGTCCCTATTCACACATTTGGACCCAAGAATCCTAGGATTAGGATCAAAGAAGGAGAGATCACAAGTCACAAAGATACTAGATAATAGCAAGAAGCATGCATAAACAGTATAATAAGAAACTTATTGCTTGTTGTGTAGACGAATCAGAATACAAGAATTGGTTGCAACTAGCACATGTAGGTGCATTAAAGCAACATCATTCAACACATTGTACATTGCAGACTCTGCATAGACTAGGAGTATATTGGCCTTCTATGGAAGCAGATGTCTATAAGCTATGTGAAGAATATCCTATCTGTTATGAAAGACCATCGATAGAACATGTCACATTATATCATATGTCTCTCACACCAGAATGGAGTGAACCACTAGTGACGTATTTGAGGACACAAACATTCCCTCAAGGAATGTCTTTAGCATGACAAAGACATCTAGAGTAGGAAGCTCAAGCCTACTCACTTATTGGTGATAACTTATACAAACGTGGGTGCGACAAATACCTAAGAGAGTGTGTTCATGAGAGTGATTATTTGAGCCTATTAGAGATTGCACACCAAGGTTTTGTAGGAGGTCATTTTTCCCTCGACGGGATAATCAAAGCCATCCTGTTTGCAGGATTAAGGTGGCCCACTCTTCACATGGATGCACATACCTATGTTAAGAGATGTGACGTGCGCCAAAGAATTTTGTTTCCTACTCACAGAGATGAAATGCCACTAAAACGCATGATGGGAGGATGTGCATTTTCCAAGTGGCATATAGACTTTGTCAGACCCATTAACCCCCCTTCAAAAGGTACTCATGCGGAATACATCATAGTGGCAATGGATATCTTACCAAATGGGTAGAGGCTAAGGCCACAAAAAAATAATGATGTACACATGATTGCAAAATTCTTATTTGAAAATGTCTTTACAAGATATGGATTGCCTACAGAACTAGTGAGCAATCAGGGAACTCACTTCCTGAACTAGGTCATTGAATATTTGTTACAAGATTTTATGGTGATTCACAAGAAATTTGCACCATATCATCCTCAGGCCAATGGTCAAGCAGAAAGTACTAACAAGATCCTTTGTAACATACTGATGAAACTTGTGAACAACAAACATTCAGACTATTCATCCTAGCATAGTGGATAGGAGACCATTCATTACAGTCATGCTAGAACACGGCAACTCTCGCCACAAGCTTAGGGCTTTAATTGATTCAGGTGCTGCAACGAGTGCCATTAGATGGTCTCATTATATGGATTCAGGAATAGAAATGTGGCCAATTGAGGCATACCTCATAGGGCTAGGAGGCATGGGAACCCGTGGACCTTCTTATCCTCACACACGAAGTGACCATGATAGTGAATCTCCTAGTGTGCCATGATGATGACCTGATAGAACCCCTAATCCTTGGCCAAGATTGGCTATACGATCACTCAGTGGACCTTAATCTTAGACAAGGCTCCTTGCAGATCAGGACCTTAGACCGGTAGCGAGTGATGGCTTGACTTTCCTAACAACACTCTACATGAGGTATGTAACCCTAGACCATACAAAATGATTAAGAAGGGGGATCAAAAGATCTTTGGACAAATCCATCGGCTAATCATGCTCCCTCCAAAGTCAACCCATGAGAGCTTGGCAATGAATAGTTGCCAATCTGGAAGATGTCAAGAGATCTTCCCTTGGTCTTGTATCAGCAGTCAGGTGGGTTGCATCAGTAGTCAGGTGGAGTGCATCAGCGGACAGAGGGGCACCATAGCCTTCGATGTCCATCCTTCCACACGTACTATGGACTAGCCTAGATCTATGGTACATGATGCCTCACTTCCTAATGGGCAAGTTTTGCAAATGTTGGGCCTCCCTTCTTTTCCAAAGGAGAGTGTCAACCCGGTCTCTCACCCCCAATCACAAAGGAGTCAACCACGACTTAGGAACCCAAGCCGACGACCATATCGGGTGACACAAAGATGGCAACAACATCAGGAGATTGAGATTACCTGCATAAAGCAGGTATGGGTGCCAAAATGATAGGAAGCACCAACCAACCACAACAACAAAAGCTTTGACAAGGAGAAGTCTAGGCAAAATCGGAGTCAACAGTCCACATACCCTCTGCCTTCTTCTCCAACAAGAAGAGTTCAAAATATTTGGATCACCAAGAAGTACCTCACAAATTGACCCACACCCACACAGATCTGGCTACCCAAGCATTGTATTATAGCCCAAAACTCAAGCCATGTAACATATACCCTTTTGAAATCCCTTTACCCATCGACACCACAACCACCAAAATCACCTTTTGAACCTCAATAGAAGAATACCACCCACTCATCAACTCTTAGGAAATGGATGTTGACACTCACAACTGAACTTTGTATAAACTCACCCACACTAACCCACTGTCACTTGTAATACAAGACTCATCACAAGAAATGTATGCATTATCTAAAGCATGTAGGTTTCTAGTGACCTACATTAGTTTCTGAAAATCATTCCATAAACCACCTCATAACACTCGGCTACATAGGTTACACATCGTCTATGGAAAAGGATTGCGGTCTCACTTAATTGGGATCAAAATTAATTTCCATACTAATGTGTTATCCTTTTGTAGCAGATCACCTATGCACTCAATTCGAGTCATCATGCAAGCTGAAGGACCTTCTGTGGCTGGCCCCAGTGAGCTAGTGGTCAATTTTGGCAATTTATTAGCTGACTCTTATCCTACGTTGCAACCACCATAGTTTCACGGTTTCCCAGGACGAATGCCCATAGATGATCCTCCTATGGGACACATTGAAAAAGTTCATAGCAATTCTCATTGGTTCAAAGGTCTAGTAGGACCCCTTGCAAAAACCAACTTTTATGATGTCATGTTGTGTTTTGATAGTACCAAGTGGGGCAGATATCAATTTTTCTTGAGATAATTTGAAGAGCTCTAGAATTCAGAAGAGTTTAGGCATATTTGGGCTAGAGCTGGTTTTATAGAATATTTTAGTGATCCATTGCCCAAACCCGACTTCTATCGGTGCTATTACTTAGTGACTACACTTGAAGCCCCTACGAACAAGGAATTGCTAGGAACATTTATTCTTCCATTGTTGGTGAATGATCCTCCATACAAGAAGTTTTACCTTTCGAAAGATGTCATTCGGGGAGCACTTAAGATCCATGGGACTCACACATTGATAGAACAAGAAAGGCTTATTCTGGAGCCTATGAAACAAGGCCATGTTATGAAGTGGGCTGATATTTTGGCCATCACACCCAAACTCTCCAAGCTATTGCGCATTTGCATGCAACATTTTGTGTTCCCCACACAAGATCGTTTTACCATTCCTCAAAAATGTATCTAGTTTGGCTTATATCTTGCATGCATAGGGCCCCAGACCATCAATCTTGGCAGTTGGATTATCGATCAATCGTATTTATCTCAGCAGAGATGGGAACAAAAACATTTCATCCACGGTTGTTGTGCCCTTACAAGAATAGTCTATATGTGGTTGGCCTATGATTTGCCCATCAAATGCACTGACTAGTGAAGAATTAAAAGGATTCAAGGGAACCACCAAAAAGGCCAGAAAAGCTAGCAAAGGATGTGCAGGTAAGTGCATGAGTGGTTCTATCCCATGCTTGTAGGTTCCAGAGTCACCATCACCACAACAATCTCCTCAATTATCTCCAATGGAACCCCCCCCCCCACCTGTACCCCCCATACCCATCCGCCTCTCATGACCCATTATCACAGAAGGCACTACCATCGCAGTAACTCCTCAAGCAACCACCACTCAAGAAACTACTACTGTAGCATGAGAAATTCCCACCACCATTGGTGTGGAAGCCTTTACTTTTCCCATACCAAACTTGGAGGTAGAACCCACTAACACCGCCTTCAACTTTGAAATGCATGATGCGTTCTCCAACGAGTTCCAATTTTCCGAAGGGTAGTTTTTCTCACAAGAATATGAATTTCCAAGCTACCCTACTACACCCCCTGACCATCAATAGGAACAGGTTGTCTCCAGCTTAGATGAAGATAGGATAGTGACCGATGATGATGATGGTGATGACGATGCCAGTCACGATAGCCACGACTCTCAAGAGGATGTGCAAAATGAAGAGCAAGAGCAGCAAACCAAAGGCCAAGGTGATATGAGTACTCATGAGGACGACATGTTTGAAGCCTCCACCTACACTTTGGCAATTCAAAAGTTATATCGCAATATGCAAGCTGTATGGGTGCACAGACAATTATCCAAGGAATAGAGTCAAGCACTTCTCAAGCAAGAACTCACTAGTGAAGGTTTTGAAGAATCTTTCATTCAAGGTTTTAAGGAATTATTCAAATTAGTGGGAACTGTTGAAGACCTCCATTATTTGAAAAGGAAGCCACTACCACAATTTGAACCTCGGTGCATCCGTTTAATGTCCAAGCCGGGTCCGTACATCCATGTACCCATAGATGCACAATCTTTGCATCATACAAAGGAAGCTCGATTCAACCTTGAAACCATGATAGAAACCCAGCTAGAAGAAGGGACCATTTTCAACGACTCCCCACCTTACCCTTCCATTGTAACCTCCACAACGATAGTCAAAACCCTCACCCCATCATCTGAACCAATTTCACCCCCCATCCCTCTAGTTTCCCCAGTGCATCTCACCACCCCTCCTTTATCTACATTCCTTGTAAGTACTTGTTGGCAGTAGCCAGAGGCATAGAAGATGCGGAAGCATGTGAAGACAGAGCACGACGAAGTAGCCGGGAGCCAGTCGAATCATTTTTTCAAACAAATATGTTTTATATTACTTTTTCAAACACTCAACAGTGATTTTCATCACTTTTGTACCATATGTAACATAGAAAAACCCCTTTTTGTAAAGTATAGCTCCATTTTGTGCAAGCCGATGAGTCCTCAAGCTTGAGGATCTTAGGTAGAATGAGCATACCAATTTTGGTTATTTTTAGATACCGTTTACCCTTTCAAATAGCACATAGAACCTATTTTTTAACTACGCCGGTCACTAGATGTGAAAGCGGTCAAAACTAGTCTAGAATCTATAAAAAGAGCTAGAGAGCTCATTTTTGGGGTTAGCTTGTTTGAGTAGAGAAGAGCTTAGAGCTATTTTGAGCTTGTAAGAGTGTTCTTGAGTAATAGAGTTGATTTCCTACCTTCCATTGTGTCTTGCTTGTCTCTTCGTTGTGTGTGTGTATGTGTGTGTGCATCTCTATGCTTCTCACCATCACTCTCACTTCATCTCATATTCACGATCTTCATATCACTCCTATTTCTTCCACGGATTGACATTAAGGAGGTGGAGCTTCTTAACGTGGTTCTCACCATTGTGCTAGAGCAACACCAAATTTGGCACCGTTGCTGGGGATCGAGTCTAGGACGAATGTGTGATGGTAAGAGTATAGCAAGAAGTGGCGTTGGAAGGTAAAAATTTCAGTTTTTGTTGTTGTTTTTACTTAGTTTTTGGTGTCTTTCACCTCCTCCACACTCCATCTTTATCATTCTCCTCATTTTCCCTCATTTGTGCATGCGAGAGAGAGAGAGAGAGAGTTTTGTGCTTGTATGTGCTTTTGTGCTTTTGAGTTTTCTTGCAGGTACAGTGCTCCAGAGCATCGGGAAGGCTTCCTACAGGTAAAAAACCACTTTCTATCAGAAATCTGTTGTGTGTGTCATACCATCGTGATGCTCTACCAACTTCGGCATCTTTGGTAAGCGACCACACCACAAGGTAGGCGACACAAGCGCATATAGGAATCCACACTTGCATTTCCAAAATTTGCATTTTGGTGGACCATCGTGATTGGCTCACGCCATCGCGATTGTGTCACCATTGCGATTGGCTCACGCCATTGCGACGGCTCGGTTGGACCATCGCAACGGTCCTTGACCATTGCGACAATCTCGTCGACCCCACACCATCGCGATTGGCTCATGCCATCGCACCGATGCTGCCATGTGCCAAGCTATACCATCGCGACGATACCCTCAGACCATCGCGACACCTCAAAATTCGAACCATTGTGATTGGCTCAAGCCATCATGCCTCATGACCATTGCGAGGGGCTCACGCCATCGCAATTGTCGCGTTGACAGTTGACCGACACCATCGCGATTGCTCGTCGATTAGACCATCGCGACGGTTCATTCACACCATCGCGATTGTTCACTTCAGACCATCACGACAGTTCGCACCTTCGGACCATCGTGCTTGTGCCACACCATTGCGACAGTTCACCTGGACCATCGCGACGGTCCCAAACCATCATGATTGTCTCAAACCATCACGATTGTCTCAAACCATCGCGATTGTCCACCCCAACGCCAATTTTAGGGTTTCAACTTTTGACCAATTTTGGGGCTATTTTTTGCAAATTTTTGGGTGAATAAGCTCCTTAGAGACCCCTTAACTCATATTTGAACAAAAACCTGTGTGTCAATTTTTACCCCCGAGGGCCTGAACGGTCATATCTTTTTCATCTGAAGTCCATTTTTTGAGCTTGATAGCTTGTTAGAAAGATCTTTACGAGTACTATGTGACTTCAATGTTTCTTTTCAAAAAAAGATGTTGATTTTCATAGAGGATATTTTGAGGTTGACCATCTATGGGACTAGGAAAGAAAGGGGGCTTTGGAAGAAAATTTTTCCAAAGGTTAAGGGACTAAAAAGTGTATATATCAAAGTGCTTGAGCATCCATTTAAGAAGTAGTCTAAACATTGAATTTTTCCAGGTCTAGCAAGGGCAATCAAGGGCAAACAAAGCAAGGCAGTGAAGAACGCAAAGCTTGGGAAGTGCAACTTCTTGGGCATCAGATTGACCAAAGCAACTGACTTGAGGTTGGAAGAATACTCAACCCCCTCACTCAATTATTAGCTTAGGATAAACGGTAGCATTGTGGATTAGATTAATGATGATAGGAACGATCAAGTTCAAGAGATTAAATTTTTCAAATCCAAGACTAAAGTAAAAGTGTGTGATACAAAAACCTAAAGGAAAAAAATTAAAGTCTGACGGAACGAGAACTCACAAGTACCATGGAAAGTCGATTCCTGACGTATACATTGGATACAAGAGAAGAATCTAAAGAAATTTAAAAAAAAAAAGAACCAAGCAATTAAAAACAAGGAACATTAATGGCCAGAGGAAGTAAATTCATGAACCTTAGATCGGCCAAGCATATAGGTAAGTCAAACCGACGAAGCCTTAGATCATCAGAAGCAAGTGTAGGAACTACTGCATGTTCGTGGGCACAATTGTTGAATAATAATAACCCCTACGAGTTGAGCTCAGATACAAGTGAATCGGAAGTGGCTTTTAGCACGGAAAGACCAGAAGGAGGATCAAATGTAGCATATTTAGAAACTCCTGAAGGACCCTATAGGACTCAATTAGAATTTCTCCAAACCAATCGCTTAGGTGCTCGCATCTATGAGGATGGTTTGCGAAGACAAGTGGTGCAAATGCACAATCCTGACCAGCCCATTGGATTGGAATGTCCAGTGGTGAAATTCAAGAGAGACGCGTACATAGACAAGGAAGGAACGATGTACATCTTAAGTACTCAGCCAAATAATACCAATGAGTTCGGCATAATTTAGTTAGAGACGGAAGCGAGAGCCCAAGGAAAAGAACCATTAGAAGAACCTAGGACACCTAGAGGGAAATCTGTACTAACAAGAGTACTAATCCCAGAGTGGATCCCTCAGGATAACAGAAGCATAGAGTTGTCTGTGAATAAAGAGACAGATGAAGCATTTTGGAGGTACAAAACGCAACAACCTAGTGAGGTAGGCTCCATCACAATTTATGAATTCAAGGACCCAGATACACCCGAAAAGGTTGTATACCTAGATGAAACTTCAGAACGAGTATTTGTGGTACCAGACCACACAAGAAATACCTACACATGGAGAGGTGAGTTGGTATTCCCTCCATCTCGAACAAACGTAAACGCGAGCCATCAGGGGGCAGGAACATCCTCAGCCCATGATACTCAAAGAGAGAAAAACAAAGAGAGACCTGAAGTAAGTTTCAATCATCCCATAGGGAGAGATAGAACCACCGTAGACACGGACAGAGTGGATAGACAAAGAGGACAAAGAATACCAGTTGGTAAAGATGATTTTCCTCTACCTAGACCACGTGAACACGCAAGAATATTAAGACCCACTCAATTAGTAAAATCCATGAAAAACTACTTTGATGGGATAGGAGATCCCTATGATCATGTTGCAGAATTTAAGCAAGTGCTACAAGCAGAGCAAGTAGAAGACATGTTCACGCAATATAATGCATTTGGACTAATGTTAAAGAATACCGCTTTAACTTGGTTTCAACCATTGCAACAAAGGCAATTTAGAGACATCCATCACTTTTTAGAGTCGTTCATCACGGAATTCTCTAAAAGTGGAATCAGACATGATACGTCTTCATTGATTCATAGTTTCAAACAGACCCCTCAAGAAACAGTTAGACTGGAAGGACGTAGGTTTAGACAATATGTTGAAAGATGTCTGATGCAAGAGTTACCCTCACAGGCCAAGCAAGTGTCATTGTTTCTAGATGGTCTATTGAGCTCTAAACTACGCTCCTATGTATACTTGAAGGAACCCAGAACGCTAGAGCAGTGTGTAAGAATTTGCATAGACATTGAAGACAACTTAAGAGATGAGTTGGAACTCTCAAAGATCTATAAGGACTTAGATTGTTCCTCTCTAGCATCTTCAAAACTTTCTAGCTCGATAGAGGACCTAGCAGAAAAAGTGGCCCAAAACCTAGGAGTTTCTAGTAAACAAATGCCTAGGTTAACAACTAACATACGTTGTTACACATGTGGTGGAAATCATTTGGCAAGTGTGTGTCCCAATGCAACACAACCGCAAGCCAAACCTAGTGGCCAATATTGTACGATTGAGAGAAGGTATACGAATCACACCGCTCAAGACTGCCCATACAACAAACAAGCAGTAAGACAAAACTACCTGCAAGCATACGCACAGCCAGGTAGGTATTAAGGCCAATATAATACTCAACCTCATTACTATAGGCCTCCTCAGAACTATCCTTATTAGGCTCAACAGAGACCTCAAACAGTTTTGGCACAGCATCCACCCCCGCCAGCTAATGTCATATCAGTTAAATATGCTGCTGTAGAAGAGAACCTAAGTAGGGCTTTAGTGCCTTCTTCACCCTTGATCACAGAAAGTGACCCGAACTGAAACAGTTTTGACTCTACTCATGTAGATAGTCCATCCGCGTATTACACAGAGTCACCAAAACATGTGGAGACATATCAATACGATAGTCCACCATTGGAACCCAGTTGGGAGCCCAACTATGCTAATGTGATGTATACGAACCCTAATCCACGGCCCCAATTGAGACAACAAAGACCACAGGGCCCTAGAGGACCATGCTTTAGGTGCCAAGGAGATCACTTCATAAAAGATTGTCCACATCCTCTGATAGCAGGACAGTCACAGTATTATAATATACAAGGTTTTTGTGTCGAGTGTGGTAAAGAGAATGTGATAAAAGATTGTCCTAAGAACCCTATGAATGCGTCAAATGTGACACCAATCAACATCATAGGTATTGTAAACAACGAAGATGGATCCAACCCTACATACGTGCCTATCCAAGCTATAAAAAGAGCCCAGGCACTCTTACAAAAACAACTGCTTAATCAGGAGAAAATAACTGGAACCAGCGAAGTTGGAGAGTCTACCAGTAAAAAGACAAAATCTTGGAAAGATTCCAGAGAAAGGATTAAGAGAAAATGGAGTAAAAAGATAACTGAGTTGGAAGGAAGTTTAAAGGAATCGAGAGCCAAAATCCAAGAATTGACTTTGCAAGAATCAAACCAAGAAAATCTAGCTCTGAGATAAGGATCAATTTTAGCAGAACCCATACCAGAAAACCTAGACATGATGTTTCGCGTGTATCAAGCCAGAATAAAAGAAGGACCCCAGATAGCTGAAATGAGCAAGAACTATCCAAGGGCTAATCTAGAAATCAAGAGAATTAAACTTTGCATGAAGATGGTAGAATTAGCACAAGCTATGTTTGAAGCGTCTAGATATCGTAATTGGAACAACATGGCAAAACCAGAATTACACTTTCAAGGACTAATGGAGAGGCTAGAATACCTGATTGATAGCAAAGAGAAAAAGGATCAACATAGGAACCCTATTGTCCCAGAGACATAGTAAAGGAATACACCATCCCTTTGTCAAGTTCCCAACACAGAGGGTGAAGACAACATGTCTTCCATACATAGGTATTCACATGAAAAGAAGAGAAGTGGAGAAAAGAACAAGGAACCCATCCTCCTATTCAAGAAATAGATGACTTGCAAGAGCAATTTCCCTAAGACATCCCCTCTATTTACGATGATGTAGAGGAAGAGCAACTGAGTGAACACACAGGTTTTGACTCCAATTCTTTGCAAGAATTACCTCAGTTTGCAGGACCTTGGGAAGATAAGTCTATTAGCATGAGAGCACCCATGATAATAGTGAGGAATGAAGAATCAGTGATCCCTAGAAACACGGAAATGATCAAGAACACTAAGGTACAATGTCACCTCACTCTAGAGGAGTTTTTGAAGATTAAACCAGAACTATGGAAACATGTAGCAAATCAATTCCCTGAGCTTGCTACTACTCCCACACAGATAGGAACACACAAGAAGGTACCAGATATACCCGTAGAAAGGATCGGAGATGTAAGAGAAGGAGAGGAAGGTAACACTTATCTTCCAATAACCCACCAGGGCTATACCACCAAATCCATCTTAGATTCAGGAGCCGGAGTAGCCATCGTTACCATCGCTTTATGGAAACGTTGGGGTAAGCCAGCATTGAGACCTACCAAGATGAAGCTACAAATGGCTGATGGACATATAGAAAAACCATTAGGCTTACTAGAGGTCATATCTCTCACCACTTGTGGTGTGGAGTTTGAGCATACTTTTTCCATTTGTGATTTTGCGAAAAATCATGCGTACGATCTGATTTTAGGACGACCATTCATGTGTCAGTTGCAAATTGTACAAGATTGGGGAACTAATTCTTTATACTTGCAACATTTAGGAGTGACTACTAAAGTCAATCTCAAAGACTATTCACATCGAGACATACCCCCAATACAATGGAACACCATTCATAAGACACAGGTAGAAACGGAGTCGGTACACTCATTAGGATCAGACCCCTCATGGTTGCATGAGGACACTCATTTATGGATGTGTAAAGTAGCAAAACGAGAGGAAGAACGGATAGAAGCCAGGACCTTAGGTTCAGAACAACATCCACGAACCCTTCAAGACCCAGCTTACTCACCTGTAGTATTTCCAGACGAAGAATTTGAACCCCATGGTTGGGCAGAAATCCTAGCAACTATGGATGTAGCCATCAATGAAGAACAATGGACACCCCACTGTGACGAGGATGGCTATGACATTTCAGTTTTCACGATAAAGCCAATCATGTGTGATTCTAGTATTAAAGAATGTGAACCTAACACTGATGCATTTGAGGATGCGAGTGATTTCGATTTAGAGTCAATTATTATGGACACACCCTTTGCATCAGACGAAGAATATTTTTACAAAGTAGAAACTCACCCTCATAGGCACGAAGAACTTATGAATGATGTGAGGATGACCACACAAGTGACCACCAAAAGTGAAGGAAAGAAAAGAAAGAAGAAAGAAACCATGTTAGAAGAAGAAGAATCTTTGTTTGAGGTTCTCGAGAACTTCAAAAAGTATGAAATAGAAGATAGACGAATTATGGTACGAATGCCTAACAGAAAAGCTGAGGTGGGAGAGGTATATGATAATCGAGAGAAAACCAAAAAAATAATAGTTGCCATAGAAGAAGAAGAAGAGAAATGTACCTACATAGGGCATGATTTGACGATCCAAGAAGAAGAAGAATTAGTTGCCCTATTGCAAGAATATAGAGATGTGTTTGCTTGGAGTTACAAAGACTTGAAAGGAGTAGACCCGGATATATGTTCTCATAGAATCCCTATGACTCCATATGCAAAACCTACGAAACAGAAACTGTACACGTACAATGATAACTACGCTGCAAAGATTAAAGAAGAAATAGGTCGTTTGATAGAAGCAACATTCATTTACGAAATTGAGCACACTGAATGGGTATCCCCCATTGTGGTTGTGCCCAAAAAGAATGGGAAATTGTGTGTGTGTATTAACCTTAAAAAAGTTAATGCCATCACGATTAGAGACAGTTATCTCTTCCTATCACGGAACACTTATTGGAAAGAGTTGCAGGCAAGGAAGTTTATAGCTTCCTTGATGGATTCTCAGGCTATAATCAAGTAGCCATTGCTCCAGAAGATCAACACAAGACGGCGTTTGCCACAGAATGGGGCATTTTTGCATTTCGCATGATGCCATTTGGCTTAACAAACGCACCCGCCACTTTCCAGTGACTCATGTGTCATGTTTTTAAGGAATCCTTACGCAAGAATTTGGAAGTTTATGTCGATGACCTATGTGCTCATTCAAATCTAAGACAGACACATATCCTCGAGTTAAGGCAAGTATTTGACAAATGTCGAGAATATCAGGTTTGTCTGAACCCAGAAAAGTGTGTTTTCATGGTCAGACAAGGCAAAATTCTAAGACACATTGTGTCAAAGAATGGAATCTCTACTGATGAAGAGAAGGTGAAAGTAATTGTTGATCTACCTAGGCCAAATAACGTAAAAGAGGTACAAGCATTTATGGGTCATTGTGGTTATTATAGATGATTCATACACATGTATGCAATCATAGCCAAGCCTTTGTACTCTCTTTTAACCAAGTTCGAATGGACAGATGAGTGTGAGAATGCATTCAATGAACTTAAAAGATGTTTGTCCTCAACACCTATATTGACAACCCCGGATTGGAGTAAGCCATTCCATGTAGATGTGGATGCATCCAATTATGCCATAGGATGTGTGTTAGCACAACCCACGAATGAAGGTAATATAGATCTCCCCATAGCTTACGCAAGCAGACAGTTGAATGCAGCAGAAAGAAAGTACACCACTACGGAACGAGAAGGATTAGGAATTATCTATGCAGTAAAGAAATTCAGGCATTATTTGTTGGCGAATAAGTTCAAGTTCTTCACAGATCATCAAGCGTTATTGTACTTAGTCAATAAGCCTTGTAACACAGGACGATTAATACGTTGGTTTCTATTACTCATGGAGTATGATTTTGAAGTAGTAGTCAGGAAAGGAAAGACACAGCTCAGAGTTGACCACCTTTCAAGATTAACCACAGGAGAAGCTCCTCAAGGAATAGCGGATGAGTTACCAGATGCATATTTGTTTAACCTTGAGATAATACCAGAATGGGCTAAGTCGATAGTCCCTATTCTCACATATGGACCCAAGAATCCTGGGACAAGGATCAAGGAAGGAGAGATTACCAAGTCTCAAAGATATCAAATAATAGCAGGAAGTATATATAAACCAAATAATCAAAAGATTCTTGCTTGTTTTGTAGATGAATCAGAACATGTGAATTGGTTGCAATTAGCACATGAAGGTGCATTAAAGCAACATCAGTCGAACCATCGTACATTGCAGACTCTGCATAGACTAGGAGTCTATTGGCCTTCTATGGAAGCAGATGTCTACAAATTGTGTAAAGAATGTCATGTTTGTTGTGAAAGACCACTAATAGAACATGCTACATTATATCACGTGTCTCTCACACCAGAATGGAGTGAACCTTTAGTGACATACTTGAGGACGAAAACATTCCATCAAGGAATGACCTTAGCACAACAACGAAGTTTAGAGCAGGAAGCTCAAGACTATTCACTTATTGGTGATAATTTATACAAACAAGGATGAGACGGATACTTAAGACAATGTGTTCATGAGAGTGATTATTTGAGCGTACTAGAGACTGCACACCAAGGTGTTGCAAGAGGTCATTTTGGCCCTGACAAGATAATCAAAGCCATCCTCTTTGCAGGATTATGGTGGCCCACTCTTCACATGGACGCACATACCTATGTTAAGAGATGTGATGTGTGCCAAAGAGCTCAATTTCCTACTCGCAGAGATGAAATGCCATTGAAACCCATGATGGGAGAACGTGCATTTTCTAAGTGGGGTATAGACTTTGTAGGACCCATTAACCCCCTGCAAAAGGTACACATGCTGAATACATTATTGTTGCGACAGATTATCTTACCAAATGGGTAGAGGCAAAGGCCACAAAAAAGAATGATGCACATACGACTGCTAAATTCTTATTTGAAAATGTCTTTACAAGATATGGATTGCCTATAGAGTTAGTGAGTGATCGAGGAACTCACTTTCTAAACCAAGTCATTGAATATATGTTACAGGATTTTATGGTGATTCACAAGAAATCCACACCATATCATCCTCAAGCCAATGGTCAGGCCAAAAGTACTAACAAGATCCTTTGTAACGTACTGACAAAACTCGTGAACAACAAACGTTCAAATTGGGACAAACAGTTACACCACGCTGTTTGGGCATATCGAGTGGCCTACAAGACCGTACTCAATGCAACTCCCTTTCATATGGTTTTTGGTCAGAATGTTGTGCTTCCTTTGGACTTCTTGATATCGACCCTTAAGGTTGCACAAGAACATCAGTGGACCGGCCATGAATTATCATCAAGGATAATGGACTTGGAACGATTAGGAGAAACGATGCTGAAAGCAGCAGCATGTATATATGCGGCAAAGAAATGACCGAAAGCCTATTTCGATGCACATGTGAAAGATAAAGGCTTAAAAGAAGGAGATTTAGTCCTAGTGTATACACTGAAACAACATGCACGGAAGTTAGAAAAGCGAGGTTATGGACCTATGATCATTAACAGACTCTCGACAAGTGGAGCAGTACAATTAGCCACCTTACAAGGAGACATAATGCCTAATTACATTAGTGGTTGTAGAGTCAAGTTATATCAGGAAACTCTTACTGAGGATATGCTTAGAAGACTCACATTGGCAAAGAAGCATAAGGAGGAAGAAAATAGGATATATGTTGAAGCTCAGGCAGAAGCTATAGAACGCATTAAGCGCATGAAGTTAAGAAGACAAGGACTAGGGAGAGAACATTATAACCATCTGGAAACAACACCCAGATACCCCATGGCCATGTGCCAAGTAAAGCCAAGTACTCATCCTAGCATAGTGGACATGAGACCATTCATCACAGTCAGGCTAGAGCACGGCAACCCTTGCCAAGAGCTCAGGGCTTTAATTGACTCAGGTGCTTCGACTAGTGCGATTAGATGGTCCCACTATAAGGACTCAGGAATAGAAATGCGGCCAGTTGAGGCATACCTCATAGGGCTAGGAGGCATGGAAACCCCTTGCATGGGTGAGGTGGACCTTCCTATCCTCATACATGATGTGACCATGATAGCGAAGCTACTAGTGTGCCATGATGAGGACCTGAGAGAACCCCTAATCCTTGGCCAAGATTGGCTATACGATCACTCCGTGGACCTAAATCTTAGACAAGGCTCCTTGCATATTGGAACCTTAGATCAGCAGCGAGTGATACTGCTTGACTTCCCTAACAACACTCCGCCTGAGGTATATAACCCTAGACCCTATGAAACACTTGCGACGGAGGACTGAAAGATATTTGGCCAAATCCCTCGACTAAGCATGCTCCCTCCAAAGTCAACCCATGAGAGCTTGCCGATGGATAGGGGCCAGACAAAAGGACGTCAAGAGATTTTCCATCGGTCTTCCAACATCGGACAAATGGGGACCATCGCAGGTCAGGTGGACTACATCAGCAACCACATGGGCAAGATACCTTGCGGTGTCCATCCTTTCACACTTACTGCAGACTGGCCTAGATTAATAGTACAAAACGGAGCACTTCCTAATGGGTAGGTTTTGCAAGTGTTGGACCTCCCTTCTTTTCCAAAGCAGAATGTCCATCTGACCTCTCCACCTCAACCACAAAGGAGTCAACCACGACGAAGGAACCCAGACTGACGACAATATCAGACGACACAAGGAGGAAAGCAGCGTCAGTATCACCGAGCAAGAGGCACAAGACAAGTATGGTTCCAAAAGAATAGAAACCACCGATAGATTTCACCAATGCGGACAATGACAAGAAGAAGTTACGGTAGAATCAAAAGCAATATTCAAAGCCTTTTCGACCTTCCTCCACGAGTACGAACATTCGACAGACTTGGATCGCCAAGAAGTACCTTATGAGTCGACCCACACCCATGCAGATTTGGATACCCAAAGAGTGTATCATAGCTCAACCCCCAAGCCATGTAATATATACCCCTCAGAAATCTCTTCACCCCTCAATACCACCACATCCGAAATCACCTTTTGCCACTCAGCAGAAACATATCACCCGCTCAGAAACTCTTAGGAAATGGATATCGAAACGTATCCAGATGCCTTCTCCGACCCCCTTATCTAACATTACTCCCATCCCAACTAAACACTACCCTTGTAATAACTCATTCACAACTGAACCTTGTACAAATCCACACACTATAACCCAACATCACTTGTAATAACATCTCATCAAAAAATGTATGCATCATCTGAAGCATGTAGGTGTCTAGAGACCTGCATTAGTCTTGCAACAATCATTCCAAAAACCACATCACAACACTTGGCTACACGGGTTACACATCGGTTATGGAAAGGGATTGCGGTCTCACTTTAATGGGATCATGATTAATTTCCATAGTAATGTGTTAATCTTTTGTAGCAGATCTGCTACACATTCGCATCATTCATCATGCAAGCAGAAGGACAATCTGAAGCTGGCCCCAGTGTACCCATGGCAAATATTGCTGAACTACTCGTGGAGCCTCATCCGATGGCACAACCACAGAATTTCAGGGATTTCCAAGACCTATGCAAATTGACGATCCTCCTAGGGGATATACTGAAAGGGTCCATCGCAACTCTCATTGGTTCCAAGGTTTAGCAGGCCCATTGGCGGATGCAAATTTCCTTTTTGAGGCCAATTTGACTTTTGATACCCATATGTGGGGCAAGTACCAGTTTTTCTCAAGAGAGTTTGAAGCATTACACAACACTGAAGACTTAAAGTATGTTTGGGTGAGAGCTGGCTTCACTGAATACTTCAGTGATCCATTACCTAAACCAAATTTCTACAGATGCTATTATCTAGTAACCACTTTGATAGATTCTGAGAACAAGATCTACTAGGCACATTCATTTTACCGTCCTTGGTGAATGACCCCCCATTCAAAAGGTTTTATTTGACAAAAGATTTGATTAGAGTGGCAATCAAGATCCATGGAATGCATACTCCTACAGAGCGAGAAAGGTTGATTCCAGAGCCTATGAAATGAGGAGATGTCATCAAGTGGGAAGATATTTCAGTGATCACACCTGAGCTCTCTAAACCATCGAGGATATGTATGCAACATTTCGCATTCCCCGCTCAGGATCGATTCACTATGCCCCATAAACGCATTTGGTTTGGACTCTACTTATCATGCATGGGACCGCAAACAGTTGATCTAGCAAGCTGGATCATTGATCATTTATACTTAGATCAGCACAGTTGGGAAAGAAAAAAAGTAATCCATGGATCCTGCGCTCTTACGAGAATTGTATATATGTGGTTGGCATACGACTTGCCAATCGAGCATGCAATGACAAGTGAGGAGTTGAAAGCATTCAAAGGGACAGCAAAGAAAGCTAGGAAAGATAGCAAAGGACAAGCAGGAAAGCGCATGAGAGGAACCATTCCATGCCTACAAGTTTTGAAATCATCGTCACCGCAACCCTCTCCAGAATAGTCTCCGTCAGAAGCCCCTGTAATTGTACAACCTATTCGCATACGATTATCACGACCTATCGTTACATAATTCACTACTAGTGCAATTACCTCACAACCAACATCACTGCAGGAACCTAGCACCACTGCGGTAGAAGTTCCCACCACCATTGGTGCGGAAGGATTTTCTTTTCCAATACCCAATTTAGAAGCAGAACCGATGGACACAACATTCGATTTTGAGATGCAGGATGTGTTTTCAAGTGAATTTCAGTTTTCAAAAGGAAAAATCTTTTCTTAAGAATATGAACGTCCAAGCTACCCGACCACTCCCCCGGATCAACCACAAGGACAAGTAGTATCCAGCTCAGAATAAGAAAGAACAGAAACAGATGATGACGAGAGCGATGATGAAGCCAGCCAGGGCACTCATGACTCTCAAGAGAATGTGCAAACAGATGAACAAGGATAGCAAACCGACACCCAAGGTGACACTAGCACGCGTGAAGACGAAACATTTGAAGCAACGGCATACACCTTGGCAATCAAAAAGTTATATCGCACCATGGAAAAAGTTTGGGCGCGTAAGAAGTTAACTAAGGAAGAGAGCCAAGCACTCATAGAGCAAGAGCTTGTCTCAGGAGGTTTCAAAGAAGTATACATCAAAGGCTTCAGGGAACTTGTTAAATCAGTGGGATCTAACCAAGCATTAAGATATTTGCAGAGAAAACCACTTCCGCAATTTGACCCCCGACGAGTACGACTATTATCAAAACCGGGTAAATACATGCGTGTACCGACAGGTGCTCAGTCATCCCAACAAGCCAGGGAAGCACGCCTAATTCTTGAACTATGTGAGGCTGAAGAAGCTATCCTCGTCGACTCCCCGCCTCACACTACTACTGTACATACCACCACTGTGACCGAAGTACCCACCACCCCAACCACTCCTCTCTCGCCTCCCATCCATCCAGTCTCTCCCATACATCCTCCTTCTCCTAGAACATCCACCTCCTTCTATGGCGACGTGGCAAAAGCCTTCCTCACCTCCATTCCTCCCATACTTCCTGCACCCACCCAACTTGGTTTTCCTCCTCGGACATCCACCTTTCTATCCAGTCCATTTCTCCATCCATCCTTCCCATCCTTCCCCACACCTCCAAGACCCTTATTTCCCTTTCCACCTCCATTGACCTTTTCCCCCGTCTCACCTCCCCGACCCAACACATTTCCTCTTTCTCCTCTCCATCAAGCAGCACAAGAGAACCCCTCTATAAATTACTCTTCAACCTTTGTAAATCCGGTATTTACACCCACGCACACACCCACTGTCACCCCACTATTCACGGTCACCGCACTTGATACCACATCCAATGACATGGATATATCACTGCCCACTGCACCACCGCTCACTTCCTTCATGACGCCACCATATTTAGGCACTTCAATGTTTTCCACAATCACCACTGCATCCACATTTCCCTCCCCATTTCCCTTACCCCTTGCAACAACACCCACACCCACCGCATCTTCATTTAGCACACCATTAATATTATCACCCACTATAGACACCGCATTTCGCTAGATGTTCACATGCATGACTCAAGTGAGAGATGAATTTACATCTCTTGGAACCAGTTACCAGACGCTACAGAAAACCACGAACAATTTACAGTCGTAGCTAATGATTCATTGTCAATCGAGAATGCCTCACTAAACACCCGCTACCAAGAGCTACGAGAGGCATATCATAAACTAGAACTCGAGAGTGAAAGACCAAAGAGGCCATCAATGACATAGACAACTTGTTAAGGGCGTAGACTATTCGCAATGCGACACTTACTAGGAACATGGTACTGCTCAGATGCCACTTGGTAGTAGCTAAAGAAGAAAATCAACATCTACAAGAATAGAATAGAGAGAATTTGGAAGCTGTTCTAGATCAACCAGACCAACCGTTGAGCCCCAGTCGCTTTAAAGTTGTTCCTTCATAATCTATGAAAATGTTACTAGATGATTAGGTCAGATTGCTAGATGAATACGAAAACATGGACGAGGAGTTCCAGAAGCTCAAAGAAGACCACAAATTGCTCCAATTAAGAGCATCAATAGAGCAAGGACCACCAGCTCCTGTGGACCCTTCTCCTCAGATCTTAGAGGAACTCAACACATTACGGGCCCAGGTAGCAACTCTTTAATCACGGATAGCAGTATATGAAGCACCCCCTAGGCCAGACTCCCCACCGGAACTACCAGTAGAGGAAGAAATAGTGACTATCCCGGTGGAGGATACTTTTGAAGAAGCATATGAACCCCAACCCATCCCAGGCGGACGAGTCACGGCCGAAGGCCAGACGGCTTTTGAACTTCCCACTCCCGCATGGATGAAGACAATTGAAGGACTTGGAAGAACCCACTCAGTACGGGTAGAAGCTCAGTTACATGCAAGGCAATGATTGAAGAACGAATTTTACAATCCCCATACTTTGCTCATTTGGCCCCTCGCAGATACATATTTGGGCATGAGCTGCAATACAAACCATATTTTATGTTAATGGCAGAATATCAGTTGGCCGTAGAAAAAGAAAGAGGCAAAAAACCCTCTCACGCGACCCAGTTTGAGCCTGAAGATTTGCCACTAGATGTGCAGTGAGGAGAAATCTATCAATCAGATTGGTGCAAGGATTTATTACAAGAATATCTAGAGATGATGAGTACTTGGGCCAAGGCACCACTACACTTAAAGTACAACCCATGTTGGGGACCAGTGCCACATTGCCGCTCCTAGAAGGCATTTGCCATTAAAGTACAAAACAACAAGCAATGCCAGGATTGGCTCCCTTGCTTAAAACATATGGACGATGTAGCAGCGCATATGACTATCAAAATCTTTGACATGATGCAGATGGTATTCAAAGTCCTTTGTCACATCAAGGCACCACATGTGATGTTACGAAGCATTCAATCTACTTGGAAAAAGACTCTATTTCAGAGGAACCCTCAACCTATGAAGAGGCGAAGGGAAACCCTAATTGAGAAAAGGCCATGAAAGAAGAGATAGATGCATTGAAGGAAATGGACACTTGGGATTTGGTTCCAATATCGTTGAATCAAAAGGTAATTGGTTGCAGATGGGTATATAAAGTTAAAAGAAATTCAGATGGATCAGTTTGCAGGTACAAGGCAAGATTAGTTGCCAAAGGATGCTCACAAACTCATGGTATAGACTATGAGGAAACATTCTCACCAGTTGCAAAGATGACTACAATCAGGACATTGATAAGTGTAGCTGTTGCAAGGAATTGGAGACTCCTCCAACTTGATGTGAAAAATGCATTCTTAAATGGTTGGATAAGTGAAGAGGTATACATGTCACAACCACCAGGTTTTGAAAACCCTAATCATCCATCTTATGTTTGCAGACTTAAGAAAGCATTGTATGGATTGAAACAAGCTCCTAGAGCTTGGAATTACAGGTTGGTTACATATCTTCAAGATCAAGGGTTCAAAGCTAGCAGCTCAGATCCTTCTCTATTCATCAAAAGGGATCACAATGAGGTTATCTATCTATGTGTATATGTAGATGATATTATTGTGACAGGTGATGATCTAAATGGCATTCGAAGAATCAAGAGACACATGCAAGAGGAGTTCAAAATCAGTGACCTAGGTGAGCTCACATATTTCCTAGTATGCAAGTGATATATACAGATGAAGGAATATATTTGACTCAAAGAAGATACATTCAGGATCTTCTTCTCTCGTTACTTAGCATTTGCAGGTTTGAAGCTAGTGTCATGGAGTTCCAAGAAGCAACCAACAGTTGCTTTATCCTCAACTAAAGCAGAGTACAGAGGCTTGACCATAGCAACTCAAGAGGCAATATGGTTAAAAGCATTGTATACAGATTTTGGACTTGTGAGTTCCAAACCTCACATATTTGGAGATAATGTAAGTTCCATGCATCTAGCGGCAAATCCTATTTTCCATGCCAGAACCAAGCACATAGAAGTCCATTACCACTTCATCAGGGAGAAGCTCATGGCAAACGAGATCGACATTTCTTTTGTTCCAATTGAAAAGCAAGTAGCAGATATGATTACACTTATGACCATCATTATCTTGCTCCTTCAATTCTTTGCATCATCTTCTTCGCCAATAGTAATCTTGCAGAGGTTGCTGCTCTCTCTCTCTAGAGCTCCAAATTGAGTGCAATTCACTCATTGGAAAGGTATTTGTGTCTAGTTTATGCATACAAATTTTCAAAGCATTTGGTTCAGCAGATTGGGAGAAATCTGCGTTTTTCTGTCTCGGGGTCAATCTCTACGTATTCCTGAAAAATAGGAAGCACCATCGGTGAATGTCACATTCATTCCTATAGCATATTTTGCTTAGTCCTTATAATTTTGTGCATTCTATACACTCAACCCTATGTGTATCACTCCCATAAAAGGATTTTTTCTAATTGTAATCACGCTGGTCGCTATGGGCATTTGAAGTTCATTGTCTCTTCCATAGATAGTAAGTTTTTTGAGCTAGTCGACCCGCGAACCTATTTGTTTTGTATCGACTCATTCTCCTTGATGCTCCAAAGTACATAGTGTGTTTCTTTGCACTTATTACATGCTTATAAGGTCTATTTGAGTCTCCATAAGCTCAAGGGCTGGTCTTGTGCCGGTTGGCTTGACCAAACTTCGTCGCTTCGAAACGCACTTTTCTACCTTCTACAAGCTTCTCCACGTTCTTTCAATAAGTACTCAGCCAAATAATACCAATGAGTTTGGTGTAATTCAGTTAGAGACGTAAGCTAAAGCCCAAGGAAAAGAACCAGTAGGAGAAGAACCTAGGACACCTAGAGGGAAATTTGTACTAACAAGAGTACTAATTCCAGAGTGGATCCCTCAAGATAACAGAAGCATAGAGTTGTTTGTAAATAAGGAAACTGATGAAGCATTTTGGAGATACAGAATGGGACAACCTAGTGAGGTAGGCTCCATCATGATCTACGAATTTAAGGACCCGGATACGCCTGGAAAGGTTGTATACCTGGATGAGACTTCAGAAAGAGTATTTGTGGTTCCTGACCACGCGAGAAATACCTACACATGGAGAGGTGATTTAATATTCCCTCCATCTTGAACAAATGTAAACACGAGCCATCAGGGTGCTGGAACATCCTCAGCCCATGGCACTCAAAGAGAGAAGAATAAAGAGATTCCGGAAGTAAGTTTCACTCATCCCTTAGGGAGAGATAGAACAACCACGGACACCAATAGAATGAAAAGACAGAGGGAACCTAGAATACCAGGTGGTAGAGATGATTTTCCTCTACCTAAACCACGTGAGCATCCAAGGATATTGAGACCCTCTCAGCTAGTCAAGTCCATGAAAAACTACTTTGATGGGACAAGAGATCCCTATGACCATGTTGCGGGATTTAAGCAAGTGTTATGAGCACAGCAAGTAGAAGATATGTTCACGCAATATAATGCATTTGGACTAATGTTAAAGAACACCACTTTAACTTGGTTCCAACCATTGCAACAGAGGCAATTTAGAGACATCCATCACTTTTTAGAGTCATTCATCACGGAATTCTCTAAAAGTGGAATCCGACATGACATGTCTTCGTTGATTCATAGTTTCAAACAGACTCCTCAGGAAACAGTTAGATTGGCAGGATGTAGGTTTAGACAATATGTGGAGAGATGTCTGATGCAAGAGCTACCTTCCCAAGCCAAGCAAGTGTCATTGTTTTTAGATGGCCTCTTGAGCTCTAAACTACGCTCCTATGTGTACTTGAAGGAACCTAGAACGCTAGAGCAATGTGTAAGAATTTGTATAGACATTGAGGACAACCTTGGAGACCAGTTGGAACTCTCAAAGGTCTATAGACTCAGATTGTTCGTCTTTAGCATCTTCAAAATTGTCTAGCTCGATAGAAGACCTAGCAGAAAAAGTGGCCCAGAAACTAGGAGTTTCTAGTAAACAGATGCCTAGGTTAACAACAAACAAGCGTTGTTACACCTGTGGTGGTGATCATATGGCAAATATGTGTTCCAATGCAACACAACCACAAGCCAACCCTAGTGGCCTATACTATACAATTGAGAGAAGATACACGAATCATACGGCTCAAGATTGCCCTTACAACAAACAAGCAGTGAGACAGAACTACCCGCAAGCATACGCACAGCCAGGTAGGTATCAAGGTCAATATAATACTCAGCTTCATTACTATAGGCCTCCTCAAAACTATCCTTATGAGGCTCAACAGAGACCTCAACCTGTTTTAGCACATCAGCCACCCCCACCAGCTAATGTCATCTTAGTTAAATACGATGCTGCAAAAGAGAACCTCAATAGGGCTTTAGTGCCTTCATCACCCTTGATCACAGAGAGTGACCCTAACTCAAACAGTTTTGACTCTACTCATGTAGATAGTCCACCTGCATATTATACAGAGTCACCAGAACATGTGGAGACATATCAATACAATAGTCCACCATTGGAACCAGTTGGGAGCCCGACTACGCTAACGTGATGTACACAAACCCTAATCCACGGCCCCAATTGAGACAACAAAAACCACAGGGCCCTAGAGGACCATGCTTCAGGTGCCAAGGAGATCATTTCATAAAGGATTTTCCACATCCTCCAATAGCAGGACAGTCACAATACTGTAACATACAAGGCTTTTGCGCCGAGTGTGGTAAAGAACATATCATGAAAGATTGTCCTAACAACCCTACGAATGGTTCAAATGTGACACTGATCAACGTGATAGGCATTGTGCACAATGCAGATGGATCCAACCCTACATACATGCCTATCCAAGCTATAACGAGAGCCCATGCGCTCTTACAGAATCAATAGCTTAATCCTAAAAATATAGCTGGAACTAGAGAAGTTGGAGAATCTAGCAGTAACAAAAAAACAAAATCTTAGAAAGATTCAAGGGAAAGGATTAAGAGAAAGTGGAGTAAAAAGATAACTGAGTTGGAAGGAAGTTTGAAGGAATAGAGAGCCAAAGTCCTGGAATTGACTTCTCAAGAACCTAATCAAGGGAACCTAGTTCAAAGATCAGGATCAGTTTTAGCGGAACCCATCCCAGAAAACCTAGACATGATGTTTCGTGCATATCAGGCTAGATTAAAAGAAGGACCTCGGATAGCTGAAATGAGTAAGAACTACCCACGAGCAGATCTAGAAATTGAGAGGACTAAACTTTGCATGAAGATGGTAGAATTAGCACAAACAATGTTCGAAGCCTCTCGTTATTTTAATTGGAACAACATGGAAAAACCTGAATTACACTTTCAAGGACTATTGGCGAGGTTAGAATACTTGATCGATAGCAAGGAGAAAAAGAATCTACATAGGAATCCGCATGACTTTGAAAACCAAGAAAAGAATACACCATCCCTGTCTCAAGTACCCAACATAGAGGGTGAAGACAACCTGTCTTCCATACATAAATATTCACATGAATTTCTGCGAGAAATACAAGAAGAGAAATGGAGAAAAGAACAAGGAACTCATCCTCCTATTCAAGAAATAGAGGACTTGCAAGAGCAATTTCCCCAAGACATCCCCTCTATTTACGATGATGTAGAGGAAGAGCGACTGAGTGAACACACAGGTTTCGAATTCAATTCTTTACAATAATTACGTCAGTTTACAGGACCTTGGGAAGCCAAGTCTATTAGCATGAGAGCACCCACGATAATAGTGAGAAATGAAGAATCAGTAATCCCTAGGAATACGAAAGTGGTAAAGAACACCAAAGTACAATGTCACCTCACTCTAGAGGAATTGTTGAAGGTTAAACTAAAACTGTGGAAGCATGTAGCAAATCAATTCCCTGAGCTTGTTACTACTCCCTCACAAATAGGATCACACAAGAAGGTACCAGAGATACCCGTAGAAAGAATCGAAGATGTAAGCGAAGGAGAGGAAGGTAACACTTATCTTCCAATAACTCATCAGGGCTACACCACCAAGGCCATCTTAGATTCAGGAGTTGGAGTAGTCATCACTACCACTACTTTATGGAAACATTGGGGTAAACTAGCATTGAGACCTACCAGGATGAAATTACAAATGGCTGATGGACACATAGAAAAGCCATTAGGATTACTAGAAGGCATATCTCTCACCACTTGTGGTGTGGAGTTCTAGCATACTTTCGCCATTTGTGATTTTGGGAAAAACCATGCTTACGAGATGATTTTCAGACGACCATTCATGCGTCAGTTGCAAATTGTACAAGATTGGGGAACCAACTCTTTGTACTTGCAACATTTAGGTGTGACTACTAAAGTCAATCTTAAAGACTATTCCCATCGAGATGTACCCCCAATACAATGGAATACCATCCATAAGACACAAGAAGAAACAGAATCAGTACACTCATTGGAGTTAGATCCCTCATGGTTGCACAAGGATACTCATCTATGGATGTGTAACGTAGCAAAACAAGAGGAAGAACGGTTAGAAGCCAGAACCTTAGGTTCAGAACAACATCCATGAACCCTTCAAGACCCAGATTATGCACTTGTAGTATTTCCAGACGAGGAATTCGAACCTCACGGTTGGGCAGAAATATTAGCAACAATGGATGTAGCCATCAATGAAGAAAAATGGACACCCCACTGTGATGAGGATGGCTATGACATCTCAGTCTTCACAATAGAGCCATTCATGTGTGATTCAATTATAGAAGAATGTGAACCTAGCACTGATGCATTCGAGGATGCAAGTGACTTTGACCTAGAGTCAATTATTATGGACCCTCCCTTTGCATCAGATGAAGAATATTTTTACGAAGTAGAAGCTCACCCTCAGAGGTACGAAGAAATTATGAATGATGTGAGGTTAACCACACAAGTGACTGCCAAAAATGAAGGTAAGAAAAGAAATAAGGGAGAAACCACGTCAGAAGAAGAAGAATCCTTGTTTGAGGTTCCCGATAACTTTAAGAAGTATGAAATAGAAGATAGACGAATCATGGTATGAGTGCCTAAAAGAAAAGCTGACGTTGGAGAAGTATATGATAACCAAGAGAAAACCAAAAAAATCATAGTCGCTATAGAAGGAGAAGAAGAGAAATGTACATACATAGGGCATGATTTGACGAATCAAAGAAGAAGAAGAGTTAATTGCCCTATTGCACGAATATAGAGATGTGTTCGCTTGGAGTTACAAAGACTTGAAAGGAGTAGACCCGGATATATGTTCCCATAGAATCGCTATGACTCCAGATGCAAAACCTACGAAACAGAAACCATACACGTATAATGATAACTACGCTGCGAAGATTAAAGAAGAAATAGATCGTTTGATAGAAGCAGGATTCATTTATGAAATTGAGCATACTGAATGGGTATCCCCCATTGTGGTTGTGCCCAAGAAGAATGGAAAATTGCGTGTGTGTATTAACCTTAAAAAAGTTAATGCCGCCACAATTAGAGACAGTTATCCTCTTCCTATCACAGAACACTTATTGGAAAGAGTTGCGGGCAAGGAAGTTTACAGCTTTCTCGATGGTTTTTCAGGCTATGTAGGTGCATTAAATCAACATCATTCAAAACATCGTATGTTGCAGACTCTGCATAGACTAGGAGTATATTGGCCTTCTATGGAAGCAGACGTCTACAAGTTGTGTAGTGAATGCACTCTTTGTTGTGAAAGACCACCAGTAGAACATGCTACATTATATCATGTGTCTCTCACACCAGAATGGAGTGAACCCTTAGTGACGTATTTGAGGAAGAAAACCTTCCCTCAAGGAATGACCTTAGCACGACAAAGAATTCTAGAGCAGGAAGTGCAAGACTATTCACTCATTGGCGACAATGTATACAAATGAGGACGAGACGGATACCTAAGACAATGTGTTCATGAAAGCGATTATTTGCGCGTACTAGAGACTGCACACCAAGGTGTTACAGGAGGTCATTTTGGCACTGACAGGATAATCAAAGCCATCCTCTTTGCAGGATTATGGTGGCCAACTCTTCACATGGATGCACATACCTATGTTAAGAGATGTGATGTGTGCCAAAGAACCCAATTTCCTACTCGCAGAGATGAAATGCCATTGAAACCCATGATGGGAGGACGTGCATTTTCTACGTGGGGTATAGACTTTGTAGGACCCATTAACCCCCCTGCAAAAGGTACACATTCTGAATACATTATTGTTGCGACAGATTATCTTACCAAATGGGTAGACGCTAAGGCCACAAAAAAGAATGATGCACACACGACTGCGAAATTCTTATTTGGAAACATATTTACAAGATATGGACTGCCTATAGAGTTAGTGAGCGATCGAGGAACTCACTTTCTAAACCAAGTCATTGAATATTTGTTACAAGATTTCTATGGTGATTCACAAGAAATCCGCACCATATCATCCTCAAGCCAATGGTCAAGCAGAAAGTACTAACAAGATCCTTTGTAATGTACTGACAAAACCCGTGAACAACAAACGTTCAGATTGGGGCAAACAGTTACATCACGCTGTTTGGGCGTATCGAGTGGCCTACAAGACCGTACTCAATGCAACTCCCTTTCAGATGGTTTCTGGTCAGAATGTTGTGCTTTCTTTGGTCTTCTTGATACCGACCCTTAAGGTTGCACAAGAACATCAGTGGACCGGCCATGAATTATCAGCAAGAATAATGGACTTGGAACGATTAGGAGAAACCAGGCTGAAAGCAGCAACAGGAATATATGCAGGAAAGAAGCGACAGAAAGCCTATTTCAATGCACATGTGAAAGATAAAGGCTTAAAAGAAGGAGATTTAGTCCTAGTGTATACGCTGAAACAACATGCACACAAGTTAGAAAAGTGAGGTTATGGACCTATGATCATTAACAGACTCTCGACAAGTGGAGCAGTACAATTAGCCACCTTAGAAGGAGACATAATACCTAATTACATTAGTGACTATAGAGTCAAGCTTTATCAGGAACCTCTTACTGAGGACATGCTTAGAAGACTCACATTGGCAAAGAAGCGTAAGGAGGAAGAAAATAGAATAGGAGCTGAAGCTCAGGCAGAAGCTATAGAATGCATTAAGCGCATGAAGTTAAGAAGACAAGGACTAGGGAGAGAACATTATAACCATCTGGAAACAACACCCAGATATCCCATGGCCATGTGTCAAGTAAAGTCAAGTACTCATCCTAACATAGTGGATAGGAGACCATTCATTATAGTCAGGCTAGAGCACGTCAACCCTTGCCAAGAGCTCAGGGCTTTAAATCACTCAGGTGCTGCGACTAGTGCGATTAGATGGTCCCAATATAAGGACTCAGGAATAGAAATGTGACCAATTGATGCATACCTCATAGGGCTAGGAGGCATGGAAACCCCTTGCATGGGTGAGGTGGACCTTCCTATCCTCATAAACGAAGTGACCATGATAGCGAAGCTACTAGTATGCCATGATGACGACCTGATAGAACCCCTAATCCTTGGCCAAGATTGGCTATATGATCACTCAGTGGACCTAAATCTTAGACAAGGCTCCTTATAGATTGGAACCTTAGATCAACAGCGAGTGATACCACTTGACTTCCCTAACAACACTCCGCTTGATGAATGTAACCCTAGACCCTATGAAACGCTTGCGACGGAGGACAGGAAGATCTTTGGGCAGATCCCTCGTCTAAGCACGCTCTTTCCAAAGTCAACCCATGAGAGCTTGCCGATGGATAGGGACCAGACAAGAGAATGTCAGGAGATTTTCCCTCGGTCTTCTAGTAGCGGACAAATGGGGACCATTGCAGGTCAGGTGGGTTTCATCAGTGATCAGGTGGACTGCATCAATAGCCACATGGGCAAAACACCCTGCAGTGCCCATCCTTCCACACTTAATGTGGACTGGTCTAGATTAATAGTACAAAACGATGCACTTCCTAATGGGCAGGTTTCGCAAGTGTTGGACCTCCCTTCTTTTCCAAAGCAGAGTGTCCATCCGACCTCTCAACCTCAACCACAAAGGAGTCAACCACAACAGAGGAACCCAGACCGATGACAATATTAGACGACACAAAGAAAGGAGTATCTATATCACAAAGCAAGGGGTACGAGACAAATATGGGTGCCAAAAGGACAGAAAGCACCGACAGATTTCAACAATGCTGACGAAGCCAAGAAGAAGTTTCAGCAGAAGCAGAGGCAATATTCCACATCTCCTCAACCTTCTTCTACGAGTACGAACAACAGACAAATTTAGATCGCCAAGAAGTACCTCATGAATCGACCCACACCCATGCAGATTTGGGTACCCAAACAGTGTATTATAGCTCAACGCTCAAGCCATGTAATATATACCACTCAAAAATCTTTTCACCCCTCTATACCACCACATCTGATATGACCTTTTGTCCTTCCGCAGAAACATACCACCCTCTCAGAAACTCTTAGGAAGTGGATGCCGAAACATATCCAGACAACTGCTCTGAACCCCCTTATCTAACATTACTCCCATCCCGACTAAACACTACCCTTGTAATAACTCATTCACAACTGAACCTTGTACAAATCCACACACTATAACCCAACATCACTTGTAATAACATCTCATCAAGAAATGTATGCATCATCTGAAGCATGTACGTTTCTAGAGACCTGCATTAGCTTGCAAAAATCATTCCATAAATCACCTCACAACACTAGGCTACACGAGTTACACATCGGTTATGGAAAGGGATTGCAGTCTCACTTTAATGGGATCATGATTATTTCCATACTAATGTGCTAATCTTTTGTAGCAGATATCTCCGCACTCGCATCACTCATCATGCAAGCAGAAGGACCACCTAAAGCTGGCCCCAGTGTACCCATGGCAGATATTGGCGAATTACTGGCTGAACCACATCCTACATCACAGCCACCGGAATTCCAAGGATTCCCAAGACCGATGCCCATTGATGATCCACCAAGGGGATACACGGAAAAGGTCCATCGCAATTCACATTGGTTCCAGGGTTTAGCAAGACCTTTGGTCGATGCAGATTTTATTTTCGATGCCAATTTGACTTTTGACAGTAGCAAATGGGGAAAGTACTAGTTCTTTTCTAGAGAATTTGAAGCACTCCAGAATACAGAAGACGTAAAGCATGTTTGGGCGAGAGCAGGCTTCACAGAATACTTCAGTGATCCATTTTCTAAACCAGATTTCTACAGACGTTACTACCTGGTAACCACATTGACAGCTTCTGAGAATAAGGATTATGCCAGGCACATTCATTTTGCCGTCCTTAGTAAATGACCCACTGTTTAAGAATTTTTATCTGTCAAAAGATTTGATTAGAGCTGCAATCAAGATACATGGAACGCACACGCTGACAGAGCAAGAAAGGCTGATTCTAGAGCCTATGAAGTGTGGAGATGTTACAAAATGGGAAGATATTTTGGCAATCACACCTGAGCTCTCTAAGCCATTAAGAATCTGCATGCAACATTTCACATTCCCAGCTCAGGATCGATTCACCATGACCCACAAATGCATTTGGTTTGGATTGTACTTATCTTGTATTGGACCTCAAATGGTAGGTCTAGCAAGTTGGATTATTGACCAGTTGTATCTAGCACAACACAGATGGGAAAGAATAAAAAATCATCCATGGATGTTGCCCTCTTACGAGAATTGTATATATGTGTTTAGCATATGACTTGCCAATAGAACGTGCGATGACAAGTGAAGAGTTAAAGGCATTTAACGGGACAGCTAAGAAAGCTAGGAAATCTAGCAAGGGACGAGCAGGAAAGCACATGACAGGATCTATCCCATGCCTACAAGTTCCAGAGTCCCCTTCACCCTAGCCATCTCCAGAGCAATCTCCTACGGAACCCTGTGCAGTGATACAACCCATTCGCATACGCCTGTCACAACCCATAATTACAGAAGGCACAACCAGTGCAGTTACTTCTCAGGCAACATCAGTTCAGGAACCTACCACCACTGCAGCAGAAATTCCCACCACTATTGGTGCGGAAGCGTTTTCGTTCCCCATACCCAACCTAGAAGCAGAACCAATGGATACAACGTTTGATTTTGAAATGCTATGCCTTTTCAAATGAATTTTAGTTTTTTGAAGGCCAGTTTTTCTCTCAAGAATACGAACGGCCTAGTTACCCTACTACTCTGCCTGATCAACAGCAAGGACAAGCAGTATCCAGCTCAGAAGAAGAAAGGACAGAAACAGATGATGACGACGCAGATGATGAAGCTAACCAAGGAAGCCAGGGTTCTCAAGAGAATGTGTAGACTGATGAGCAGGAACAACATACTGACACCCAAGGTGACACTAGCACTTATGAAGATGAAACATTTGAAGCAGCTGCCTACACCTTGGCGATCAAAAAGTTATATCGCACCATGGAAAAAGTTTGGGCACGTAAAAAGCCATCAGAGGAAGAAAGCCAAGCGCTTATAGAACATGAACTCATCATAGGAGGCTTCGAAGAAGCGTACATCAAAGGCTTTAGAGAACTAGTAAAGTCAGTAGGCACAAATGAAGCATTAAGATATTTGCAACGAAAACCACTACCACAGTTTGACCCACGTCGAGTATGATTACTATCAAAACCAGGTCAATACATCTGTGTACCAACAAATGGCCAATCTTCAGAACAGGCCAGGAAAGCCCGTCTAATCCGTGACGAATCTTTGGCAGAAGAGACGATTTTCATCGACTCCCCGCTCGACACTACTACTGTACATACCACCATTGTTACCAAAGTACCCACCACACCAATCGCTCCTCCTTCACCTCCCATCCCTGCAGTCTCTCCCATACACCCTACTTCTCCCAGAACATCCACATCTTTTGATAGTGAGGTAGCAAAAGCCTTTGTCGCCTCCAGTCCTCTAACCCTTTCTGCACCTACGCAACCTAGCCTACCTCCTTGAACATCCACCTTTCTATCTAGTCCATTTCTCCATCCATCCTTCCCCACACCTCCAAGACACCTCTTTCCATTCCCCCCTCCATTGAACTTTTTCCCAGTCTCACCTCCCCCACCCACTGTAATTCCTCTTTCCCCTTTCCACCAAGTAGTACAAGAGACCCCCTCTATAAATTACTCTGCCACTTTTGTAAATCCTGTATTTACACCCACGCACATACCCACTATCACTCCACTATTCACAATCACGGCACTTGACACCACGTCCAGTGACATGGACATCTCACCACCCACCACACCAACACTCACCTCCTCTATTGCACCATCACATTTAGGCACCACACATTTTTCCACTGTTACCACTGCATCCACATTCGCATCCCTATTTTCCCTTCCCCTTACATCAACACCCTTAAAAACAGCATCTGCATTCACCACACCATTGGTCTTATCACCCACCATCGACACTGCATTTTGCCAAATGTTCATATGCATGACACAAGTAAGAGATGAGTTTGCATCTATTGGAACTAGTTACCAGACGTTGCAGTAGACAACGAACGATTTACAATCGCAGCTAAATTCATTGTCAATCAAGAATGCATCGCTTAACACCCGCTACTAAGAGCTATGCCAGGCCTACCACAAATTGGAACTCGAAAGTGAACAAAAGACAAAAGAGGCCATTACAAACATTGACAACATGTTGCGGGCTCAGACTATTCGCAATGCGACGCTTACTAGAGAAGAGAACCAACGTCTACAAGAACAGAACAGAGAGAACTTGGAAGCTTCTCTAGATCAACCAGACGAGCCCTCAAGACCTAGTCGCTTCAAAGCTGTCCCCTCTGAATCCATGAAAATGTTATTAGAAGATCATGTCAGATTATTAGAGGAGTATGACAGTATGAATGAGGAATACCAGAAGCTCAAAGAAGAATACAAGATATTGCAATTAAGAGCACCTGTACAACAAGTACCACCAACTCCTGCGGCCACATCTCCTGAGGTCATAGAGGAACTCAACGCATTAAGGGCCCAGGTAATAACTCTACAAACACAAATAATAGCATATGAAGCACCCCCTAGGCTAGATTCCCCACCAGAACTACCAACAGATGAAGAAACAGTGACTATCCCGATGGAGGACACTTTTGAAGAAGCATATGAACCCCAACCCGTCCCAGGCAGACGCATCATGACCGAAGGCCAGACGACTTTTGAACTTCCTACTCCCACATGGATGAAGACTGTCGAAGAGCTTGGAAGAACCCACTCTGCACGGGTGGAAGCACAGTTACATGCAATGGCAATGATAGAAGAACGGATTTTACAATCTCCGTATTTTGCACTTGGCCCCTCGCAGGTACATATATGGGCATGAGCTCCAATACAAACCATATTTTATGTTAATGGTAGAATATCAGCTGGCCATTGAAAAAGAAACAAGCAAGAAAGGGTGAAAAGATAGGTAGATTGTTCACATTTGAATTACAAGAGACTAGAAACATTGCTCTCTTTAATTATGGTAGTCAAACACTCATAGAATTGGAAGTATGGCACAAAAGGTTAGCACATATTGGTGAAAGATCATTAAAGGAAATTTGTATGGACCAAAGTGTACTTGGACTCCCTAATTTGTCAAAACAACACATGATTTATAAGTGTAGTGCATGCAAATTTGGAAAGTCTCACAGGTTACCATTCATGAAGAAATGATATATGCATGGAGATCTTTTGGATTTGGTTCATGCAGATGCATGGGGACCTAGGAAAGATGCTTCAATATCTAGATCAAGGTATTATGTCTCCTTCATTGATGATTTCATTAGACATACTATATTATATTTTATGAAACACAAAGATGAAGTCTTTTCATGCTTCAAAAGATATTTGGCTCTTGTGGAGAATCAAATAGGTAAGACATTAAAAAGGCTAAGGTCAGATGGAGGGGGAGAGTACTTCTCCCATGAATTTGACTCTTTCTTCAAGAGAGGGAAATCAAAAGAGAGATTTCTACAAGGTACACTCCTGAACAAAATGGAGTGGCAAAAAGAAGGAATAGGACAATTGTTGAAGCTGCAAGGTCTATGCTAATCTAATTACTTATGGGCTGAAGTTGTATCCACAGCCAACCCTTCTGTATCTTATTTAAGTTTGAAATTTTTCTCTGATGCAGATTGGGTTGGCTCCAAGGAAGATAGAAGGAGCACCTCAGGATACCTTACTTTTGCAGGTTCAAAACTTGTCTCATGGTCATCCAAGAAGCAACCCATAGTTCTTCTCTCTTCTATTGAAGCTGAATAAAAAGGTCTTGCCATAGCTACTCAAGAAGCATTGTGGATGAAGACACTATTTATAGATCTTGGATTGGAGATTGGAACTCCAAGTATCTTTGGTGACAACATGAGCTCCATTCACTTGGCTGCCAATCCAATTTTCCGTGCAAGGACTAAACATATTGAAGTACATTATCACTATGTAAGAGGGAAGATTGTGAGCAACGAAATTCAGCTATCTTATGTGTCAACCCATCAATAATGTGTAGATATCTTAACCAAGGCACTAGATGGAACAAGACTTAGCAAATTCAAAGGTATGATTGGTTTGTAGGTAATCTTGGAAGATTAAAGACCTCAAGCTCACTTGACTTGAGGGGGAGCTATTGGAACAAGTCCATGGCAAGTATAAGTGGTGGCTTGAGTCATCAAAAGACATAGAAATTTAAAGCAAATGTCAATTCCTTGTAGAAATTCACTTGTAAACTCACTCTTGTAATTTTTGAGCTTCTACTTGATGTAAAAGTGAAAGTATCTAACATGGTTGAGTCCACTTGATGAGTAGGAAGGAGAAATCCATGGATTTGTGATTGAGTGAGTAGGAGAATCAATCACTAAAAGATTGGAGAATGATTTTAGGTGAGATTCAAAATTCAAATTTGGGATCCAAACATCACTATATATACATGGCTTTTAGTCGCGGTTTGTGTACCTCCATGAGCAGAGCTTCATGCCATATCAGAGTGTGGTTGCAAGGCACACATATTTAACAATAAGTCCACTGTACTTTACAATCAATATACATTTATTTTCATGATCATTTGTGTCCATATCTTCATGCCTATGTGAGTGTACTGTTCATTGCCATATCTCTTAGTTTTTTTCAGTGAGTTTGCAGAGATGATTTCTCTGAGCATCATCCATCATTATCAGTGTTTTAAGTTGGGAAAGTTAGCTCTTTAAGTTTAATATATATTCAAAAAATTTCATTGTAATTGGCTTTTCCAATCATGAGATATATGGTGTCCTATTCCAAAGTTACCCACATCATCCAAGTAAGTGGAATCGCTTCTTGATGGCTTTCTAGGTGCTAAAATACAATCGTATGTGTACTTGAAGGAACCTAGGAGCATAGAGTAGTGTCTGCATGTGTATAGACATAGAGGATAACTCGAGTCAAGTATGCATCAACTGAGGATAGTTTGAGTAGAGCCCTAGTACCCGCACCACCGCTGATTTCAAAAAATGATCTAAATGGTCAAAGATTTTCAACTCAATGCATGTAGATAGCCCACCGGCTTACTACATGGATTCACTAGAGCACATCGGGATTTACCCTTATGAAATCTTTAGAGAGACTAGTTGGAAGCTTGAGTATCCAAATGTGATGTACACAAACCCTAAACCTAGGTCCCAAGGACCCTAAACCTAGGCCACAACCAAGACAGATCATACCCCAAGCACCCAAATGGTTGTATGCAATAATTGCAAAGCCTCTATAGAATCTTTTGACTAATTTTGAGTGGAAGGATGAGTGTGAAAACTCTTTTAATGAACTTGAATGACATCGGTGTTGAGCACCAATCTTGACTACACCAGATTGGAATAAGCCATTCCATGTTCATGTGGATGCATCCCATTATGCTATTGGGTGTGTGTTGGCATAACCTATAGGTGAAGGTAACATTGATCTTCCGATAGCTTATGCAAGTAGGAAGTTGAATGTAGCCAAGCAAAATTATACCACCACAAAAAGAGAAAGGTTAGCATGGTATATGCATTTAAAAATTTTAGACATTATTTGCTTGCAAATAAGACTAAACTCATACAGACCACCAAGCACTACTCTATCTGGTGAATAAACCTTGCAATATTGGCATATTGGTAAGATGATTTATCTTACTAATGGAGTATGACTTCGAAGCGATTGTCAGGAAGGCAAGTCCCATCTTAGGGTGGACCACCTTTCCACACTAACCTCAGAAGAGTCCCCGCAAGGAGTATCAGATGAACTTTTTTATGCTTACTTATTCAACTTGGAAGTAGTACGTAACTGGCCCAAAACTATGGTGCATGTTCCAACTAGTGGACCTAAGCATCCTGTACTGAAAGCAAAAGGTAAAGAAGAGGTAAAATCCCAAAAATATCACATATTGGTAGCTAGTGTGTATAAACACACAGACCAAGGCATATTGTAGCACATGTAGGTGCATTGAAGCAACATTATTCTGAATAGCAAGCTCTCCAAACTCTGTGAAAATTACACATATACTAGCCAACCATGAAAGTAGATGTCCATAAAATGTGCAAGGATTGTCCAAATTGTCGCAATAGACCATCAATAGAACATGCTACTTGTATCAAGTATCACTAATGCTAGATGGGAGCATTCCTTTGGTGGACTTTCTCAAGATGAAAAGTTTTCCTCAAGGCATGAAATTAGCTAGATGATGAAGCTTAGAACATGAAGCCTTAGACTACACTCTCATTGGAGATAACCTATACATATGTGGAAGAGATGTCTATCTTCGACTATGTGTCCATGAAAGTCAATATCTTAAGATTTTAGAAACTGCTCACCAAGGTGTGGCAGGAGGACACTTTGGACCAGATAGGGTGATCAAAGTAGTACTATTCACAAGTTTTTGGTGGCCAACTCTTCACATGGATGCTCATACCTATGTGACGTGGTGTGACATTTGTCAGTGGATTCAATATCCAATACGCAAGGACAAGATGCCATTAAGACCCATGATGGGAGGATGTGCATTCTCGAAGTGGGGAATAGACTTTGTCGGTCCTATTAATCCCCCGATTAAAATTTCACATGTTGAGTATATTATCATTGCAACAGACAATCTAACCAAATAGGTAGAAGTTAAAGCCACGAGGAAGAATGATGCATAGACTATAGCCAAGTTTCTATTCGAAAATGTAATTACAAGATATGGTTTGCCAATAGAATTGGTCAGTGGCCATGTGTTGGCATACAAGTCATATGAAGAGCATACAGGCACAACGGGGCAGTCATGCACAATACGGCAACAAGGCCCAATCATTTTTTTCATAAACAATTTCCAACTCAAGTGATTTCATCACTACACATACATTGTAAATCCCGTTTTTGATAGCATAGACTCCATTTTGGTCAAGACGAGGAGTCCTTGAGCTTGAGGAGTATTAGAATTAGCTGCATACCAATTTTCATAATTTTTAGACTCCGTTTGAGCCCTCAAATAGGCTCTAGAACCTAATTTTTAACTAGGCCGGACACTAGGTCTGGACAAGGCCAAAGCTAGTCAGAAAACTATAAAAAGAGCTAGAGAGCTCATTTTTGGGGGTAGATTGTTTGTGCATTGAGCTTATGTAAGAGACTTTTTGACTAATGCAAAGAACTCCATTGTTCCTCTCCTTGTTCTTACCTTGTGTGCGTGTGTGTGTATGTGTGTGCATGTTTGTGTGCTTCTCACTCACGCACTTGTGCCTTCACTTGCTCATAGTCTTCATACTAGTCCTCATGTCTCCACGGATTGACAATTATGAGGTGGATCTCCTCACGTTGGTACTCACCATTGTGCTAGAGTGACACCAAATTTGGCGCCGTTGCCAGGGAGAGAGCTTCGAGGACGAGCATGTGATGGTAAGACGTAGAGTTGAGACATTGGAGTCATAGGTAATATGCTTTCTTTCCCTATTTTTCTTCATTTAGTCTTGTTTTGGCATCACCATCATCACCATCATCATCCCCACCATCTCCCACCTCCATCTCCATCTTCACAAAAATTTCAGTTTTTGGTCATATTCCACTCCCCACCTCATTTCCCTCATTTCACTTGTGAGAGAGAGAGAGAGAGCTTGCATGCTATCTGTTTTTGTGTGTTTTTTGAGCTTTTGCTGCAGGTTCTAGCTGTACCACCATCTCCAGCAGCTTGTGCAGGTACGATAGACTCTGCACAAGTCCCGGGATGACGACCTCTGTCTATCGCGACAGACAGAGAAACTTAATATTTTTTGAATGCATGTTTGGAACGATAACCTACACCATGAGAGCACTCCAAATCACTAAAAAATTCTAAAAAATTTGCGTTTTTTCAGTCTATCGTGACAGACACAGTCTATCGCGACAAACAGCACCCCACGACAGAGACCGTCTATCGTGACAGACACGGTCTATCGTGACAGACAGACCCACGATAGACGATAGACCCCGTCTATCGCGACAAACACCATCTATCGCGACAGACAGAGACCCACGATAGAGACCGTCTATCACGACAGACACCGTCTATCACGACAGACACCGTCTATCACGACAGACGACAGACAGCGTCTATCGCGATAGACACCATCTATTGCGATAGACAGAGACCCACAATAGAGACCGTCTATCGCGACAGACACCGTCTATCACGACAGACCAAACCACGACAGACGACAGACAGCGTCTATCGCGACAGACACCGTCTATTACGACAGGTAGAGACCCATGATAGAGATTGTCTATCACGACAGACACCGTCTATCGCGACAGACCAAACCACGACAGGCGACAGATAGCGTCTATCGCGACAGACACTGTCTATCGCGACAGACAGGACCCCACGATAGAGACCGTCTATCGCGACAGACACCATCTATCACGACAGACCAAACCACGACAAATGACAGACAACGTCTATCGCGACAGACAACGTCTATCGCGATAGACACTGTCTATCGCAACAGACAGGATCCCATGATAGACTCTGTCTATCACGACAGACACCGTCTATCACGACAAACAGCCCCCCGCGACAGCCAGTGTCTATTGCAACAGACACCATCTATCGCGATAGACAGGCATTTTCAACAAAAAATAAAGAGGTAAATTTTTGAAAAAATTTAGGCTAAATTTTGGGCATATATGCATACTCAATTACTCCTACACATACAAAGGCCTTAGAAAAATACACTAAACTCTTGAAAGGATCTGTTTGTCTGTTTAACCCCCTAAACCCTGAACTGTCATAACTTTTTCATATGAAATCCGTTTTCTGAGCTCTAGGGCTTGTCAGAAAGCTCGTGGCATATACTACACGCCCTCAACTGTTTTTTATAAGAATAATGCATTGATTTTCAGATAGGGTATTTTGAATTTGACCCTCTATGGGGTAGCCACACCAAGGGGACTCTAGAGGAAATTTTTTGGCAATAGAAAAGGGGGAAAAGGGTCATTAAAAGTGTCTGAGATAAATTGTCTGTCAATTGAAGGATCAAATTGGAGCTAAACTTGGGCTTTTTTACAGGATTATCGAGAGCTCTTGGAGAAATCAAAGCAAGTGCCAGTGTGAGCAGGCATGGGAACGTGCTTCCTGGGCAGACAAGCATAGCAAGGAGGAGCGACTTGAGGTTGGAACATCTCTTAACCTCCTCAGTCAATTCTTAGCATAGGCTAAGTGCGAGTAGTGGTCCAAATTGACTAGGGATACGATAGGAATACTCAAGTTTGAAGAGCCTTTAATTTCTCAAGTCCAAGAATAGGCTAAATTGCAGTCAAGGGACAACTTAAAGGAAAAGACCTTAAACTAAGTGGACGAAGAACATCAAGTACGACACACTTAAGTGTTCCTAACGACACTTAATTAAAGACAAGAAAACACATACAAAGGATCTCAAAAGGAAAAAGTGGTTGGTATCAAAGAATCAGCAACGTGGTTATACAAAGATCATTGGGTTAATTGGAAGGGCATATGAACCTTAGATCAGGAAGACACTTAGGGAGAGACCGTCAGGGTATTAGATCATCTGAGGCTAGTGTCAACCATACAGCCAGATCTTGGGCTCAGCAATTGAGCGATTACCCCTACGCTCTAGACTCAGAAACTAGTGACTCGAAGATGTCTTACAGCATGGAGAGACCTGTAGGTAGCTCAAGAGTGGCATACCTAGAAAGACCTGCTAGTCCCTACAAAACTCAATTGGAATACATCAGGACCAACCGCTTAGGTGCACACATCTATGAGGATGGCCTGAGAAGATCTGTTGTCCTAATTAAAAACACAGATCAGACCATTGGACTAGATCACCCTGTAGTCAAGTTTGAAAATGGTTCCTATATAAATAAAGAAGGAACAATGTATATGGTCACCATCCAACCTGAAAGGACATATGAATTTGGCAACATAATCCCAGAGGTCGAAATAGGAGACATAGAGCAAGGGAACTTAGGAAAGGAGCCAAAAACCCCTCGCGGCAAGTCAGTTCTGACAAGAATAATCACTCCCGAGTTGGTTTCCCAAGACAATAGGAGCATAGATCTGATTGTAAATCGAGAGGCGGATGAGGCTTTTTGGAGGTATAAGCCTGAGAAGCCTAACGAAGTGGGAGCACTTACCATCTATGAATTCAAAGATCCCGATATCCCAAGCAAAGTGACGTACTTAGATGATGCCTCTAAGAGGATCTTTGTGGTCTCAGAGCATGGAAGACACGCATACACTTGGAAGGGAGAATTTGTTTTTCCCCAACCTCAATCCACTATGTCTTATGGTCACCTAGGAGCTGGAACATCTCAGGCTCATGGAACTCAGAGAGAGAGGAGTAGAGATAGACCCGAGGTGAGCTTTGCCAATCCACTTGGAAGAGAAAGAACGAGGACAGATAGGGAGAGACATAGGGATCCAAGGAATCCAAGAAATGCAGATGAATTCCCCCTCCCAAGGCCTAGAGAACATGCTAGAACCTTAAGACCCACACAATTGGTTAAGTCCATGAAGAATTGCTTCGATGGCACAGGAGACCCTTATGACCATGTAGCAGAGTTTAGGCAAGTTTTGAGAGCTGAACAAGTGGAAGACTTGTTCACTCAATACAATGCTTTTGGCCTAACACTCAAGAACACCGCATTGATTTGGTTTCAACCACTTCACCAAGATCAGTACAGAAGTATAGATCAACTACTTGAAGCATTCATCACAGAGTTTTCCAAAAGTGGCATTAAGCATAACACATCTTCCTTGATATACAGCTTCAAGCAAACACCTCAAGAGACAGTGAGGCTCACAGGAAGAAGGTTTAGGCAATACCTAGAGAGATGCCCTGCTCCAGAGTTACCCACTCTAGCCAAGCAAGTGGCCTTATTTCTAGATGGATTGTTAAGTACCAAACTCAGATCATATGTGTACTTGAAGGACCCTAGATCCATAGAAGAATGTGTACGCATGTGCATAGACATTGAGGATAATCTAGGGGAGGAATTAGAGCTCTCAAAGATCTATAAAGACTCGGATAGTTCTACTAGCCTCACTTCCTCAGAATCCACGTCGATTGAGGATCTAGCAGAAAGGTGGCTCAAAAATTAGGTGTTTCTAGCAAGCAAATTCCTAGATTTGCCCCAGGAAAACAATGATATACCTGTGGAGGAGACCATATGGCTAATGTGTGCCCTATCATGGCTCAACCCCAAGTGAACCCTAACAGCCAATATTGCACCATAGAAAGAAGATACACCAATCACACAGCACAAGACTGCCCATATAACAAACAAGCTGTTAGACAAAATTATCCTCAACCATATCCACAACAAGGAAAGTACCCTAATTAGTACCCACAACAGCAGTATGCTAGGCCCCAGCAAACCTATCAACCACCCTATCAAGGTCAACAAAGACCGCAACCAGTCCTAGTGCAACAACCCCCTGCCCCCACCAATGTGATTCCAGTGAAGTATGCAGCTGCAAAAGAAAATCTGAATAGAGCTTTAGTGCTAGTGACCTCGTCGCTTTCAGAAAGTGATCCAAGTGATCATAGTTTTGACTCTACCCATATTGATAGCCCACAGGGGGCAAGCCAACACTCAGGCCAACAAGAATGAAGTTACAAATGGCTGACGGTCACATAGAAAGACCCTTAGGGCTACTATAAGGGATAACTCTTACTACTTGTGGTGTGGAGTTTGAGCACACATTTGCTATCTGTGACTTTAGCAAAAATCAAGCCTATGAGATGATTTTGGGAAGACCCTTCTTGAGGAAGTTGCAAGTGGTACAAGATTGGGGGACCAATTCTTTGTATTTGCAACACTTGGGTGTCACTACCAAAGTGAATCTCAAAGATTTCTCTCATAGAGATGTGCCCCCTATTCAATGGAATCTCGTCCATAGAGCTAAAGATGATACTGAGTCAGTGCATTCCATAGGATCAGGATCCTCATGGATGCATGAAGACACTCACCTGTGGATGTGTAAAGTAGCAGTAGAAGAAGAGAGGAGAGAAAAAGCCAGAGAGATAGGTGCGAAGGAAACCCATAGATCAATTCAAGACCCAGCCTATGCACTTGTAGTTTTTCCTGACGAAGAATTTGAACCTCACGGCTCGGCAGAAATTTTAGCAACAATGGATGTAGCCATCAATGAAGAACAATGGACACCCCACTACGACGAGGATGGCTATGACATTTCAGTCTTCTCCATAGAGCCAATCATGGGAGACTCAGTTCTGGAAGAATGTGAACCTAGCACTAATGCATTCGAGGATGCAAGTGACTCTTATTTAGACTCAATCATCATGGAGCCACCATTTGCATCAGATGAGGAATACTTCTATGAGGTAGAAGTTTACCCTCAGAGACATGAAGAGCTCACTAATGATGTGAGATTAACTACACAAGTGACCACCAAGAGTGAGGGAAAGAAAAGGAAGAAGAAAGAAGCCACGCCAGAGGAGGAAGAATCCTTGTTCGAGGTCCCAGAAAACTTTAAGAAGTATGAAATAGAAGACAGGAGAGTCATGATAAGAATGCCAAAATGCGATGCACAAGCAGGAGAGGCCTATGATAACAAAGAAACCACCAAGAAAATAGTGGTAGCCATAGAAGAAGGAGAGGAGAGATGCACATACATTGGACATGACCTTACTGAAGAAGAGGAGCAGGAGTTGATAATTTACTACGAGAATATAGGGATGTGTTTGCATGGAGTTACAAGGACCTGAAGGATGTAGACCCGGACATATGCTCACATACGATCCCCATGAACTCAGAGGCCAGACCCTCTAAACAAAAGCCATACACGTACAATGACAACTATGCTGCCAAGATCAAAGAAGAGATAGACCACTTGGTTGAAGCTGGATTTATCTATGAAATTGAGCACACTGAATGGGTATCCCCCATTGTAGTGGTGCCCAAAAAGAATGGAAAATTGCATGTATGCATTAACTTGAAGAAGGTTAACGTAGCCACTATCAATGATAGTTATCCGCTTCCTATCACTGAGCATCTATTAGAAAGGGTAGCAGGCAAGGAAGTGTACAGTTTCTTGGATGGATTTTCTAGCTACAATCAAGTAGCCATTGCACCAGAAGATCAGCACAAAACGGCTTTTGTCACAGAGTGGGGTATATTTGCTTTTCGGGTAATGCCATTTGGGCTTACCAATGCTCCTGCAACCTTTCAAAGACTAATGTGCCATGTATTTAAAGAGTTCTTGAGGAAGAATTTGGAAGTCTAGGTTGATTACCTTTGTGCTCATTCCAACATTAGACAGACCCATATACCTGAACTCAGACAAAGCTTTGATAAATGTAGAGAGTATCAAGTCTGCTTGAACCCAGAAAAGTGTGTTTTCATGGTCAGGCAAGGCAAGATTCTAGGACACATAGTGTCAAAGAACTGCATATCCACTGACGAAGAGAAGGTGAGGGCTATTGCAGAGCTACCTAGGCCTCAAAATGTCAAGGAAGTGCAAGCTTTCATGGGGCATTGTGGCTACTACCGACGTTTCATACACATGTATGCCATCATTGCAAGGCCTCTGTATGGACTCTTGACCAATTTTGAGTGGACTGATGAGTGTGAGAAATCCTTCAATGAGCTTAAGCAGCGATTGTGTTCAGCACCAATCTTGACTACACCAGATTGGAACAAGCCATTCCATGTCCATGTGGATGCATCCAATTATGCTATTTTGTGTGTGCTTGCACAACCTACGGGTGAAGGTAATATGGATCTTCCAATTGCCTATGCTAGTAGATAGTTGAATGCAGCTGAATGAAACTATACCACCACTGAACGAGAAGGATTAGCATGGTGTATGTGGTTAAAAAGTTTAGACATTATTTGCTTGCAAATAAGTTTAAATTTTTCATTGATCATCAAGCACTGTTGTACTTGGTAAACAAACCATGCAATACAGGCAGATTGGTGAGGTGGTTCCTCTTGCTAATGGAATACGACTTTGAGGTTGTGGTGAGGAAAGGCAAAACTCATTTGAGAGCAGACCATCTCTCGAGGCTCACATCAGGAGAGGCCCCACAAGGAGTATCAGATGATCTTCTGATGCTTACTTGTTTAATTTGGAAGTGGTACCTCAGTGGGCTAAGCCATTAGTGCTAGTATTGACGTACGGGCCTAACCACCCAGTAATAAACACACAGGATAGGGAGATAGTAAAAGCCCAAAAGTACCATAAAATGGCAGGAAGTGCATACAAGCATACAGATCAAGGGATCTTAGCTTGTTGTGTGGAAGAGGATGAGTATGCTAAGTGGTTGCAATTAGCACATGTGGGTGCATTAGAGCAACACTACTCGAGACAAAGAACTTTACAAACACTAAAAAGACTCGAAGTGCATTGGCCAACTATGGAAGCGGATGTCCATAAGATGTGTAAAGAATGCACAGTCTGTCATATTAGACCACCAGTGGAGCATGCTACACTGTACCAAGTGTTTGTAATACCAGATTGGAGTCAGCCATTAGTAGCCTTCTTGAGGACGAAAACATTCCCACAAGATATGACATTAGCTAGACAACGGAGCTTAGAACAAGATGCGTTAGACTATAATCTCATTGGAGATAATCTATACAGACGAGGGAAAGATGGGTATCTCAGATTATGTGTCCATGAGAGTGAATATCTTAAGATCTTGGAAACTGCTCACCAAGGTGTAGCAGGAGGACACTTTGGACCAGATCGGGTGATCAAAGCCATACTATTTGCAGGTCTCTGGTGGCCAACCCTTCACATGGATGCACATACCTATGTGAAGAGGTGTGATGTTTGTCAGCAAACTCAGTATCCTATATGTAAAGACAAGATGCCATTGAAACCTATGATGGGTGGACGGGCATTCTCTAAGTGGGGAATAGACTTTGTAGGTCCTATCAATCCCCCAGCGAAGGGTTCACATGCTGAACATATCATTGTGGCCAGAGACTATCTAACCAAGTGGGTAGAGGTAAAAGCCACAACGAAAAATGATGCTCAAACGACAGCTAAATTCTTATTTGAGAATGTCTTCACAAGATACGGGCTACCTTTAGAGCTAGTAAGCGATCGAGGCACTCACTTCTTGAACGAAGTCATTGAAAACCTTCTCCAAGAATTCTTGGTAGTACATAAGAAGTCGGCCCCTTATCATCCACAAGCTAATGGCCAGGCTGAGAGCACAAATAAGATTCTATGCAATGTATTGACAAAATTGGTTAATAATAAACGCTCTGATTGGGACAAACAGCTACACCATGTTGTTTGGGCATACAGAGTTGCCTATAAAACGGTACTCCAAGCCACACCCTTTCATATGGTATTTGGCCAAAATGCAGTGCTCCCATTAGACTTCTTGATACCTACACTAAGGGTAGCACAGGAGCATGAGTGGATGGGTCATGAACTCTCTTCGAGGATTTTTTATCTTGAACGACTAGGTGAAACAAGACTAAGAGTTGCAGTAGGAATATATGCAGCTAAGAAAAGACAGAAGGCATACTTTGATGCCCACGTGAAGGATAAGGGCTTGAAAGCAAGAGACCTAGTCCTAGTTTACACCTTGAAGCAACATGCACGGAAATTAGAGAAGAGAGGCTATGGATCAATGATTATCAATAGGATCTCCACAAGTGAAACAGTACAACTAGCCACTTTAGAAGGCAATATTCTCCCTAGCTACATAAGCGGATGTAGAGTCAAGTTATATCAAGAACCCCTGACTGAAGAGATGCTAAATCGGCTCAACATTGCCAAGAAATGTAAAGAGGAGGACAAACGAATTCGAGAAGAAGCACAGGTAGAAGCTTTAGAACGCATCCGATGATTGAAATTGAGGAGGCAAGGGAGAGATCAGCCTATGCCTGACACTCAAGAATCTCTAGGCTATCACATGGCCATGTGCGAGGCTTCAGGTAAACGTTCCCATAGGATAATCGATCGACGACCTTTTGTGACCCTAGAAGTAGGACAAGGAGAGTGCAAGGACCGTGAATAGGAAGATGCGATAGCTGCCCCTCAAACCACCGCCTCTAGTGCTTCAATTCTCACATACTCGGAGGCCTTACAAGATCTCCAGAAGCAAGTCACAGAATTGCAAGCACGTCTACTACAATATGAGAGACCACCTTCCCCACCAGAGGCTCCCACCTACGAAGAAACAGTACAAATTCCTGTGGAACAAACATTTGAAGAAGAATATGACCCACAACCCTTCCCAGGAGGTCAACAAACGGAAGAAGGTCAGGATACGTTCGAAGCACCGCAACCCCCATGGCTACGACAAGTGGAGAAAATCGGGAGTTCACATGAAAAGCGAACAGTAGTGCAAAATCAAGCCATGCGGGTCATAGAAGACACTATATTACAATCCAATTACTTCAAGAACCTGTCATCTATATGCCTTATCCTCTCATCAGAACTCCAATACAGGCCGTACTATATCATTTTGGCAGATTATAACGCAGAAATAAAGAGAGACACAGGAAAGATACCTTCCTTTGCAACCCAATTTCAACCCGAAGACCTTCCTTCAGAGGTGCAAAAAGGCAAAATTCGTCAACCGACATGACGGCAGAAACTTCTTGAAACATATCCTGAAATGCTACGCACATGGAACAATGCGCCATTACATCTACTTTACAATCCATGCTATGGCCCTATTCCACGACGCCGATCATGGAAAGCATTCAACATTAAAGTCCAGAATAATGCACAATGCAACGAATGGCTAAACTACCCGTACATAGCACTGCCACAAGGACCACCGTCAGTAGCGTACATGATGGCAACAATTCGACATTGGATGCCTCGACTGAAGCCCATGCCGGATGTTGCAGCCCAAATGATGCTCAAAATTTTGGACATGATGCAAGTAGTGCTCAAAACTTTTAGAAATGCAGAAGCACCACAGGTACGTCTACCGAGGTTTACTCATGGAAATTATGATTTGGTGTATGACATGAGCACCACCCCTGGCATTCGGGTAGCTTACGCTTGGCATGCACAAATTAAGTATCTTCCTGCATGCTATAAACAAACATTTGAAGAAATGTTCAGATCAAGTTTCTAGGAGTATCACTCGGAGGTCTTTGCCCCGAAACCTACACACCTACTTCATCTTTTTGCATGCGAACAAGCTATGTACTTTGAGTACTACACTACGCCACAACCAGATGTCCCAGGTGCCATAAATTGGGATGCAGTGGAAGCTGATCTAGCAAGAGGATTAAGGATAGGAGAACACGAGCTAGCCACTAACGTCATCCAATACTATATTGACCACCCTATAGAACAGAGGTCTGTCAGGGGCGACAGACGCTAGGAAGGGGGGAGTGTAGGCATACAAGTCATATGAAGAGCATACAGGCACAACGGAGCAGTCATGCACAATACGGCAACAAGGCCCAATCATTTTTTTCATAAACAATTTCCAACTCAAGTGATTTTCATCACTACACATACATTGTAAATCCCGTTTTTGATAGCATAGGCTCCATTTTGGTCAAGCCGAGGAGTCCTCGAGCTTGAGGAGTATTAGAGTTAGCTACATACCAATTTTCATAATTTTTAGACTCCGTTTGAGCCCTCAAATAGGCTCTAGAACCTAATTTTTAACTAGGTCGGACACTAGGTCTGGACAAGGCCAAAGCTAGTCAGAAAACTATAAAAAGAGCTAGAGAGCTCATTTTTGGGGGTAGATTGTTTGTGCATTGAGCTTATGTAAGAGACTTTTTGACTAATGCAAAGAACTCCATTGTTCCTCTCCTTGCTCTTGCCTTGTGTGCGCGTGTGTGTGTATGTGTGTGCATGTTTGTGTGCTTTTCACTCACGCACAATGGTGAGTACCAACGTGAGGAGATCCACCTCATAATTGTCAATCCGTGGAGACGTGAGGACTAGTATGAAGAATATGAGCAAGTGAAGGCACAAGTGCGTGAGTGAGAAGCACACAAACATGCACACACATACACACACGCGCGCACACAAGGCAAGAGCAAGGAGAGGAACAATGGAGTTCTTTGCATTAGTCAAAAAGTCTCTTACATAAGCTCAATGCACAAACAATCTACCCCCAAAAATGAGCTCTCTAGCTCTTTTTATAGTTTTCTGACTAGCTTTGGCCTTGTCCAGACCTAGTGTCCGGCCTAGTTAAAAATTAGGTTCTAGAGCCTATTTGAGGGCTCAAACGGAGTCTAAAAATTATGAAAATTGATATGTAGCTAACTCTAATACTCCTCAAGCTCGAGGACTCCTCGGCTTGACCAAAATGGAGCCTATGCTATCAAAAACAGGATTTGCAATGTATGTGTAGTGATGAAAATCACTTGAGTTGGAAATTGTTTATGAAAAAAAATGATTGGGCCTTGTTGCCGTATTGTGCATGACTGCTCCGTTGTGCCTGTATGCTCTTCTTATGACTTGTATGCCAACACCATGGTATCCGCTTCTTCAATGAGGTCATTGAATACTTGTTGCAAGAATTCATGGTTACTCACAAGATTTTGGCCCCGTATCGTCCACAAGCAAATGGCCAAGGAGAAAGCACAAATAAGATCATTTGCACTATCCTAATGAAGTTAGTGAACAATAAATGTTCTGATTGGGACAAACAATTGCATCATGTTGTTTGGGCTTAAAGAGTGGCCTATAAAACGATACTCAATACCACCCCTCTTCAGATATTGTTTGTTCAAAATGCAATGTTGCACTTAGACTTCTTGATACCCACTTTGAAGGTAGCAGAAGAGCATCCATGAACTCTCTTCTAGAATTTTTTTATCTAGAATGACTAGGAGAAACTCCATTAAGAGTTGTTGTTGGGATCTATGTAGTTAGGAAGAGACAAAAAGCCTACTTTGATGCACATGTAAAAGATGAAGGTTTGAAGGTAGGGGACTTAGTCTTGGTATATACACTAAAGTAGCATGCCAAAAAATTAGAAAAAGTGTGGCTATGGACACATGATAATAGACAAAATCTCAACAAGCGGAGTTATCTAGCTAGCCACCCTAGAAGGCAATATACTACCAAGTTACATTAGTGGATATATAGTAAAATTATATCAAGAACCCCTACCAAAAGAAATTTTGAGTCAAATTAACATAGCAAAGAAGCAAAAAGAAGAAGAAAGATGAATTCAAGAAGAAGCTCAAGTCAAAGCCTTAGAACGCATCTGACGTATGAAGTTGAGAAGACAAGGTCGAGATCAACCTAGGCAAGTTATTCATGAGGCCCCAAGATATCATACGGCTATGTGCCAGACAATGAGTGATACCCATCATAGAATAATAGACATATGTCCTTTTCTAACCTTATAAGCAAGACAAGGCAAGAATGAGAAGGCTATAAAAGCCTTGATTGACTTAGGTATAGCCAATAGTGAAGTTAAATTTTCTTACTGGCAAGACCTACAATTGAACATCAATCCTATTGAAGCTTACCTCATAGGATTGGGAGGTGTGGAAACCCCTTGCCTGGGTGAGGTGGAGCTTCCCATCTCCATCCAAGATGTCCCAATGAAAATTAAAGTGCTATTGTGTCAAGATGGGGACTTCATGGAACCTTTGATCGTGGGTTAAGACTGGATATATGACCACTCAATCAACTTAAACCTAAGGAGTGGACTTCTTCAGGTTTGGGTGAACTAGCAATGGATAAAAGTGGAACTAGCAAACCATGCACTCAATAAACTAGGAAAGACACCAACTCTTGGTCCTTCTAGGAGTACACATGAAGATAAAGATGTTGTTCTTGTCCAAAATTATATGATGCAGAATGATGTAGCACATGAAGGAGTAGTTGAAGCTAAGATGGAACTCCCTTCTTTTCCAAAGTTGATCAAAGAAACACAAGCAAGGGAACCCAAGAAGCAGATGAAGTAAACTAAATCTCATGCTCAAAAACTAGTTCGAAATAGGGTGACTCATGGAGTGAAACAAATCTAGAGGTGCAAGAATGAGCAACCCTTGGCTCCCTCAGTAGGACCCCAAGTACATACCAAATGAATGATGAAGTCAAAGCAAGCAAAGGCTGAATATTCCAAGAACCAATCGTGAGGAATCATTGGCATTTGGATACCTAAGTGGTCAATGAAGGCAGACCCCAAGGCAAGACAAGTCTGGGTGTTGAAGACTTGATTAAAAGCTCAAGTAGTTGTACATAAACTCATAGGGTTGAATGAGTGCTTATAGGCATTCAGCCCACAAAAATCTAGGATGAAATCTTCTCTCACCACACCAACACATAAAATGACACGTAGAATTACTTGGACATGGGTACCTAAAAAGTCCCATATTCATGTAGAGCTACCCTTGAAACCCTTAAATGTCACCAATGGAAAAATCTTTAATCCCATAAGGGAATTGTGGAGAGTCAAACTTTTTAATGAACCTCCTTTCCCAATGGTCTAAATACCCTTACTAAGGGATAGATGCATTTTGAGTACATCTAAAGGGTGAAGAAGAAGAAGAGTGGCACCATCTCTCCTTCAACATAGGCAAAGCATTGATCAAGCAGATCCTAAGGAATGGGCCCATATTTCATCGAAACCCTCCAACTTCTGATAGAGACCTTAGGAGTGATCGAGGCTATCCATACCATGTTTAAAAAATCAACACCTCGATATGACATGTGATAGGTTGAGACACAACAGTGATAGGGAAAGAACATCCGGATCCCCATATCTAAAAACTAAGCAACTACTATCCAAGAGGCCATGTCAAAAGCTACCATAGACTTGACAACCGAAACTTTCGTCCAAACCTCGTCGATCTCCCCTCAGCAACCTCCTTCTCCTCCCACCACTATGGATGTATAGATAACCATAGAAACCATTCAAACCACTAAACCCATCTTCCACACTTCTCCCCATTCCCCGTCACATACCCAAAACCACTACATCCACAATCTCCTTCAATTTTCAAGCACCCACTTCCCAAGAACACTCTTTTTTGCCATCACCAACCCACTATGCAATAGCTCCACCGAACTTCGAGAACCTATCATTGGCCACGCAATCATACCTAGTGTAGCATGCCATCCCAGACCCACCATTGGTAGCATCGGTTTCCCTATAACCCCCCACACTCAAGTTCCTCTCACCATGGATCCCTATCTCCCATCCTTTTCTTCCATTTTCCCACCCGCAACCATTGCCACCACCATACCACCTTATTGGGTTTCATTCATGGAAGGTTTCACTCGCACTCCCATGACATTTACTTTAGGACCATGCATAATTGTAACAACATCACTTTACATGGACACCACACACACATCACCTACCATTTCCATTTTATGGTAGAACGCACATGCATAGTATTGTCCGATCCTATGGACATCCCTCCGCCCACAGTGCCACCACCTCCACCTACACTTCCACATTCTCCCATTCCCCCTCCACCAACATCACCTACACTTCTTGCACCTTCATGCATGCCATCCACGATTCCCCACTCCATTCCCATTCCCCCTACATTTCCATCAATAACCATTACATCTACATCTATGAATAATATGATTAATACCATGATTCAATGTGCTAACCAATTACAAGAGGATTATCAACAATTGGAAGCTCGAGATACAATTATTCAATAAGAATCCCAATGACCAAAAGCCAAAGTGATGATGTTGGAGGAAGATAATTGTGGATTACAAGAGCAATACTTTACCCTCCAACAAGCGCATGACAAACTAAATACCAAAGTCCAAAGTGTAAATACCAAAGTAGTCAAGGAATTGGAGGAGATGTTACGCAAGCAAAATGCCAGGAATGCTAAGCCACAAAGGAATCTAGGTCTTCTACGAAGACATATGTCAATGGCCATGGAGGAGAATAAATGGCTCCAACAAAAAAATCAAGAAAATCTAAAGGCAACCATGGCAGGAACCCCAAGAACAACTATCAACCTCACTGGGTTCCAACTCATTCCTTCATATAACATCAGAATATTATTCGAGGAACATGCCAACTTTTTGAAATCATACACAAAATTGAAGGAAGAGTGTGTAGAGCTTAAAAAGCATCTAGCAAAGACTAGTACACATGTACCGAAGGCCATCCCCCTTCTACAAGATACACAAGAATTGGCAAATCTCTAGAAGTAGGTTAAAGAACTCCAAGAAAGACTACTACACTATGAAAGACCTCCATCTCCACCCATGGAACCAAAACCTAAAGAATTAGTTGAAATCCCAGTGGAGGAGAGATTCAAAGAAGCTTATGAACCCATACCTGTATCAGGGGTCCACACCACAAAAGAAGGCCAAGATGCATTTGAGATTAAGGTACCTCAATGGCTAAAGCGAGTCAAAGAGATAGGTAGAACACATGATGATTGAGTGCATGTTCAAGTTCAATCACTATCAAATCTAGAAGAAATGGTGCTTAAGTCAGCATACTTCTAGAATTTGTCCCATCTACAACTCATCACTACATTAGAGCTGCAATATGTATCATATTTTGTACTTCTTGTAGACTATAATACAAAGATCAAACGGGTGATGGGAGAAGAACCCACTTTTGCAACTCAGTTTGAGCCAAAGGACCTCCCAGAATGAGCACGAAAAGGAACTATTTTTCAACACAACTAGCATGCAAGATTAGTAGAAACATACCCAAAAATGATGCGCACCTAGTCCAATGCATCCTTGTACATAAAATCCAATCCTTGCTACTACCAATACCCCATAGAAGGCCATGGCTTGAGTTTGTAGTCAAGGTAAATACTACTAAGGTTTTCTTTTACTAGATTAATTAAACTTACTTTGCTCTACCAAAGGGGACACCTATAGTCGCTTATATGATTTCTACAATCCATCACTAGACCCCTAGATTCAAGAATGTACAGATATTGTTGCAAAGATATACAATTGTCATGTCTAGCCCTCTCCTTACAAGTACCATCATGTACAAAGGTCGACTTAAGGAGTGATGTGGAAATTTATACAGTGAATCGATTCCTCGTCTTGAGAAATCGACTGTCCACTTTGGACAAAGGATAGAAGAGAGGCAAAAATGTAGCACAAGGTGACATTTGTCGTCATCATGAATTCACTCGACGGTTGAAGAGGATATCTCACAAAATTAGCATGATGGAAGGTCAAAATCCTCTTTGCATGTAATGATATAATCTAAAAACTCTTGCTCTAATAGACTGAATAGATGGATTATGACTACAATCCTCTTAAGGACAGTCTTCAAATTCCTTGAAAGCGTCCCGATAGTCGACAACAAATTTGATAGCCTCAGCCAAGAACAAAGTAAGAGTTGGTTTTGGTCATGCAACTTTGCACGTAAAAGTGATTTAAGGATAACGCAAGCATCAATTACTCCTATCATCTAGACAAATATGTCATACAATTTTGCCCAACTAGTTGGAATCGCTGTCATTTGATACCTTACGCACCCATGACATTGATTACATATGCAGGTACCTAAGGTTTGGTGGCAAATGCATCTGCAAATTCATCTATGAAGATGATACATTGCATCAATGGCAATACGACGATATATTGCATCAATAGCAACAACATTAAGACATAGCATTCCAATTCCTAAACGCAAACATGTTGACGAACATGAATATGGGATTTCGAGTTACAGACAGTAGAATGTTAACATGTCGACGAATATACATATCGCATTCCAAGTTACATACACAGTACAATGTTAAAAACCTTGATTCTTAAAAATCTCACAGGTTTTGCGCCAAGAACTAATAACCCACACACTTCGCAAATACACTTATCTGACATTTCCAAGTCCATCTTATTTCCAAAAATTGGTTGTCGTACTGTACAAGGACAAGCCAAAAAAAGCTTCAAATATTCATTGCTGCTAGAGTAGCCTCACCTAGAGAGCCTGAAAACGACTTCTCGACTATAAAAGTTACTGATTCAGCAAATGCAGACTCTTAACGATAGGACTACTGAGAATGCCGTGGGGCATGCTCATACAACCAGTACTCGGGTAAAAGTGGTCGCATAGCTTTACAAGCTATTTTGAGCAACAGCTTGGCAGAGCTCTTCCTCGTAAAAGAGAACCCGATGAGAAGCAATCGCCCGGAAAGTTGTACGAGGAAGGCTTGGAGGTTTGACTCGACGAACACGACTAGCAGAGCCATGAAATAGGGGCCCTGCAAGCTGCTGCATTTCAGCAAGTGAGATTCTTGCTTGAGGAGGTTTTGGTGGTTGCCTGGGTGCCTTTGGAGTTGGAGGCCTGGACGGCCCTGCCCCTGCGCTATTATTCCTGCCATGACACAAATAACTTTAGATTATCACCTATGACTTAAGCATAAAGTAGTAAAACGTACACGAAACACTATTCTACAGAATATTAAACCATAGCACACTAGGATGCAGGAGAGAAAGTACTTGTTAAATGGCCAGTTGAGATCGGCTCTGGGTGTTGACAATTGCAATGCATCTTGACGTTCTCTATCAGGAGTTGTGAAATCAAAATGGCATTCTCTGGCTATGAGGACCTACACATCGACATTATCATTAGCTTCACTTAAGTGGTTGTAGTGATACGAAACTCATCTTCAACATAAAACTGAAACGCAAATATTACTTCCTCAAGAAATGCTTAGTGCTAAAAATGATTAAATAAAATCCATGAACTCACCGCTTGTCTAAGCCTTCTGCTAACATGGAAAGTCGGCTTTAATTGATCATGATGTAGATTGCATACGATGCGAACCTGCATTGAATATTGGCCAAAATTGTCAGTATTGGTATTACACCATTAGCTCATAGCCAAGCAAACAGCAGAAAACGAATTCATTGAGGACTGGATTAGGAGGAACCATCACGACAGATGAATTGTCAGTCATATCAGGTTAAGAAAAGTGAAAGAGAAAGACATCACACTGAAGTAACGGATTTGCGTTTACATTCAGAAAAAATGAGTTGGATCTACATAACTAACAAATTATGACCTTTGCAAATTCTGAGACATCGTAATGAATTCTTCTCCGCATTACACGATTTTAAGGGTTAAGCAGACCAGGCTTAAATACAGGCCGACCTCAGAGACAGACTAAATGTGAACACATTAATCGATAATATATGACATTCGAAAGCGCAAAGAGTGACAATACTTTCATAAACATGAGTATGTGAATACTGGAATGAGGCTTACAATACATTCGCATTTACATCCATCTGAAACCCTCTGGCTAACTGTAAAATCGAAAAGTGATTACCTTACTGATTTTAATTTTACTATCTTCATTACAAAAATTGTCGAAACAATCAAACTCAACAAGCTAGATCAATCTAGAGCAGGAGGTTATGGTTCCATATCGAGGAATATAGAAGCAAAAGCGAAAGGTCAAATAACATACGTGCCCGAGAAGGCCACACAATTGACAAGTAGGCATTACCCAGTAGATAAGCCTTGACCTAAGACTATAGGATCACAGACACGCAACCCGCCTGTTTGGATTTCACATTTAACAGGACACTCATAATCCTCAGATTCGCCACAAGCAGGAAAACAGTATTTGCGATTCCCAATACACTGTAGTCACAACTGATGGAAAGGTCCATGCATTTAGCCAACTAGAGGATATCAAAAGACACATTTTCATGCAGCCCACTGCATACCAAAGTACAGGATTGGGCCACACCAGGGCAAGAACTCTTTCCAACAAAAGTCCGAAAATACATAATTGTGGCACTCATACTGACTCTAAAACTTCAATCTAAAAAAGTATTTTTATTCATTAACTTTTCAGTTATGCCCGGATTTCATATATCATGCTTTAGATGCGTCATGAGATTATTCCTTGAAACTAGAGCTCAAAACATACATATCACCTACATTAGGCGCAATCACAATGTCCAAGTACACGAAGCTGACCAAGCACAATCTAATCATATATGAATACAGAATTGAATAAACACAATCTATTTGAGGTAGAAACTATCAAAATTACATTACCAAGAGCTCGAGTGGAAGTGACTCCAGTAAAGATTCGCCTTCAGACTCTGGAGGTGCTGGAGGAGAAGGATTCAACGGAGTGATCGGGACAGATAAACCATCAACCATCGCTGGAGGTAAGGGAGTTTTAGGGGCTAAAAGCTTCTTCCTTTGAGGGCAGAGTGGTCCAAACAGTCTTAGAGATGGCCCAGGAGTCATAGAAGCTATGTCCGTCGGATTCGCTTGACGAGATTCCATTGCATCATCTCTTCGTTGTAGACCAATGTTCATTCCCAGTTGCCTTATCCCTATGTCCTCCTCTGCATCATTCAAATCATCAGCAGCGCCTGCAATCCTCTTCTTCTTCTTGGAGGAAGCTAAAGCGGAGGTTGAAAGTCTAGCATTCCTCTGTGCATCACGGATCTGAGCCAAAGCCCCAGGCTTCAGATAATGCAGTGGCATTTTACTGCGGCTACGGCTCCTGCTTCGGCGCTTATAATGACGTCTGCTACTGGATACAGATGATGTAGACGTCACAACTTTGGAATTTCCTGACAGACGTGAACGAGAAGACCTGCCCGATCGCGGATGCGGTTGTTTGTGAAGTAGGAGGTGAATGCTTGCAAACACAAAGGGATCCGATGGATCGGGAGCCATCCTCACCAGAGAACCGAAGAAACACAGCAGAACCTGTGATTGGCAATACTTAGCTTGTGTTATTGTAGTCGAATTTGGATTCACACGCCTAAATTGACACACAGCGAGACCTGAAATGGCACTGTTTCCGCAAAGCTGGCGTAATGAATATCTCAGAGAGATTGATAACAAACAAGCTACCGAATTCACGTGATGCGGAATTCAACTTAGCCACCTGCCTGAAGTTTCTCGCGAGATCAAGTACCCCTGGCTATGTCCAAAGGCCCTCCTGCGCGAGGCTGAGTGTAAGAGCTTTCACTCGGAAGAATGGCTAGATTACACGATGAGCTTCTGTTCACTGTGCAGTACGAGTATAGCCGATGCCGGAACGATGCACTGCACAGATCAACCGATGGATCGAGAGAATTGACGGCAGCGAATGATGAGGACTGTACAGACAGGCAGCTATGGGGAAGATCAATGCTGACTGTGTCTACATGCATGCGTATATGTGTGAATGTATGAAGCTGATGACTGACGAGATAGGCTTCGAAGCTTTATCCTGCTATTTACTACCTGAAATCGCGCTGGTGCTTAGGCAAGAAGCACACGAAAGCGAGGGAAAGGCAGCAGAGATTGAGGGAACGCCATGGAAAGGGATTTGGAGCTGCAATTTTTGAAAATGATGGGCCATTTTGGAGGGAAAATTTCTAAGGTGCGATTTTATTCCCGCCCGCTTCTGTCCTTCGGACTCTCTTGCATTACCTCCTCCTCTAATGACGTCTCTAATCTCTCAGTACTTCACCAACAACAATCAACTCTTGTTTTTTTATGAGTTTCCATAAAACACAATATCTTAAGAATCTTGCACTCCCAAGGATTTAAGGATTGCCCTTGTTTTCATAAAGGTTGTACATGGATGTCACAAGCCCCACCTTGCTCTCCGTGCATGTCAGTGTGGGTGCTTGGGCCTTTAGCCTCTTGAGGCAGGGGAGAGGGTTCAACCCCCCTCTACAGTAGTACATGTGTGGGCCTAAGGCCAGTGTAATGTCTCTGGGCCATATTAAATCAGATGCCTTCAGGCAATTCTTCCTAATGTTTGCCTTCGGGCAGTCTAACCCTTGCTTTGTGGGATACTCGGGGTCCCATGGGTACTATGCCTGTTTTACTCCATTTCAATAAAGTACATTTTTTCATTGAAAATTATTTTGAATCCAATATACAAACCAAAAGTCAGATTTTCTCAACTTGGTTGTACATTGTTCACCAACCAACCTTGACAGGTCTTAATCTTTGTTCATGTCATCTTGGTCGAGCTTGTTTCGGCCACTATACAAATCAAGTATTCTTTGTATTTTTGTTATAGAATGGCATGCGGCTCTGTAATTTATGTACTATCTCGGTAGGAGTAAGTATGATTGAGTGTTACTTTTAAATTCTAGATATAGTTCATTAGATTTGGCAACATATACATGCCTAATCCATTCATTAATGTTGTGTAGTGCTCCTTTGATCTCAAGATGACATAACATAGGTAAACCATTCTCTATGAATTCGTTTGTTATATCTTCTTGATCATTTGTTTCATTGCCCACTACAAGAAAGCATAGCCTGATTCAAAGCTCCTTTAAAAAGAAAAGAAAGGGCAACGTTACATATATGATAGTATCTTTAAAAACAATGTTGTGAATTTAAGGTTCATGGACAACCATAACGCAAGATCAAGCATTATATTGAAGATCCAAAGGTTTAATAAGGTTTCCAAGAGTCACAAAAGTTGGCACCTTATCCAAATTGAGAAGTTGAAGCACCAAAAGTCAAGGTAGATGGAAGGCCAAGCAACAAGGATGATGAAGAGTCACCTTGGAAGATGAAGAGTCACCTTGGAAAGTGAAGAGTCACCTTGGAAGGTGAAGAGTCACTTGAAGTGTATCTGATGGTACATTAGTGTTATCGTTAGTGCCCGTTTGAAAGGCCAAATGGCCATTGGACACTTTTTTATATGTTCTTTAATAAAACATATAGTAGTTTGGTCAGCCACAAATTCTAGGTTAGATCACATTTATAACACCTATGAAATTTGTCTTCGTGCTTCCTGTGTATTGTGTTTCCTATGTATTTTGTAGCCTTTGTGTAGACTACTATGTGTGGTGCCTGGAGCTCAATTTTCTACTCTAAGGGTATCATCGTGGAGCCCTCGAGAAGAAGAGTTTAGGGTGGTGCATAGCTATCTAAATACTTCACTAATTTCAAAGCATTTCGACACAAAATTCAAGGCTTTCTCCAAGGCTTAGGACCAAGGTGGCAACCAAGGCATAGACCTTAGCATACTTTGTCATCCGAGACACCGAAGTCACCATTGGCACCATCGGCTATGTGTGAGGGAGGACCTCAATGATCAGGAAGATAATGGTTCCTAGTACTTCCAAGGAGGTCACTCATCCCAGTATTGTTCCCCCCAGAGCTCTCTTAACCAACCATCTCTTGCCACTAAGCTACATACTTGTGGTGTTTGAAGAAGAGGAAAGAGTAAGGTTAACATTGCCTTGAACATGTTTTGGGCCCTTAAAGCTTCATTCTTTGCTTCAAAGACTATTTTGAGTACTTTCATGCATAGTTCTCTTTACACATGTTCAAGAACATCAAGAAGAGTGCTTTTTTGGGAAGGCTTTGTTGAATTTTTTTCCTAAAATCTAACACTTGTTCATCCCTTTTTTTTTCAAGCCTTAGTGGTGTTGGGACTCTTCTAGCTCCATTATTATTCTATTCAATTCTCTATCGTCATGGCATTAGAGGTCCTAGGCACATTTGGTGGATCAGGGTCTAGTGCTAGTGTTCTGAGGAGGAGCTATAACTTGCAGGGCAAAGACCATTTTGAGATCCAAAAATTTGATGGCACAAACTTTGATGTATGGAAGAATTAGATTGAAGTTGTGATGATTCAAAGGCAATGGAAGCCAATAAATGGAATCTCAAAGAAGCTTGCTAGCATGGATGAAGATGATTGGGATGAGTTGGATGAAATGGCCAGGTGTACCATTCGATTGCACCTGGTAGATCATGTTTACTTTACAGTATTGGACTGTGAAAGCATAGAGGATCTTTGGAAGAAGTTATGCAATAGATATGAAAAATAAACGGCATCAAATAAAGTGTATCTGATGGGAAAGTTATATGACCTTTGCATGAAGGACATAGATAGTGTTGCTGCTCATCTAAATGAGTTTGATGTTATATTCTCCCAATTACTGGCTCAAAAAATGGATATGGATAATGAAATGAAAGCAGTCTTGTTGTTATGCACCTTTCCATCATCATGTGATACATTTTGCATAGCTATTAGTAATAGTGCACTTGGTGGTAAACTGGTCCTTGATGACATATGTGGAACACTCTTGAGTGAGGAGATTCGTAAAAAATCTATGGTTGGCACTAAGAGTGGAGATGCATATAATGTTCATGATTCTTACCAAGGAAAGAATCAACAACATGGCAGGAGCAAGAACAAGGAAAATAATGGTCAACAGAATAAGAGTAAAAGTAAATCAAGGAAGAGGGATAAGGAATGTCATTCTCGTCACGCGAAAGGACACATGAAGAAAGATTGTTATGCATTAAAGAATGCTACAGGTAAACGAGAGATGTTAATGGGCATGTTAAACAACTACCTGCACCATCTTCTTTGACTATGAAGATTGAAGAAGTTAATGCTATTTTTTATGATACTAATGTGTTGACACTTGACAATATTGTGCCCACTAAGGCTCTTATGGCTTATTCTCTTTCCCCAATGTGGCTGCTAGATTCTAATGCTTGTTTCCATGCGACACCACATAGAGAATGGTTCTCTAATTATGCAGTAAAGTCTCTTGGTGCCGTGAGACTTGGTGACTCTTACCAATGTGACGTTGTGGGGATTGGAGATGTGGTTGTATAGTTCATTGGTGGTTCAAAATTTACTATGCATAATGTACACCATGTACCTCAGTTATCATGTAGTTAGTTTGATGTCAGTTGCTCAACTTGATGACCTTGGTTATAATGTGGTTTTCTATGTTGAGCCCTTTCCCATATCAAAGGGCAATGTGGTTATTGAAAAAGAAAGCAAAGCTGGCCTCACTTTATCTTTTATTACTATCATAGAAGGAACACTTGTTGGCTATTATTGAATAGCATGTGGCTTGTATTTGGCATGGCCGTTTGGGCCTCATATCTCATAGTGTAATGGAAAATCTTTCTCATTCTAGCTACTTACATGTATCATCTTTCTCACATTTATCATTTTGTGAGCATTTTCAATATGTAAAGCAAAATAGGATTGTGCATAAAATGCACATTGACTCTTCAATTCAGTATTTAGATCCCGTTCATACAGCTATGTATGGTCCTATGCCATCAAGTTCATTAGGTGGTTCTCTTTACTTTGTCACTTTAATAGATGATGCTATTAGAGAACTCTAGGTATATCCTATCGAGTGAAAGGATGAGGTATCCCCTATTTTCAAAAAATGGCTTGCTTCAGTTGAGAGTGAAAAAGGAACTAAGCTCAAAGCTTTATGTTCAAATAATGGGGGTGGGTATACCTCACATGAATTCAGCCTTTTCTGTCAGTCTATAGGAATTCATAGAGAGTTTACATCTCTGTATACCCTAGTACAAAATGGTGCAGTTGAAAAGATGAATAGAACTATTCAGGATAGAGTAGTTTCTATGTTGCATCATGCAAATGTTTGACAAGGCCTTTGGGCAGAAGCAATATTGACTGAAGTTCACATGATTAACGGTCTAAAAAGTGGCACAAGAGTTATGGGTAGGGAAGCCACCATATTATGATAATCTTTGAGTTTTTGGGTGTGAAGCATATGTTCATATACCCAAGTCCAGGTTTGGATTTTGTTATGCTAATAGACGTTGGTGAGCCTTCTTGCTACAAAGAGGCTATGCAGATAGAGGATCATGTCAAGTGGGAGTGTACCAAGAAAAGTGAGTTGGATTCTATTCACAAGAATGCTACTTGGGATTTAGTACCTTTGGCAAAGGGCAAGAAAGCTTTACCATGTAAATGGTTATATAAATTGCAATTCACATCAGATAGGCTCCAAAGTATAAAGCATGACTTTTGCAAAGGGTTTTGAGGAAATTCATGGTGTTGATTTTGAGGAAATCTTCTCTCCAGTGGTCAAGATGACTACCTTCGAATGTTGCTTGGATTTTTTGCAATGGAGGACTTAGAGCAAGTCCAAATGGATGTGAAAATTGCTTTCTTGCATGGAGATCTTACAAATGAGATCTATATGGAACAATCAGAGGGTTATGTAGTTGTTTGCAAAGAAAGTCTAGTTTGTAAGCTGAAGAAGAGCTTATATGGAATTAAACAGTCCCCTAGATAATGGTACCAAAAGTTTGATGCTTTTATGAAGTCTCAAGGCTATTCCTGAAGCAATGAGGATCATTATCTCTACACAAAGAGATGCTCAGATGGCAGCTTGATATGCTTGATACTTTATGTCAATGATATGTTGATTGCTGGGAAGTCCTCTTATGACTTCTCAATTCTCAAAAAGAAGTTGAGTCTAAAATTTGATATGAAGGATCATTTCTATTTCAAAATTACCCCCAAGGCTCTATTTGTTCTCCATGCTCTCTCTAGATTGGGTTCTTTCTCAAATAGTCTATTTCATTGAAGTTTTCTCGTGTACTTATCGACATTCAATTTTCTGTACTCTTAGACGTATTGGAAATATAATGAATTCTACTTTCTTAATGCAAAATTTCACCTTCATTTTTTATATATGAATCAAGAGATAGACGCAAATCTTTGTCTATTTGTCAAGTATGTTCACTATGTGTAACATGTCTATTTTGCAAAGATTATTTGGTATACCTAAAATTTTCTACTTAATCATGCTATGGTTCATTGAAAATCTAATGAAGTCTAGTGTCTATATCCAAAGTTTCATATCCATTGGGCAAGGAAATCACTACATATAGATAATTCTCTATCTATATGTTAAGTATGTTTATAGTGTGTAATAAGTAGTTTGTCATGCATAGAATATTTGATATAGCTACCAATATCCAAATCGAGTGCGATATAGTTTATTAGAAAGCTAGAAAAACCTAATCTTTATAACACAAAGTTTTAAATTTGTTGGCTATGTGAATTAGGAGATATGGCCAAATCTATATCTATCTATCAAGTCTGCTCACCGTGTGTAATAGGTAGTCCATTTTTCAAAGAGCATTTGGTATAGTTAATACTGTCAAATTTTAGGATGATATATCTCACTAGAAAGTTACAAAATTCTTATATGATTATACAAATTTTAAAATTCATATGAAACTTGCATTGAGAGAAGTTTTCATTTCAAGTCAACTATGCCAAGAAAAAACAGATAATAGAGGGACCGTGCACCTTTGTTGCATATAGCAAGTATACAAATCTTCCAATAGTGGTATCAGATCATCTACAAAACACTAGAGGGGGCTAATAAAGCAAAGAGAGGAGCAATTTGAATATTAAAGGAAGGAGCAAGGGGTCTACATTGTGAATGCAAGGAGCAAAACCTACAATCACAACTTCAAGACTACAAAGAAGCAAGCTAAGGAGGTTACATAGGTAACTTGACATAAACTACACCGCATTTTCATTCAAGATAAGTAAGAGACCAGGGCCTAAGGCTATGGTTGATAATAAAAATCAAATTGAGTAGCTAGATAAAGGAAGTTATCAACCTTGGAGATTTAGGATTAGTAATTACGTAATGGGGAGAGGTTTCTGGGGTTTGGTTAGTGATAGTGATCCAAGGCCACTTTTTGATGTAAATGCTAGAGTTTGAGTTTTACAAAAGCACGTGAACAACACAAGGAAGAAGAAGAAGAAGCTTGGAGCACAACACACAATATTGAATGTATTACCACTAGAATGTACAAAGATAAGTAGCCCATGAGGTTAATAGGCATATATACAAGTCAAGGGAAAAAACCTCCTAAAGAGGGAAAAAAGTGCCTCAGTGGTCCTAGTGTGTTCACACATATCACTACCTAAATAAATCAACAAATCCCTTCTGGGAGTGATGTAGTGAACAAGGAGCTAGCACTCATGTATAAGAAAGTGCCAAGCTATGTGGAATCAATCCACAAAAGGAAGTAAGCCCAAAGCTTTGTGCAAAGCTTCAAACTTCTCCCTAGGCAGAGCCTTTGTGAAAAGGTCTGCAATGTTCTCATGTGTGGGCACATATGCCAAACTGATCTCTCCAATAGAGAACCTCTCCCTGACATAATGATAGTGCACCTCAATGTGCTTAATGTGAGCATGGAACACAGGGTTCCTCACAACTCCCAATGCACTCTGACTTTCATTGAAGATGGTGCTGGTAGAAGACTGGCCAACACTTAAATCAACCATAAGATGTCTTAGCCAAACACACTCATCGGTCACTGTGAAAGCTACCCTATACTTAGCCTCACAACTAGAAGTGGCCACAGTAGGCTGCTTCTTGCTCAACCAAGATATACATGAGCTACCAAGCATGAAGCAAAAGCCACTAGTGGACACATGAGTATCATGGCAAGCAACCCTATCAGAGTCAAAAAAAGCATGTAAATCTCGCAGTAGTGATCCCCCCTTGGGATAAAACAATCCAAGTAGTTGGGTACCACTCAAGTAGCGAAAGATGTGCTTACTTGCCTACCAATGCTTGATACCTGGACAATGCATAAACCTACTCATCTTGAGACAGTAAACTGAAAATCTACTCGAGTAATGCATAAGTAAATCAAGCATCCATCAACATATTGATAGAGAACAACATCAAATGCATCTCCAGCATCATAAAGTCTCAACCATAAACCTAACTCCATAGGAGTGGCAATGGGCTTACAATCTTCAAGGCCAAAATGCTGCAATAATATGGAAATATATTTTGTTTGACACAAAGCTATTCTTCCATCAACTTGCATAAAATGAATTCCCAAATAATGATGTAAATGCCCCAAATTTGACATCTCAAATGAGGCATGCAGATCAACCTTAAAATTAGCAATATGTTTCTCATGAGGACCAGTGAGCAGCATGTCATCAACATACACAACAATTATCAAAAGCACATCATTTACACGCTTAATATATAAGGTGCTCTTAGTTGGACTATTCTCAAAATCATGTGCAATCATCTAAGCATGTATCTTTTCATACCAAGCATGTGGTGCTTGCTTCAAACCATATAATGCCTTTTTCAACATGCACACTTGGTTTTCATGTCCTTTCTGCACAAAGCCATGGGGCTGAAAGGCATACACTTCTTCATGCAAGTCACCATTCAGAAATGTAGTTTTAATGTCCAACTAATGTACATTCCAACCATGATGAGCAACAAGTGCATAGATGTTGCAAACAGTAGTCATTGGACAAGTGGGAGCAAAAGTCTCATCAAAATCAAAACATATTTCCTAAGCATAACTCTTTGCAACAAGCTTAGCCTTATACCTGTCAACTGTTCCATCAGGCTTACACTTCAGCTTGTATACCCACTTAGTGCCAATGGCCTTCTTGCCAGGAGACAAGTCACATAAATACCAGGTACCATTTTTCATGATAGCATCATATTCTAATTGCATAGCAGCCATCCAAATTTTTGAATTTTGTGCTTCATCAAACGAAATAGGCTCATTCTCATCACACAGACTAGATGCAGCCATAACATAGCCATCTGATGCAAAAAAGAATTATGAGAACTAGAACAAGTACGATATGATAGAGTTACATCTAATTTGCTATCATGCAAAGTCTGCACTAACCATTTTGGCATAGTTTTTGCCTCCTCAATATCAACTCTCTCATCAGTAAGTGCATCATGTAAATCTGCATCATAAATGGAATGATTTGCATCATCACATGAAACATGTAAAGGCTGAGAAGTTGCCACATTAGGACCAGTACTAGACTATCCACCTGTAAAAGAGGCAGCAAAGTATCGTACATGTCTTTGGAGCATACTGATTTCTCCTTAGTACATGAAAGTAATGGTTGAATAACATCTTCCACAAAAGCAACATCACTACTAACTAGAATGTGTTTAGTCTGTGGATGATATAGATGATAACCTTTCAAAACTGTACCCAATAAAAATACATTTCATTGCTTTATCATCCAATTTCCTATGTTGTTGTTCAAGGACTAATGCATATGCCAGACAACCAAAAACATGTAGGTGAGCAATAGATGGCTTGTGACCATGCCAAGCCTCAATTGGAGTGATAATCTGCAATGCTTTAGTGGGACACCTTTTAACATATGCCACACACATAATAGCCTCAAGCCAAAAATTATGTGGTAAAACCTGACTCTTGACCATACACCTTGCCATCTCCATGAGTGACCTATTCTTCTCTTTAGCAACTCCATTCTGTTGAGGTATATGCGCACACACGGCAAGACAAAGAGTGAGAAGCAATGGAGTTCTTAGATTACTTTCAAAAAGCTCTTACAAGTTCATTTCAATTACAATCTAACCTCAAAAATGAGCCTTCTAGCTCTTTTTATAGTTTTTGACTAGGTTTTGGCCATGTTCAGACCCAGTGTCCGGCCTAGTTAAAAATTAGGTTCTCTACCGTATTCGGAGGTTCAAACGAAGTCTAAAAAATGTGAAAACTGACAGGTAGGTACTCCTAAAGCTCCTCAAGCTCAAGGACTCCTTGGCTTGCACAAAATGGAGCTACAAAAATAGGGAAATGATATTTACAATGATTGTTAGTGATGAAAATCACTATTTTTGTAGGGATTCTACTAACATTTGGACATACGTTTCCTGGAGCTCCCTACTTGCTCCTTCTCCTTGTGTGTCCACCTCTCTGATATGCGTTAGTGTCCTAAAAAAAATATTGGCCTACTTGCCAGATCGTCGTTGACTGCTCTGTCTGCTTGTGCTTTCTCTTCTCTCTGACTCCCTTCGTACGCTTCCTTGCCTTGTGAGTCCTTCAGTTCCAACACCCCCCCCTCTCTCGCGTCTGTCGTCCCTGACAGACCCTTATTGCTGGGAGTGTTGGATGTAATATTCCACAACCTGAGTGGCAAGCTGATGTTCTTGTATGCGTAGTCCTCTGGCCAAATCTGTCATCATACAATCCCAATCAATTGGTCGTGGAATGTCCGGATGTGGCAGACGTAACTGATCTGCATGGATCGCTTGTTCTACTGCGAATAGATGTAGCAAATGTGTGGGTCTGGGAATGAAAATTTCTGAATGATATTTCCAGAATCCCGTAGAGAACATTTCCTCAAATGTATGCTTGAAGCATGCGGGTAAGTACTTTATTCGTGCATGCCAGGCAAAGATTATAGTGACCGAGGGAGTCTGGCTCATGTCGTAGACTAAATCCTTGTTACCTTGAGAGAATCCAGGGGCAGAGATGTATGGAGCTTGTACCTTCCGAAAGGTTTTGAAGACAATGGTCATGAGCTCGAATATTTTCATACACATTTTTGCTGCAATGTCAGGTACATTATTTAGACGTGTAGACCAGTGCCGAATTGTTGATATCATGTGTTGGCAGTATACGAGAAGAGGCAAGTACGAGCATACGAGCAGATCTAGCACTAAGGCAACCCTTTATTTTTTTCAAAACCCTTACACCATTTAAAAGTGATTCTCATCACTAAAAACCCCTGTAAATACCATTTTCACCTTTTTGTAGCTCCATTTTGTACAAGCCGAGGTGTCCTTGAGCTTGAGGAGCCTTAGAAGTAGTTGCCTACCGATTTTCGTATTTTTTAGACCTCGTTTGAGCCCTCAAATAAGCCCTGGAACCTAATTTTTAACTAGGCCGGACACTAGGTCTGGACAGGGCCAAAGCTAGTCAAAAACTATAAATAGAGCTAGAGAGCTCATTTTTGGGCTAGCTTCTTGTAGTTTTGAGCTTGTATGAGAACTTGGTTGCAATAGAAGTGATTCCATTGTCTTACTCTCTTTGTTCTTGCCGTGTGTGCACGTGTGTGTGTATGTGTGTGCATGTTAGTGTGCTTCTCACTCACACATTTGTGCCTTCACTTGCTCGAGGTCTTCATACCATCCTCATGTCTTTCTGTTGAATGCTTCCAGTGATCCTCCTACTTTTGGGAGTCACCTCCTCAGGCACGCAGTTCGAGGTCCATTATCAGACAACGCGCGAGCACGGAGATCGATTCGAATATGCTGCCCAGCCGCGTGGTGTCCTTGCCTTACTCTCTCTCTCCATAATGGTGAGTCATCCCCCCACATGGCTTCATACATGGGTGCCACATGGCATTCATGTATGAGCCCATCTAATCACAACTAAGAGGTGGTTCACACCTCTCTTGGGGGTACTCCATAACATTTCCTTCCCCTTGATTCCGTTTTTGTCCTCAAAAATGGTATTGGAAGGTCTAAAAGAAAGAGAGAAATGATAGTATCACCACTCCCACTATATCCCCATGTATATAAATACATGTTCCTATCTCCGTGTTGTTTCCCCATATCCTTCCCCTTAAGAAAACTCTTGGGAAGGTAAACTGAAACTGGGAAACCGTCTCTGTAGGGTGCTAACCCGCTCCCACGTGGCACTATCTTCTGAACTATCTTTCCCCTTTACTAGACACTCTTTATACAAGTGACTCCTCGTTCGTTTGTCTCGAGTGCGTAGTATGCTCTCTGGCTCATGTGGAATAGATTGGACAGAAATAGGCTCTACTACCTCACTATCTGGAATGAGGTTGTCAGATTCACCCAGCCTTTTCTTAAGCCTAGGAGATAATTTTGGACAAGGTCCCGTCTTCATGGTTTCAGACCTAGATGGAACTCTAAGATAGACTTGCTCTCCTACCTCAAAGTTGATATCTCTTCTTTGAGGGTCAGCATAGGCTCTAGCCCTATCCTGAGCTTTCCTAATGCTGTCCTTAGCAAGTCTAAGCATATCATTCATTTCTTCCAAGAAGTCCTTTGCAGCTTGAACTTTTTCATTCTGCAAGCCAACTGCATAAGGAGCCCTTGGCTGAAACCCATACATAAGCATAAATGGACTATGCCCAGTGGAAGAGTGCTTGGTACTATTATATGCAAACTCTACTATAGGTAAGTACTCTTCCCAATTAGTTTGCCTTTCATTTACATATGCTCGAAGCATATCTTCTAGGATTTGGTTAACCCTTTCTATTTGCCCATCCGACTGTGGATGCTCGGCCGTACTCATGCTAAGCTTTGTATCCAGCCTTTTGAAGACCGCTCTCCAAAAGTGGCTAGTAAACTTCCTATCCCGATCAGAAACTATATCTAAAGGAAGACCATATAACCGGTATAGGTTCTCAACAAAGAGTCTAGCCAACTCTGGTGTCTTCACTATAGTACGTGTCGGAATAAACCTAGCCATTTTGGTTAACCTATCCACAATTACCCAGACCGAGTCGTGCCCTCTTTGTGTCTTAGGTAATCCGACTATAAAGTCCATGGAGATACTCTCCCACTTCCCATTGGGAATATCCAATGGGTGGAGTAGCCCTCCAATCCTCAACCTCTCAGCTTTGTTGACCTGGCATTTATTGCACTTAAGCACATATTCTAGGACGTCCTTATGAAGTCCAGGCCAATAAAACTGCCTCTTAACAAGATCATAAGTCTTGTTAACTCCTGGGTGTCCCGCACTAGGTGTGTCATGACACTCATATAAAATATGCCGTCTCATCTCAGTATCTCTAGGGACACACACCTTACCTTTATATAATAGATATCCATCATGGACACTGTAATTCTTCCACTTGAATCCTTCTTGAGTACCCGTCGATACTCCATCCTCACTGGAAACCCGTATATCACGATCCCCATTCTCTATGGCTTCCCAAATCTCAGAATATGCAGGATCAAGCCTACATTTCCCTCTAAGAGACTCAAGTAGCTCACTAGTGATCTGAGTAAAACTCAGTCCATTGAGCATAGGCATGCGGCTAAGTGAATCAGCCACCACATTAAACTTTCCCTTCCTATACCTAAGCTCATAATCAAACTCTTGAAGGGTCTCTGCCCATTGGGTCTTACGACCTTTTAGGTTTGTTTCATTAGAGAGCCACTTAATGCTCTCTTGATCAAACACTATCGTAACTTTGGCACCATATAAATAATGACGCCACTTCTTCAAAGCATGGACTATTGCATACAACTCCTTCTCATAGACGGAGTAATTCTTTTGAGCCGGTTCTAGTTTCTTGCTCTCAAAAGCTACTGGTCGACCATCCTGTACTAAAACCGCTCCTATAGCAAAATCACTCGCGTCAGTCTCAACCACAAATGGTTTATTGGGATCTGCTATATGTAAAAGTGGAGCTGTAGCAATTGCTACCTTCAACTTTTCCATACTTTGCTTCTGTTTGTCTCCCCAATGAAAGGCTTTCCCTTTCCCTTTAAGCTGTTCCGTCATCGGGACAGCAATTTTGGCATAGTTCTTAATGAATCTTCAATAGAAACCTGATAAACCTAGGAAGATCTGCAGCTCCTCCAGGTTCCGTGGATGTGGCCATTCCATAATAGCCCTTACTTTTTCAGGATCCATCTGGATTCCATCCTGGGAGACTATATGCCCAAGATATCTAACCTCTTTCTCGAAAAATTCACACTTTGACTCCTTAGCAAAGAGCGAATTTTCCCTTAGCACTTGAAATACTTTTCTCAAGTGTTCCAAGTGTTCCTGTTCTGATGCACTATAGATCAGAATGTCATCTAAAAAGTCTACTACAAAGTGTCCTAGATAAGGCCGTAAAACACTATTCATGAGTTTCATGAAAGTGGCAGGAGCATTGGTGAGACCAAAAGGCATCACCAAAAACTCATAATGCCCATATCTAGTCCTAAATGCAGTCTTAGGGACATCCTCTGCCCTAATTCTAATCTGATGATATCCTGATCTAAGGTCAAGCTTGGTAAAATACCTAGCTTGATGTAATTGATCAAATAGATCTTCCAACCTAGGCATTGGAAATCTATTTTTGATAGTTACCTTATTAAGTGCTCTATAATCTATACATAGTCTCATAGAGCCATCTTTCTTTTTAACTAGGAGCATTGGCGATGCCCATGGTGAGTTACTAGGTTTGATGAAGCCTTTATCTAAATAATCCTGCAATTGCTTCTCAACCTCCTCATGCTGAGAAACACTAAGCCTATAAGGTGGTCTACAAATAGGGTTAGTGTTAGTAACAACCTCTATGGCATGGTCAATGTCCCCTCTCTCAGGTGGTAGCCCTCTAGGTAAGTCAGTGGGAAAAACATCTCTGTACTCAAACATAAGATCCTTAAAACTTTTAACTACACACTCTTGCAAAAAAGAATAGTAGAAAGTCCTGTTCATATTTACATTCAAAGCATGAAAATATACATCAGATGAGCTGTCTATACAATGCTCCATATCATGACTATACAATAAAAACATATCCTGTACATGCTGTGAACAACAGAGACTATACAACTCTAATGATGAGATGAGAGGTGCACTAGGTACATCTTTCTCTCCCTGAATATAAACTTTACTTCCATTCTTTTCAAACTCGAGTGTGTTATTTTGATAGCTGCGTTTAAGTGTATCTCCCAACCCCCATAGCCACTCTCTTCCTAAGACTAGATCTGTCCTCTCCATATTCATAATTTGGAAGTCCATATGATCTGTATAATCCTGCATCTTGACTTCCAAATTGGATACCATAGTATCCCATATTCTTTTATCTTGCCCTTGCATCATAGATACAATGTATTTATGTGCACTAGGCTGCTGGGGAATCTTCAATTTCTTGACCAAAGCATAGTTTATGAAATTATGAGTTGCAGAGTCATCTATCATGACTCGCACCCTGGTCCCGTATACACTACCATGTAGCTTGACCAAGTCATGTGGTCCAAACTGCGGTGACCACAATGACTGAGTCAAACAACACGTGTGCTCTATATCCTCGTGCATCACCTCCACTCCCTTGGCAGCTAGAGCTGCCATGAATGGGAAGGGTCTGCACTAGGTGGACCGCCTTTTTGCCCCTTTCAGGAGCCGTACTAGACTCTGGTCCTTTCTTCTTTTCTTCCCCCTTCTTGAGTGGACAGTTCCACTGCAAATGACTAGGGGATAGGCACCTAAAACACAGGTTCTCTCTTTTGGCCTTCTCAAATTGGTCTGTGGATAGCTTAGGCCCTTGTGATCTTTGTTTTTTAATAAAAACCTTGTTTTTCCCAAAAGGCAACTTTTTCTTAAATTTAGTGGTGCTAAGAGGTTTAAGGGGCTGATCCGTCTCCATAGGAGTATACTGAGGACGGTTATGGTCCTCATATTTGATCGCCTCCTCAAACGTCTTAGGCGCATTCCTCCTGACTTCCCTCTTTATGGCTTTATCCAAGCCCCTAACAAACCCTCTGGTCTTCTAAAAATCATCTAGACCCTTAAGCTTCAAAGTGATCTCTCTATAGTGGGATAGATAGACTGAAAGAGGCCTGCCTCTTTGAGTAATCCTATCCCACTCATCCCAATTCCTCTCCTCTTCATTTTCAGGAAGAAACTCTTTTAGGAAAAGAGTCTCAAACTGAGTCCAGTCACTAGGGATAGAGTTCGCCTCCTTAAGACTCATCCACCACTTATAAGCACGTGGGCCGAGGGAAAGACTCGCCTCTAGCACACGATACTCAGGTGGGGTGCCCTTCAATTGATGCAAATCATGCCACTTTTGTAAAAAAGTGTAGATTGCATCCTTATTCCTGTCTCGGTCATCCCCCGTAAAGGTAGGTGGCTTCAAGTCTTTCAGGAGGGGAGCTTCCCTAGAGCTCTCTCCTTTATGTTTACTAGGAAGAGAAGTCTCTTTCCTAGTAATCTCTAGAGGAATGGTAGGAGTCTCTCTTTCCTTCCTAGCTAGGAAAGAGGTGAGACTAGTCTCAAGGGAGATCATTTGAGACTTAAGCTGCTGTATAAGAGATGTAATGCTACCCAAATCTTTCTCTAACTTAAGGGTTTGTTCTTTCAAATCAATGAATTGGTCACGAGTGACAAATTCATCTATAAGCTCTTCATAAGTATACTCTTGCTGTGAAGGCTCTTTTTCTTCTACATTCTCTTCTATTTCTTGTCCTAACTCTACTTCTTCCATCCTAGCATCCGGATCCTCTAGTTGCTCTCTAGGTGGAGAAGTGGTCTCAACTACTTGTTTGCCTTTAGTTTCCATGTTTAAGTACCCTTCCCCCGTTTGCTAACTAGAGAGTATGAAAATGAATGGAAGTAGAGTTTAAATATGCAAGAAGAAGAGAAATATAACACAAGAGCACTCCCTGATACAAAGTAGAGTTGCCGAAGCGTAATCCAAGTGGTCTTTGATGCTTCAAGCCACTGATTTTGATTCCTCACCAGTCCCGAAAGAAAATTGGAAATGTCCGCTTGGTCCGGGGAGGTTCTAGACACCATAAACCATCCAAAACAACACCAAAAGTGCGTAGGAAAAGCCCCAAACGGGCAAACTGAGTGTAATTGAACAATTTCAGAGATTTTCCAATCCTCGCCAGTCCACAAATTGTTGCCCAGCACCTACACTTCAAGAATTTGAGACTATCCTAAGTGAAAAAATTGGATTTGGAGTCCGGATGATGAAAAACTAGGCCCGAGAGTGGCCGGCTAGTTCCTGCTGAAGCGCTGCAGAGAGATTTTGATGGGGCAAATCTCGTCCAAATCCAACACCGATGGTCTCTGAGCGAAGATTGGAAATGTAACTTCGAAACGTGACCAAAATTTGCGAAATCCGATATGGTATGAAGAAGATATGGTGCGGAGAAGTCGGGTATGTCACCAATGGGAGGTAAAAAGCTTCATCTTCATTGATGGATGACTTTGTAAAGTTCAAAACTGAGGAAGCAAAGCTTTTTTGGAATTACCCACAACCCATACCCCATAACCACAGCCCATAATACATATGTGCATCCTCATTTAACCAATATCTTGATCCAAGCCATCATCTTCATGCTCCAAGGTTAAGAAAAAGGCTTGAAATTTTCCCAACACAAGCTTTACTTGGTGCCCTTTTCGAAAAAACTCAGAGTTGACGTCGATGGAGCTTGATATCCCACATGCAGGCGAAAATCCTAGTGAGCTCTTGTATAAGAGGAAGGCTCATTCTATGTATTCTCCAACTAGAGAGGAGGGGAGGAGGAGGAGCTCCATTCATGGGGCGTGTGGCGTACGTCGCGTGTGGCGGCGTCTGCTGGCGCTGTCCTGCTCCTTGGATGGCGTGTAGCGTCCGTCGCACGTGCGGCGTCTGCTGGCGCTATCCTGCTCCGATACCAGTGTTGAATGCTTCCAGTGATCCTCCTACTTTTGGGAGTCACCTCCTCAGGCACGCAGTTCGAGGTCCATTATCAGACAACGCGCGAGCACGGAGATCGATTCGAATATGCCGCCCAGTCGCGTGGTGTCCTTGCCTTACTCTCTCTCTCCATAATGGTGAGTCATCCCCCCACATGGCTTCATACATGGGTGCCACATGGCATTCATGTATGAGCCCATCTAATCACAACTAAGAGGTGGTTCACACCTCTCTTGGGGGTACTCCATAACACTTTCCGGATTGACATTAAAGGAGGTGCTACTCATCACTGAGCTACACCAAATTTTGGCGCCGTTGTCGGGGATTCGAGCTTTGAGGACGAGCGTGTGATGGTAAGACGTAGAGAGGACGCGTTGGAATGGTAAGTAGTCGGTAAATTTCTGATTTTTCTCCATCTCCATCTCCATCTTCACCTCCTTCTCCATCTCCACCTCCACCTCCTTCTCCACTACATATTCCCTCTTCCTTGTCATTCCCCTCATTTGTTGTGTGCGAGTTTGAGAGAGAGTGAGCGTGTGTGTTCTTGTTTTGTGTGTTTTTGCATGTTTCTTACAGGTTGCAGCTCCATCATCATCTCCAGCAAGCTCAGCAGGTACGTAATCTGTCTGCACAGTCCCCGAGGCGTCGAGCTCGAGCTATCGCGACACTCCGAAAACTTCACCCAATCACGATTCTGAGTGCACCACGACACTGCGCAGGCCTAGAGCTCCCAGGATCACTAGACAAAATAGAAAAATTCACCATATCCCGAGCTATCGCGACACCTCGAGGTATCGCGACACCTCACGAGCTATCGCGACACCTCACGACCTATCGCGACACCTCATGAGCTATCGCGACACTTGGGAGTATCGCGACACCTCACGACCTATCGCGACACCTCATGACCTATCGCGACACTTGGGAGTATCGCGACACCTCACGACCTATCGCGACACTTGGGTGTATCGCGACACCTCACGACCTATCGCGACACCTCACGAGCTATCACAACACTTGGGAGTATCGCGACACTTCGACCCGACCTATCGCGATACATGGGCTTAACGCATGAAAATTTAGAGTAATTTAATTGACTGAATTAAGGTATCCTTGGGCTTAATCTTGGACACATTGGGAGGATATGAGAGCCTTAGGAGTGGGCAAAAGACCTAGAAACCAGGGAGGAATTTCCTGAACCCTGAGAGCCTGTTTGGACCCCTAAGTGCCTGAATGGTCATAACTTCACCATACGAACTCCGATTGATGAGATTTTGGTCTCGTTGGGAAGCTCGTTGAAAATCCTACGTGGACCTCGACTGGTTTTTTGTAGAATCATACGTGGAGTTTTAGAACATGTATTTTCAAGTTGGCCTTTAGGTGAGACTAGGTGGTCCTAAGATTGAGGGGGTACAGTGAGTTACTCCAGGGGGGACTGCAAATATTGATGTGTGTCTTTCAATTACTTGTGGTAATAGAGCTATACTGACGGGTGAGCTTTTGCAGGAACATTGTGTGCACTCAAGGCAATCCAAAGCAAGCTAGCAAGGGTGAGTACCAAGCTTGGGAGAAGGCTTCCTGGGCTTGTGTAGCAGTCTGGTCAACCAGCTAATTGAGGTTGGAAGATCTCTCAACCCTCCTTTGTCAATTCCTAGCCTAGGCTAAGTACGACTTAGGTGTGGTAATTAATTAGGGCAACGTTAGGCACGAATCAAGTCCAAGAGAATTAATCAACCAAGTGCAAGAATTAAGTAGGTCTTAAGTGCGAAAACCCTAAGGGACAAAAGGTAAACTGGAGTCGATCACTTATCAAGTGCGAAATTCACTTAAGTACTCCTGACGACGCGATTTCAGACAAGACCATAAACATAATATTCAACTCAAAAGAACAAAGTGATTGGTGCAAATTAACCTGCAACGAGAGTGTGCTTAGGTCCAAGGGGGTAGATAAATCAGGCATATGAACCTTAGATCAGGCAGACACTTAGGCCGAGACAGACAAAGCCTCAGATCTTCTGAAGCTAGTATCAATCACACTGCCAGGTCTTGGGCCCAGCAGCTGAGTGATTACCCATACACTCCCAGATAAGAAACAAGTGATTCTGAGATGTCCTATCACATGGAGAGACCAGTAGGTAGTTCAGGGGTGGCTTATCTAGAAAAGCCAGAGGGACCTTACAAGACTCAATTGGAATACATCAGGACGAATCGTCTAGGTGCTCGCATCTACGAAGACGGACTGAGAAGATCTGTGGTCCAGATTAAGAACCCCAATCAACCCCATGGACTAGAATACCCGGTAGTGAAGTTTGAGAATGGAGCATACCTAGATAAAGAAGGGACTATATATGTAGTCACCACTCTTCCTGATAGAACTGATGAGTTTGGAAATGTGATTGCAGAAACCGATATGGGTGATATAGAGCAAGGAAATTTAGAGAAAGAGCCGAGAACTCCCCGCGGTAAATCTGTCTTGACCAGAATCATGACTCCAGAATTGATTCCACAGGATAATAAAAGCATAGATTTGCTTTTAAACCGAGAAACTGATGAGGCCTTTTGGAGGTATCAGCCTACCTTGTCTCATGAAGTAGGTGCTCTCACAATCTATGAGTTTAAAGACCCTGATAGCCCAGGCAAAGTAACCTACTTAGACAATACATCAGAGAAGATCTTCGTGGTCACTGAGCATGGCAGACATGCCTACACATGGAATGGTGAATTTGTTTTTTCCCAACCAAGGTCTAATGTGTCCTTTGGTCACCAAGGAGTTGGGACCTCCCTAGCTCATGGAGCTCAAAGAGATAGAAGTAGAGACAAACCTGAGGTAAGTTTTGCCAACTCCCTGGGAAGAGAAAGAACGGGAACGGAAAGGAATAGAGTGGAACCTGAGAGACATAGAACCCCATGGAATCAAAGGAATGCTGACGACTTTCCTTTGCCAAGGCCGAGAGAACACACTAGGACCCTGCGACCAACTCAACTGGTGAAGTCCATGAAGAATTACTTCGATGGCACTGGAGACCCTTATGACCATGTGGCAGAATTTCCGCAAGTATTGAAAGCTGAACAGGTAGAGGACCTATTCACACAATATAATGCTTTTGGTCTAACCCTTAGGAACACTGCCCTTACGTGGTTTCAACCACTAAACGAGAGGCATTTCAGAAACATAGACCAGCTCTTAGAGGCATTTATCATTGAGTTTTCTAAGAGTGGAATCAGGCACAACACTTCCTCACTAATTCATAGCTTCAAACAAACACCTCAAGAGACGGTCAAACTAGCTGGAAGAAGGTTTAGGCAATACCTAGAGAGATGCCCGGTGCCGGAGTTATCCACACCAGCCAAGCAAGTGGCCTTGTTCTTAGATGGATTGTTGAGCACCAAGCTCAGGTCATATGTGTATCTGAAGGACCCCAGAACGATAGAAGAGTGCGTGCGCATGTGCATAGACATTGAGGACAATCTAGGTGAGGAATTAGAACTATCAAAAATCTATAAGGATTCTGATAGCTCTAGTAGCCTCACATCTGGTCAATCCACATCCATTGAGGAACTTGCAGAGAAGGTAGCTCAAAAACTAGGTGTCTCTAGCAAAAAAATTCCGAGATTTGCCCCAATTAAGCGGTGTTACACTTGTGGCGGTGACCATATGGCAAGTGTATGTCCCATTATGGCCCAACCCCAGGCGAATCCTAGTAGCCAGTACTGCACCATAGAGCACAGGTACACCAACCACACTGCACAAGACTGCCTATATAACAAACAAACTGTTAGGCAAAATTACCCTCAGTCATATCCACAACAGGGTAGATACCAGAATCAGTACCCGCCACAACAATACAACAGACCACAGCAAACTTATCAGCCACCTTATCAAGGGCAGCAGAGACCTCAACCAGTCCTAGTGCAGCAACCCCCTGCTCCAACCAATGTGATCCCAGTGAAATATGCATCTGCTGAAGAAAATCCGAACAGAGCCATAGTCCCAGTCACCCCATTGCTATCAGACAGTGATCCAAGTGACCATAGTTTTGACTCCACACATATTGATAGCCCACAGGCTTACTACATGCAGTCACCCGAGCATAACGAGTCATACTATTATGAGGACCCAAGTGAAAATAGTGGGGAGCCTGAGTATGCCAATGTCATGTACACAAACCCCAACTCTAGACCTCAACCTAGGCATGTACGACCCCCATTTCCTAGAGGACCATGCTTCAGATGTCAGGGAGATCACCTTATACGTGATTGTCCACTGCCTGCCCCTACACAACCTCAACCAGTAACAATTCAGGGTTTCTGTCAAGACTGCGGGAAAGAGCATCTCCTACGAGATTGCCCAAAGAACCCTAATAACATGCCTAAAATCACTCCTATCAATGTTGTTGGGTTAGTTGTAGACTCCACAGGGAGTGTGACTTCCACTGCACCTGTGCAAGTGATCACAAGAGCTCAAGCACTACAACAAAACCAAGGTGTTGGTCAGGAAAAGAGCCCCGAGGTGAGTGAAACAGAGAGCATAAACAAAAAGAGGACTAGAGCCTGGAAGGATAGTCGTGAAAGAATGAAAAGGCAATGGGCAAAAAAGATGAGCGAACTTGAAGAAAGCTTGAGAGAAACCAAAGCAAAGATAAGTGAACTCGCATCTCAAAACCACTCTCACTCCACCCCTCCACCACCTCTCCCTTTACCCGCCAATCCACCTTCTTCCATTCCCCAACCTTTCAATACACCACCCTTAACCCACCCACCACCCAGAGTAGGATCCGTCCTAGCCGATCCCACTCCCGAGGACCTAAACATGATGCTTAGAGCATATCAGGCCAGAATCCAAGAAGGGCCAAACGTAACTGATCATGAAAAGTGTTACCCTAGAGCAGAACTAGAGCTAGAACGAACCAAAATTTGTGCTAAGATGGTGGAATTGGCTCAGACTATGTTTGAAGCCAGTCGCCTCTTTAACATCTCTAGTTCAGCTAAGACACAATTACACTTTGATGGACTACTAGAACGAATAGAGAGGCTAATTGCACAATCAGAAAAGGAACCCGCCTCTCAAAATAAGGGCAAGGCAAGTGAGAACGTGAGCCCACCTCCCCAGGAAGCCTACGTGCCTAACTCTACGGAGCCAGACACATCATCTTCTATGAATCGGTTCACACCAGAATTCCTACGAGAGATTCAAGAAGACAAATGGGCTAAAGAAAGTGAAGTCCCTCCTCCCATTGAACTTGTGGATGATGCACACGAGCAATTCCCACAGGACATCCCATCCATTTATGAGGAGCATGAAAGCATCCACTCTCAAGAGAGATTAGACTTTGAGTCTAATTCTCTACAAGAATTGCCACATTTCACAGGCCCATGGGAAACCAAGTCTACTTGTCTGAGAGCGCCCACAATCATGATAAGAAATGAAGACTCTATCATACCTAGGAATACAGAGGTAGTAAAGAACACTAAAAAGCAGTGCAGTCTCACTTTAGAAGAGCTACTCAAAGTTAAGCCAGAAGTGTGGAAACATGTAGCCAAACAAGTGCCAGACATAGCAAAATCGCGCTCCCAAGTAGGATCATAGAACAGTGCCTGAAATACCATTGGATAAGATAGGAGACATGAGTGAAGGAGAAGAAGGAAATACCTATCTCCCAGTTACTCATCAGGGTTACACAACCAAGGCGATTTTGGACTCAGGTGCAGGAGTTGCAATTGCTACAACTTCCCTATGGAAGCGATGGGGCAAGCCAGCACTCCGACCAACGAGAATGAAATTGCAGATGGCTGATGGTCATATTGAAAGGCCCTTAGGATTGCTAGAAGGAATAACTCTCACTACATGTGGGGTTGAGTTTGAGCATACTTTTGCTATATGTGACTTCAGCAAAAATCATGCCTATGAGATGATCTTGGGACGACCTTTTATGCGACAGTTGCAAGTGGTACAGGATTGGGGAACCAACTCCTTGTACCTACAACACTTAGGTGTTACGACCAAAGTGAATCTTAAGGATTACTCTCATAGAGACGTACCACCTATTCAATGGAATCCCATCCATAAAGCCAAAGATGAGACTGAGTCTGTGCATTCCATAGGATTCGGATCCTCGTGGATGCATGAAGACACCCACTTATGGATGTGCAAAGTGGCAGTAGAAGAAGAGAAAAGAGAAAAAGCCAGAGAGATAGGTGCAAAAGAAACACGTAGATCAATTCAAGACCCAGCCTATGCACCTGTAGTCTTTCCTGATGAGGAATTTGAACCCCATGGCTGGGCAGAAATCCTAGCAACAATGGATGTAGCCATCAATGAAGAGCAGTGGACACCTCACTGTGATGAGGATGGCTATGACATTTCAGTCTTTTCAATAGAGCCAATCATGGGAGATGCAGTTTTAGAAGAATGCGAACCTATCCTTGATGCATTTGAGGATGCGAGTGACTCCGATCTAGAGTCAATCATCATGGACCCACCTTTTGCATCAGATGAAGAATACTTCTATGAAGTAGAATTTCAACCCCAGAGGCACGGAGAGGTTACAAATGAGGTGAGGTTAGCCACACAAGTAGCTTCTAAAAGCGGAGGAAAGAAAAGAAAGAAGAAGGAAGTCACTCTGGATGCAGAAGAATCCTTGTTTGAGGTCCCTAAAAACTTTAAAAAATATGAGATAGATGATAGGAGGGTCATGATAAGAATGCCTAAACGTGAGGCACAAGCGGGAGAAGCCTATGATAGCAAGGAAACTACCAAGAAAATAGTTGTCGCCATCGAGGAAGGAGAAGAAAGATGCACATACATAGGTCATGACTTGACAGAAGAGGAAGAACAAGAGTTAATAGCCTTGCTAAGAGAATACAGAGATGTGTTCGCTTGGAGTTACAAGGATTTGAAGGGTGTGGATCCAGACATATGCTCACACACTATCCCCATGACCTCAGATGCCAAACCCTCTAAGCAAAAGCCATATACATACAATGATAATTACGCTGCCAAGATCAAAGAGGAGATAGATAGACTAGTTGAAGCTGGATTTATCTATGAAATTGAGCACACTGAATGGGTATCCCCCATTGTGGTGGTGCCCAAGAAAAATGAAAAGCTGCGTGTGTGTATTAACCTTAAAAAAGTTAATGCCGCCACGATTAGAGATAGTTATCCGCTTCCTATCATTGAGCATCTATTAGAAAGGGTAGCAGGCAAGGAAGTGTACAACTTCCTAGATGGGTTTTCGGGCTATAATCAAGTAGCCATTGCTCCAGAGGATCAACATAAGACGGCTTTTGCCACGGAGTGGGGCATATTTGCCTTTCGGGTAATGCCATTCGGGCTTACCAATGCACCGGCTACCTTTCAAAGATTAATGTGTCACGTGTTTAAAGAGTTCTTGAGGAAGAATTTGGAAGTCTATGTTGATGATCTTTGTGCTCATTCCAACATTAGGCAAACCCATATTCCCGAACTCAGACAAATCTTTGACAAATGTAGAGAATATCAAGTCTGCCTGAACCCAGAAAAGTGCGTCTTTATGGTCAGGCAAGGCAAGATTCTAGGACACATAGTGTCAAAGAATGGCATATCCACTGATGAAGAGAAAGTGAGAGCCATAGCAGAGCTACCTAGGCCAAGGAATGTCAAGGAAGTACAAGCTTTCATGGGGCATTGTGGTTACTACCGCCGGTTCATTCACATGTATCCTGTCATTGCAAAGCCCATGTACGGACTTCTGACTAACTTTGAGTGGACTGATGAATGTGAGAATTCCTTCCAGGAGCTTAAACGAAGATTATGTTCAGCACCAATCTTGACCACACTAGATTGGAACAATCCATTCCATGTTCATGTGGATGCATCCAATTACGCTATTGGATGTGTACTCGCACAACCTACTGGTAAAGGTAATATGGATCTTCCAATTGCCTATGCCAGTAGACAATTGAATGCAGCTGAACGAAATTACACCACTACTGAGAGAGAAGGCTTAGGCATGGTATATGCAGTTAAGAAATTTAGACACTATTTGCTTGCAAACAAGTTTAAATTTTTTACTGACCACCAAGCATTGTTATATCTCGTGAACAAGCCATGCAATACAGGAAGATTAGTAAGATGGTTTCTCTTGCTAATGGAATATGAATTCGAGGTTGTAGTAAGGAAAGGGAAGACTCACTTGAGAGCGGATCATCTCTCTAGGCTCACATCTGGAGAAGCCCCACAAGGAGTGTCAGATGACCTTCCTGATGCTTACTTGTTTAATTTGGAAGTTGTACCGCAGTGGGCTAAGCCATTGGTACCAGTATTGACATACGGGCCTAACCACCCAGTAATAAACACGCAGGATAGAGAGGTAGTAAAAGCTCAAAAGTATCACATCATGGTAGGTAGTATGTACAAGCACACAGATCAAGGAGTCTTGGCTTGTTGTGTGGAAGAGGATGAGTACGCTAAATGGTTGCAATTAGCACATGTAAGTGCATTAGAGCAACACTACTCAAAACAACGAACCCTACAGACACTAAAGAGACTCGGAGTGCATTGGCCAACTATGGAAGCTGATGTCCAAAAGTTGTGCAAGGAATGCCCAATCTGTTGCACTAAACCACCTGTGGAACATGCCACTCTTTATCAAGTGTCCATAGTGCCAGATTGGAGTGAACCACTAGTATCCTTCCTGAGGACGAAAACATTCCCTCTAGACATGACTCTGGTTAGGAAAGAAGTCTAGAACAAGAAGCCCTAGAGTACTCACTCATTGGTGATAATCTCTACAAGCGTGGTAAGGATGGTTACCTGAGACTTTGTGTTCATGAGAGTGAATATCTAAAGATTTTGGAAACTGCTCACCAAGGTGTAGCAGGTGGACACTTTGGACCAGATCAGGTGATCAAGGCAATATTATTTGCAGGATTTTGGTGGCCCACCCTTCACATGGATGCACATACCTATGTGAAGAGATGTGAGATTTGTCAGCGAACCCAGTATCCTATACGCAAAGATGAGATGCCACTGAAGCCTATGATGGGCGGACGTGCATTCTCTAAGTGGGGAATAGACTTTGTAGGTCCTATCAATCCCCCAGCTAAGGGTTCCCATGCTGAGTATATCATCGTTGCCACAGACTATCTAACCAAGTGGGTAGAGGTAAAAGCCACAACGAAGAACGACGCTCAGACAACTGCTAAATTCTTGTTTGAGAATGTATTCACAAGATACGGGCTACCTATAGAGCTAGTTAGTGATAGAGGCACTCACTTCTTGAATGAAGTTATTGAAAATCTGCTCCAAGAGTTCTTGGTAGTGCATAAGAAGTCTGCCCCCTATCACCCTCAAGCCAATGGGCAAGCCAAAAGCACCAATAAGATCCTATGCAATGTATTGACAAAATTAGTGAACAATAAACGCTCTGATTGGGACAAACAGCTACACCATGCTGTTTGGGCATACCGAGTCGCCTACAAAACGGTACTCCAAGCCACCCCCTTTCAGATGGTATTTGGCCAAAACGCGGTGCTACCGTTGGACTTCTTAATACCTACATTGAAAGTAGCACAAGAGCACGAATGGACGGGTCATGAACTCTCCTCTAGACTTTTTGACCTTGAACGATTAGGAGAAACAAGACTGAGAGCAGCTGCAGGGATATATGCAACTAAGAAGAGACAGAAGGCATACTTTGATGCCCATGTGAAGGATAAGGGCTTGAAAGCAGGAGATCTAGTTTTAGTCTACACATTGAAACAACACGCAAGGAAGCTAGAAAAGAGAGGCTACGGACCTATGATTATCAATAGGATCTCCACGAGTGGAGCAGTACAACTAGCCACTTTAGAGGGTGATGTTCTCCCAAACTATATTAGCGGATGCAGAGTCAAGTTGTATCAGGAACCCCTCACGGAGGACATGCTAAGTCGACTCAATACTGCTAAGCAACGTAAAGAGGAGGAAAAACGAATTCGAGAAGAGGCACAGGCAGAGGCCTTAGAGCACATCAGACGAATGAAGTTGAGGAGACAAGGGAGGGATCAGCCTATGACTGAGACTCAAGAGTCTCGAGGCTATCACATGGCCATGTGTGAGGCTTCAGGTGAACGTACCCATAAGATAGTGGATCGACGACCTTTTGTGACCCTAGAAATAGGACAAAGAGACAGCACAACAAGCGTGAGAGCTTTAATTGATTCAGGAGCAGCCACAAGTGCAGTTCGGCTTTCTTATTGCCAGCAGCTGCAATTGGAGGTAAAACCCCTAGAAGCATATCTGATAGGATTAGGAGGTGTTGAAACCCCTTGCATGGGAGAGGTGGATCTTCCCCTCTACATACAAGAGGTCCTCATGCCAGCAAAAGTGCTAGTGTGTGAAGACGAGGATCTGACCGAACCTCTTGTCTTAGGCCAAGACTGGATCTATGATCACGCAGTCAACCTCAACCTAAGAAGTGGACTTCTTCAGGCTTGGGTAGGCCAAAGCCTTCTGACGATTGAATTAGAAAATCAAGCACTCAAACCAATAGAACAGGCACCAACTCCTACTCCCTCTAGGAATCTACATAAAGATAATGTTGCTCTTCTTGTCCAAACTTCTATGGTACAGAGGATTGTCAATCTTACCAAAGGTACAGGAGTCAATGAGGAGTTCACAGCGGGGTCAAAGGAGATTCTAAACATGAAGACCAAACACTATACAACACGAAGGAGGCCATTGATCAAGAAGCAGGAGCGCCAACCCGTGCAACATGGAGCACCTCGTGGCGCGAAGTAGATCTGGATATGCAAGGATGAAAACCCACAACTCTAATAGCAGACTCTCGAGGAGACAACAAACAAGCCACACCATCACGGACACAAGTGAAGGAGTACCCTAGGAAACCTCCTAGGCACACCACATCTATTTGGGTCCCTAAGCGGTCAAGGAAGGCTAGCCCCAATGCTAGACACATATGGGTGCCCAAGGCCTGTTTACGAGCCCAAATAGTTCCAACTCTAGTTACTGGCATAATTCAACACTCTCAAGTCCGCTCGACTAACAACGCAGGAACTCTACCTAAATACCACTCTGACCCACACTCAGTCACATCGAGGAATGTCTGGAAATGGGTTCCCAAAAGGTCCCAAATCCATCACAACCTAGTTCATAAACCGTTGCCTGTCTTTAGCTCTAAGAGCTACGAATCCCCTATCAAAGTTTGGAGACCTAAACCATGTATCAAACCCCCTGACCCAATTTTTGTAAATCCATCCACTCTGACATAGGTGCATTCCGAGTCCACTGCATAACCAAAGTAGGCATCTAGTATGATACTAACCTCTAATCACCACTCACACCTATCACAAGCACTTCATCTCTGACCACTAACCTTCGGGATTGTCATGTTAGTATTGTGAAGGGAACACCATTACATCTTGTTTCCTATGCAACACTAATGTGCCTTTCTTCTTCTAGCAGATAAGCACCCGATTCCCATGGCAACAGTAGCAGGCACAAGCTCTCAAGCAGGCTCTGGTACTCAAATCAATTGGGATGCCATGCCGGTGGAGGCCCCACCAACAGCTCGGCCTGAAGAGTTCGTGAATGTGCGGAGAATTCCTATTCCAGATCCACCAAATGGCCTAACCGAAAGAGTAAAAGGGCACTCTCATTGGTTCAATGAAATGCCAGGAGACTTGGGAGACGCAGATCATATATGGGAGTCCAAGATGGAGTGTGGAGGAGTGTGGTGGACCTTCCAGTTCTTTTCAAGAGAATTCGAAACCTTACAGAATGCAGCTCCACTTCAAGATATCTGGCAAAAAGCAGGATTACAAACTTATTTTAGTGCAGCTCTGCCTAAACCCGATTTCCTCAGGTGCTACTACCTAATTGCCACACTGAAGCCGACAGGTGATAAAGATCATTCAGGCACATTCTAGGTGCCCTCTCTATCAAATCTGGAGGAAATGAGGAAGTTCGAATTGAATGTTACTTTAATCAGGGAAGCACTTCAGATGTATGGCACGCATGTACCTTCTGACTGCGACCCCTTGATACCTGAGTCGATGAAAAGCAACAGAATCAAGAAGCTAAAAGAAATGTGCGCCCTCACCCCCAACATCGCCATACCATTGCGGATGTGCCTCCAACACTTTGCATTCCCAGCTCAGGTCCGTTTCACCCAACCTCACAAGAAAATATGATATGGGCTATATCTAGCAGAGACTGGAAGCTTGCCCATTAAGATGCTTGTATGGATCTTGGACCAAGTGTATGAAGCAGGCAAGCGGGGTGTGAGGAAGCCTACTTTACACGGCTGTTGTGCACTTACAAGGATTATCTATCGATGTCTTGCATATGATGTGCCGGTTGCCAGAGCCCTAAAATATGCACAACTGGAGTTGTTCAAAGGGCGGAAGTCAGGGAGCCAGCCTGCAAAACGAATGCGTGGATCGCTCTCCCAGGTAATGATCCCTCACGAAGCCACGACCGAAGCTTCCCCAAGACCAGAAGCTCAGGTCGCACCTTTCACAATCCATCTTCAAGGAGTTCAAGCTGGGGATATGGTACAACCCGCTCCATCCGCCCCTCCACTACCTACCGATGCAGAGTTTGCATCTATGGCCACCTTCACAGAGGATCCAAACTTTGATTTTGAAAGATTCCTGCAGACGGTGCACCTATCAGACAGTGAAGGTTCCCCTGACAAGGTTGATCCGGGAGCATCAGTCGAAAGAGAACAGCCACGGGGCGAGACAAGCAGAGTACATGGGGAAGAGGTGGCACAACATCCTCATGACCCAAACACACAAGCTCAGGAAGGTGCACAAAGAAATGAACCAGACGACAGTGAAGAGGAAGCCCCTGCCTATACCGCACAACTCAAAAGACTATACCGGACAATCAAGCAGGTGCAGAGGAGACACAAGATGTCAGAAGAAACGAATCGAGCCCTAGTAAACCACATGTTGCAATCGGAGAACATCGACCCACATTTTGTAGAATCGTTGAACCTTTCGGCGGACACCTGTGGCATCGGGGAAGCCATGAGAACATTGGTCTATCAGGCGAACCCTACTTATGATCAAAGAAGGATAGATACAAGGCCACGGCGGGGAAAGATGATTCAAATGGAGGTATCTACCGTATTGCCTACTTCAATGACAGAAGATGTTCAGATGGTTAGCCCTAGTCCCAGTGACGAACCAGATGTAAATACACATTCACCACCTCCGCCATCACCTCCCAGCCAGCCTTCGAAACCCTTTTCCACGAGTCTTTCTGAACAACCGATATCCACCCATGGTGAAACCAATGCACACACCTCCTTTTCTACAGCCTTCCTTTTACCTACAGCCATCACTTCTGCCCAAATTTTTGAACCCCACACAGGTCATCCTGCCACCGATCAAACCATAATAGGTCACCCCTCTTATCTTCCCGCCCTAGGACAACCACTTGCCACTAGCCAAACCTTATCCCAACCTTTTCCATTCACCCACACAGTTCCTTCCTCCCAACCCCTACCCACTGTACCCCTCTGTTAACCCCCTCAGGCTCAACGCAAGTCACACAACCGTCATTCTGGACAAACCTTGTAAATATACTCCAACAGGTGGAGAATTATAATAAAAAGTCCCTTCCCCAACCCCACTCCCCCACATTCACTGCCACCACTAACACACCACCTACCATTCCCGTATTCACAATTCACTCTTCACACACTATCACATCCGATCCCATGGATATTTCACCATCCACAGGAGCACCCACCGCCACGTCTGTTCCACCATCATCACATCTCACTTCACTCATAGGCACATCATCCACTTTTCCCTTCCCCATTTCCCGACCCTTTGCATGTTCCACCTCTACCCATGCATCCACATCATTTAGTAGTGCACTAGACACCATGGTTGAAGCGGCCACTCAGCTTAAGCAAGAGTATAAGCTATTAGAAGAAAATAACACAGAGCTGTGCAATCTCTCGGCTCAACTCCAGGCATGAGTCGATGCCTTGGAACTAGGTAATACAGCACTACAACACCAGGTCACTGACCTCCAACAATCGAAGACACATCTTGAAGCTAAGTATGTAGAGACAGGCAAAGCTATGGACGAACAACTCAGAGAACAAATGGGCCGCAATGCGAGACTTCAACGCAACATGGCCCTACTACGTCGTCATCTAGCAGCGGCTCAAGAAGAGAACCGAAGGCTACAACAACAAAACCAAGAGAACCTAGAAGCGGCCATGGAAAACACCCCGGGAGCACCTATAGACCCTGCAAAATTCCAAGCTGTCCCCTCATAGCATATTCAACAGATTTTAGAAGGTTATGCAACCCTCTTGGAAGCCCATGATCAGTTGGCAGATCAGATAAAGGAATTACAAGGATCCAAAGTACCGACAACACACCCACCCACACTTAAAGAGACGGTCGATGCCGCTACTTCGCCAGAACCTGAACCTTCAACGAACAGTGAGGTACTTGAGCTACGGCAACAGATTGCAGAGTTGAAAATCAAGTTGTTACAATATGAACGACCTCCTTCCCCACCTGAGCAACCCATAGAAGAAGAAGCAGTTATTATTCCAGTGGAGGAAGCATTTGAAGAGAACTATGAGCCTCAACCACTTCCAGGAGGACGAATCACGAAGGAAGGGCAATATACCTATGAGGAACCCCCATCAACCTGGATGAAACAAGTAGAAGAAATGGGGAAAACTCATCAGGAACGTGTCTCCACTCAGATGCTAGCAATGAAGGCCATTGAGGAAACCATACTTCAATCTGAGTATTTCAGGCACCTTGCTCCTAGACGACTCATCACGAGCTCAGAATTACAATATAAACCATATTTTGTATTGTTGGCCGACTACAACGCAGAGATCAAAAGAGTCACCAACAAGTGCCCTACTTTCGCCACCCAGTTCGAACCAGAAGATATACCAGAGGCAGCCAGAAAAGGGGCGATATTCCAACCTACTTGGAGGCAAAGATTACTTGAAACATACCCGGAAATGCTTAGAACATGGGATCACGCTCCCATGCATTTGAAGTATAACCCTTGTTATGGGCCAGTACAAAGAAGAAGATCATGGAAAGCCTTCGCCATCAAGGTTCAGAACAATGTAAACTGTAGAGAATGGCTCAATTACCCCGCCATTGCACCCCCAACCGGCACCCCCACAGTATCATACATGATAGCAACCATCAGACATTGGATGCCACACCTCCACCCCATGCCAGATGTAGCTGCCCAGATGATGCTCAAGATATTCGATATGATGCAGGTTGTGCTCAAAACTTTCCGCAATGTATGCCATATTCAGCCTCCGATTCCCGGGTTTGTTAATGGTAATTATGACCTGCTATATGATATGAGCACCACCCCGAGCATACGCGTTGCTTATGCATGGCACACACGCATCAAATATCTCCCTGCCTGCTATAAGCAAACTTTCGATGATATGTTCACCACAGGGTTCTGGGAAGCACACTCAGAGGTGTTCGCGCCAAGGCCCACCCATTTGTTACACCTCTTTGCATGCGAACAAACGATGCACTCAGAACTCTACACAACGCCACAACCGGACATACCGGGTGCAGTCAATTGGGATACCCTTCAGAGAGACCTGATCCGAGGGCTGCGAATCAAAGAACATGAGGTGGCAGCTGACATTCTCCAGGACTATATTGACCAAACCGCAGATCAAAGGTCTGTCAGAGGTGACAGACGCTAGGGGGGGAGAGTGTTGGCAGTATACGAGAAGAGGCAAGTACGAGCATACAAGCAGATCTAGCACTAAGGCAACCCTTTATTTTTTTCAAAACCCTTACACCATTTAAAAGTGATTCTCATCACTAAAAACCCCTGTAAATACCATTTTCACCTTTTTGTAGCTCCATTTTGTACAAGCCGAGGAGTCCTTGAGCTTGAGGAGCCTTAGAAGTAGTTGCCTACCGATTTTCGTATTTTTTAGACCTCGTTTGAGCCCTCAAATAAGCCCTGGAACCTAATTTTTAACTAGGCCGGACACTAGGTCTAGACAGGGCCAAAGCTAGTCAAAAACTATAAATAGAGCTAGAGAGCTCATTTTTGGGCTAGCTTCTTGTAGTTTTGAGCTTGTATGAGAACTTGGTTGCAATAGAAGTGATTCCATTGTCTTACTCTCTTTGTTCTTGCCGTGTGTGCGCGTGTGTGTGTATGTGTGTGCATGTTAGTGTGCTTCTCACTCACACATTTGTGCCTTCACTTGCTCGAGGTCTTCATACCATCCTCATGTCTTTCCGGATTGACATTAAAGGAGGTGCTACTCATCACTGAGCTACACCAAATTTTGTAAGCTACGGTTGGGGTCCCTCGAGGTGGAGCAAAATATGGATAGTTAACCCAAGCCGAGCATTCTTTATTGTTGCGTACCTTGATCGCAAATGCTTGCCATGATCTGCGACGTACCATTGGGCAATAACATGGATTATACTTGATATACAGTGGCATGGTTTCCCAGGTGCTCATCATCTCAGGGTAATCGGTTAGGAGACGTGCACGCCAATTAGGCTGGAAGATCGAGCCAGCACGCGCATTTGTCGGTAAGTCCTCTGGCTCAAATTGAGTGGCAAATGTGGGCTCCTTCCCTGTATGTCTTCTAACTTCTGCATTATAATCATGTAGCAAGACAAAATAAGGCATGTATTGCGACTCTGATGTTGTGATTAACTGTTGGTGGGATAGGTTCTGAAAATAAGAAGACCGAAGGACAGTTTCTTCCAGATTTGTGAGAGATTGCATTTGCATGGCCACGCGATCATCATGTGTCTTACCCACTTTCTCGACCCTTTTGACCCAATCTGGAACTTGAATTTCTAAAGTGTCCTGTCCTTCCTCTGTAGTCCGGCCACCGGGTGTTGGCATCGGCTCGTACGGCTCTTCATAGCTGTCATCGACGGGGATTTCCACTACTGTTTCAGGTTCTGGTTCTTCAGTGGGCGAGGGTGGCCTTTCATATGGTGCGAGGCGTGCTTTGAGTTCTGCCACCTGCTTACGGAGGGTCTCTAATTCTTCTGTGGAGCGTTCCAAGATTATTGACTCCTGTTCAGCTGTGGGGGCACGGGCTATCTGTTTCTTTAGGTCTGCACATTCAGTCTCTAACTTTTCATATGACTCCAAGAAATTTGCATGCTCCTTTAGTAAGATGCGAATCTCTTCTGATGGGACTGCTCTATACTTGGTAGGGCTAATGGTTGTTCCTGCAGTTCCTTCCATAGCCGCTTCAAAGTTGTCTTGGTTTTGTTGTTGAAGCCTCTTGTTCTCTTCTAGTGCTGCGGCCATATGCTTCCTTAATAGCCCAAGGTTGCGTCTGAGTGTAGCATTAGATATCATTTGCGCTTGGAGCACTGTTTCTAGTTCCTTGACTGCTTGATCATCTACTGTCGATGTCTTTGATTCCAATTCGGAGTGAGCCTGCTGTAAGGTGGTATGCTTGGTTAGGAGCGTTTGGTAGTCGGCTTCAAGAGTGTTGACTCTAGCTTGCAGACGTTGAGATTCGGCCTGGAGGGCAGCAGTGCGTTCTTCCAATTGATGGTATTCTTGTTGTAGTTGATGTGCACACTGAAGTAATGTATTGAACGTGCTATTTACATTATGAGATGCAAGGGGAAAAGTTTGGAATGCAGGGGAGGTGGGATTGGGGAGGGAGGTAGTGAATGTTGTGTGTGCCAATGATGTGGTGAGTGGTGAGGTGGGGGGTAAGGGAGGGGGAGATGGTGGAATCGTGGGGAGAGGTGTTGTGGTGGGTGAAATGTCCATTGGGTCAGACAGAGTGGTGTGTACAGGGGCTACCATGTAGGTGGGTATGGTAGGTGAAGTGAGTGTGGTGTTCGTGTAAATTGATGTCGTTGCGAACATCGGGGAAATGTGCCTCTAAAACATTGGAGAGCGGATGAACTGCTCCACAAAGGATGGGTATTGGGGTGGTGAGGTTAGGTTGAAAGAGGTGTAGGGGCCAGATGGGAAGTGAGGGTCATGGAATGGAGGTACCCATATTGGTGGATAGGCTGGGAAACACAGGGTGCCTTCGGTGGGTGCCGGGTTTCCAACCACACTTGGAATTATGGGTTTGGAGGGTAGAAGGGTTGAAGTGTACAAGGGATTGGTGACGAAAGAGAAGAGGGTGTCTTGTGAGGTGGGTTCTCGAAAGGAAAATGATGTGACTGAGGGTGGGTTATAAGTGAAGGTAGAGGTGATGACTGGCGTTTCTTCCATGGTGGGAGGTGGTGGTGGGGGTGGAGAAGGTGGTGATGGGGGATGCTAGGGTGAGATGGGTGATGTCTGAACGAAGGTTTCGGCAGAGAGGTCAATGGTGGTGGTGGGGGTAGCTGTGGCTTCAATGGTTACCTCTTGTTCTGTGACGGGCATCCTGATAGTCTTACCTGCTCGTGGTAATGTGTCGACTCTGCGTTTGTCATACCTCACGGATTGACGGACTGCAGTGTGGACAGCCTCCGGAACTCCTAAAGACTCTGACACTAATTTGAGGGTGTCAATGAAATGTTGATCCACCCCATCATCTGATAGCATTTCTTGCATCAAAGCTTGACCTGACACAAGAGAGAGTTGATGCCTTTCTTGCACTGCTTTGATTGTGTCGTATAACCTTTGTAGTTGAGTTGTATATGCAGGTGCACCTACAATTTCTGGCACTTCTTGTTGCTCATCATGATGCTCTTGATCATAATCCTCCTCATCTTCCTCCTGTTCTTCATCTTGATCATCCTCTTCATCCACTTCTACTGTGGTGACAGGTACTTGGGTGGTTGTTGCTTGCGTTTGCACATTCTCCACTTGTTGTGCCTCTTCTGCCTCCAGCTCTACATCTTGTAATAATTGTTCGAAATCTTCATTCGTGAGTTCTTCCAAAGGTGCACCACTGGGAAATTCAAGATCGGTTGGGATGGGAGGGAATATCAAGGTAGAACCATCGGTGCTGCGTCTTGGAAGTCGGAGTGTGAATGGTCGGACTCTTCGGGGTGGAGGGGTGACGTCTGGTGTTAGGGTGGCTCCTCGTGGTTGAGCACAAGGGACTTGACAGTACCTCTCATCTTCTTAGAAGGGGGTCCAGTGGATGTCCTGCCTCTAAACTGCTCTACACGATTCCACATTAGGGCCCGTTGAATATGGATGTCATAAGCCAAACACCTATAAATGATTCTCGTCAGAGCACAACAACCATATAAAACCTGTTTCCGCGGCCATCGTTTGTGAGCTAGGTGTATCTGATCAATTATCCAGTGGGGTAAGTTGATGGTGAGGCTCTGTGTCTCTGCCAGATACAAACTAAACCAAATCTTTTTGGGCGGCATGGTGAATATATCTTGGGCAGGAAAAGCAAAGTGTTGCATGCACATGCGAAGGTGTATTGCAACATTAGGCGTCATGGACACCATGTCCTTGAGTTTGGTGAGGCTTCGATTCTTCATGTAATCCGGCACTAGGGTTTCCTTCTCTGTAGGAATATGCATTCCGCGCATATCTAGGGCCTCTCTCACCAAGTTGTTGGATAACCTAAACCTCTTGAGCTCATTTACTTTTGTTAGAGATGGGATCACAAATGAGCTTGCACCTTTTGGGTTCTTGTTTGGAGTCAAGGTGTTGATGAGATAGTAGCATCGCATGAAGTCAGGCTTTGGGAGCTGTGCACTGAAATATGCATCCAATCCTGCCTTCTTCCATACCGAACATAGACCTTCTGCATTTTGTAACTTCTCGAATTCTCTTGTAAAGAAATGGTATTTGCCTTGCTTCCCATTAAAGTCCAACTCTGATTCCCATAGGTATGTTCCCTCTCCCAAGGGTCCTGCCACTTCACTAAACCAGTGGGAAGCTTTTCCTACGGGCATGGTATGGACACTGGGAGGGTCCGCTATAGGTATGATTTTGATGGCTTGCAATTCTTCTGGTCTTTCGTTTGTTTCAGGTAAAACGGGTAAACTGTCTAAATCCACCACTTGCTGGCTCGTTTGTGTTTGAGAGCTAGTTCGTGCCGCCTCAGCCATGTTGAAAACTTCGCAGCTGGTTCTGTGAGAATACATGAATAAATGTTAACATTGCAATGGACACAAAAATGACACTGTGTCCCCGTTACAACATTAACATGAGGCTCGGGAGAGGTTAGGGGGTTAGTAAGTGCTCGGTGCTTGTGTGTGTAGTTAGGAATTGGGTAGACCTAAGAACTAAGCGGAATGATGTAGTGTGAGAGTGACGTAGTTAGTAGGTGGACATGGATTTACAACTGGGGTCCGGGGGTTTATTCCAAGTTTTAGGTTGCCAAATGCAATGGATAGGTTTTGATCTTGACTTTGTAGAGACTCTGGAGAGTGTCATAGGGGTATTTACTTGAAAAATGGGGCTTTTAGGGACCCATTTACAAGTGATTCTACTTGTGCTCATGGAAGAATACGTGTTCGTACGTGATGTGTAAGAGTGGGCCTCAGATGTTCGAGTGAGTGAAACATGTTGTACAGGGTTTGGCCTTGGTGTAGCTATTTGAGCCCGCAAGCAAGCCTTAGGCACCCAGATTTGTCGTGATTGTGGGTTGGCCTTCATTGACTTCTTGGGTACCCAATTAGACTTCACTTTCGCAGAAGAATGTATGAAGGACTTCTTATTAGTGTCATGTTGTTGATTACTAATAAGAGGTTTTGGCCGTGGTGTTGGCCTGGTCGGAACAAGGTGTTCGCCTTTTCGCCTCCATACTTGTTTCATCGGCTAAAACAATCTGCTTTGCTCCTTTTTTTGGCCTCCAGTATAGGTAGTGTTCTGCTTCTTCTGTATTCGATCTGCCTTTGGTTGCTGCATCCCTCTGGCCTTTGGAACAGAAGGGAGTGCCTTCTTATCCTTGACTCCGTTGTTGAGACAATCCTCTTTCTGCATCATACATTTTTGGACAAGAATAGCATTGTCAACTTCATGTGCATCCCTGGAAGGACCAGGAGTTCGTGCCTTACCTAGTTCCTTGAGTGCCTCATTTTCCAATTCAACTGTAATTCGACTATGATTTACCCATACCTGAAGAACTCCACTTCTTAGGTTTAGGTTGACTGCATGATCATAGATCCAGTCCTGACCCAAGACAAGAGGCTCAGTGAGGTCCTCATCTTGACACACTAGTACTTTGACTGTCATTGCTTCATCTTGAATATAGAGGGGAAGTTCCACCTCGCCCATGCAAGGGGTTTCCACACCTCCCAATCCTATGAGATATGCTTCAATAGGATTGACAGTTAACTTTAACTCTTGACAGTAAGACAATTTAACAGCACTAGTGGCTGCACCTGAGTCAATCAAGGCTCTTACAATCCTTGCACCCTTTCCTTGTCCTATCTCTACGGTTATAAAAGGACGTCGATCAATTATCCTATGAGAGCTGACACCTGAAACTTCACACATACTTCACACATAGCCAAATGATATCCTTGATCTGCATATGCATCTGTCCTAGGTTGCTCTCTACCCTGTCTTCTCAACTTCATTCTCCGGATGCGTTCCAATGCTTCTGCTTGAGCTTCTTCTCGAATTCGTTTTTCTTCTTCTTTGCGTTTCTTAGCAATGTTGAGTCGACATAGCATCTCTTCCGTCAGAGGTTCCTGATATAACTTGACTCTGCACCCGCTTATATAGCTAGGAAGAACATCACCTTCGAGGGTAGCGAGTTGTACTGCTCCACTTGTGGAGATCCTATTTATGATCATAGGTCCGTAGCCTCTCTTTTCTAGCTTCCTCGCATGTTGTTTCAAAGTGTAGACTAGTACTAGGTCGCCTACCTTCAAACCTTTCTCCTTAACGTGAGCATCAAAGTATGCCTTCTGTCGTTTCTTAGCTGCATATATCCCTGCAGCTGCTCTCAGTCTTGTTTCTCCTAATCGTTCAAGGTCAAAAAGTCTAGAGGAGAGTTCATGACCCGTCCATTCATGCTCTTGTGCTACTTTCAATGTAGGTATTAAGAAGTCCAACGGTAGCACTGCATTTTGACCGAATACCATCTGAAAGGGGGTGGCTTGGAGTACCGTTTTGTAGGCGACTCGGTATGCCCAAACAGCATGGTGTAGCTGTTTGTCCCAATCAAAGCGTTTATTATTCACTAGTTTGGTTAACACAGTGCACAGAATCTTGTTTGTGCTTTCGGCTTGCCCATTAGCTTGTGGGTGGTATGGGGCAGACTTCTTATGTACTACCAAGAATTCCTGGAGCAAATTTTCAATAACTTCATTTAAGAAGTGAGTGCCCCTGTCACTTACTAGCTCTATAGGTAGCCCGTATCTTGTGAATACATTCTCAAACAAGAATTTAGCAGTTGTCTGAGCATCATTCTTGGTCATAGCTTTTACCTCTACCCATTTGGTTAGATAGTCCGTGGCCACAATGATATACTCAGCATGTGAACCCTTGGCTGGGGGATTAATAGGACCTACAAAGTCTATTCCCCACTTAGAGAATGCACGTCCACCCATCATAGGTTTCAGTGGCATCTCATCTTTGCGTATAGGATACTGAGTTCTTTGACACACATCACACCGTTTCACATAGGTGTGTGCATCCATGTGAAGGGTTGGCCACCAAAAGCCCGCAAATAGTATTGACTTGATCACCCGATCTGGTCCAAAGTGTCCTCCTGCTACACCTTGGTGAGCAGTTTCCAAGATCTTTAGATATTCACTCTCATGAACACAAAGTCTCAGGTAACCATCTTTACCACGCTTGTATAGATTATCACCAATGAGTGAGTAATTTAGGGCTTCTTGTTCTAGACTTCTTTTCCGAGCCAGAGTCATGTCTGGAGGGAAAGCTTTCGTACTCAGGAAGGATACTAGTGGTTCACTCCAATCTGGCACAATGGTCACTTGATAAAGAGTGGCATGTTCCACAGGTGGTTTAGTGCAACAGATTGGGCATTCCTTGCACAACTTTTGGACATCAGCTTCCATAGTCGGCCAGTGCACTCCGAGTCTCTTTAGTGTCTGTAGGGTTCGTTGCTTTGAGTAGTGTTGCTCTAATGCACCTACATGTGCTAATTGCAACCATTTAGCGTACTCGTCCTATTCTACACAACAAGCCAAGATCCCTTGATCCGTGTGCTTGTACATACTTCCTGCCATGATGTGATACTTCTGGGCTTTTACTACTTCTCTGTCCTGTGTGTTTATTACTGGGTGATTAGGCCCGTAGTGTTTATTACTGGGTGATTAGGCCCGTAGGTCAGTACTGGTACTAATGGCTTAGCCCACTGAGGTACAACTTCCAAATTAAACAAGTAAGCATCAGGAAGGTCATCTGACACTCCTTGTGGGGCCTCTCCAGATGTGAGCCTAGAGAGATGATCTGCTCTCAAGTGAGTCTTCCCTTTCCTCACCACTACCTCAAAGTCGTATTCCATTAGCAAGAGAAACCATCGTACTAATCTACCTGTGTTGCAAGGTTTGTTTACCAGGTACAACAATGCCTGATGATCAGTAAAAAATTTAAACTTATTTGCAAGCAAATAATGTCTAAACTTTTTAACTGCATATACCATGCCTAATCCTTCTCTCTCCGTAGTGGTATAATTTCGTTCAGATGCATTCAATTGTCTACTAGCATAGGCAATTGGAAGATCCATATTACCTTCACCAGTAGGTTGAGCAAGCACACATCCAATGGCATAATTGGATGCATCCACATGAACATGGAAAGGCTTATTCCAATCTGGTGTGGTTAAGATTGGTGCTGAACATAATCTTTGTTTAAGCTCCTGGAAGGAATTCTCACACTCATCAGTCCACTCAAAGTTAGTCAGAAGTCCATACATGGGCTTTGCAATGACAGCATACATGTGAATGAACCGGCGGTAGTAACCACAATGCCCCATGAAGGCCTGTACTTCCTTGACGTTCTTTGGCCTAGGTAACTCGGCTATTGCTCTCACTTTCTCTTCATCAGTGGATATGCCATTCTTTGACACTATGTGTCCTAGAATCTTGCCTTGCCTGACCATAAAAACACATTTTTTTGGGTTTAGGCAGACTTGATATTCTCTACATTTGTCAAAGATTTGTCTGAGTTCTGGTATATGTGTCTGTCTAATGTTGGAATGCGCACAGAGGTCATCAACATAGACTTCTAAGTTCTTCCTCAGGAACTCTTTAAATACGTGGCACATCAGCCTCTGGAAGGTTGCTGGTGCATTGGTAAGCCCAAATGGCATTACTCTAAAGGCAAATATGCCCCATTCAGTGGCAAAAGCCGTCTTATGCTGATCTTCTGGAGCTATGGCTACTTGATTGTAGCCCGAAAATCCATTGAGGAAGCTGTACACTTCCTTGCCTGCCACTCTTTCTAAGAGATGTTCTGTGATAGGAAGCAGATAGTTGTCTCGAATTGTGGCTGCATTAACCTTCTTCAAGTTAATGCATACACGTAGCTTTCCGTTTTTCTTGGGCACCACTACAATGGGGGATACCCACTCAGTGTGCTCAATTTCATAGATAAATCCTGCTTCAACCAGTCTATCTATCTCTTCTTTGATCTTGGCCGCATAATTATCATTATATGTATAAGGCATTTGCTTAGAGGGTTTGGCATCTGAGGTCATGGGGATAGTGTGTGAGCATATATCAGGGTCCACTCCTTTCAAATCCTTGTAGCTTCAAGCGAATACATCTCTGTACTCTCTTAGCAAGGTTACCAATTCGTGCTCTTCGTCTTCCGTCATGTCATGGCCTATGTACGTGCATCTCTCTTCTCCTTCTTCTATGGCTACAACTATTTTCTTTGTGGTTTCTTTGTTATCATAGGCCTCTCCTGATTGTGCCTCCCGTTTAGGCATTCTGATCACGACTCTCTTGTCATCTATCTCATACTTCTTAAAATTTTCTGGGACCTCAAACAAAGATTCCTCCTCTTCTTGTGTGACTTCTTTCTTCTTCCTTTTCTTTCCTTCTTCCTTAGGGGTTACATGTGTGGCTAGCCTTACGTCTTTTGTAAGCTCTCCGTGCCTCTGGGGTTGAAATTCTACTTCATAGAAGTATTCTTCATCTGATGCAAAAGGTGGGTCCATAATGATCGACTCTAGATCGGAGTCACTTGCATCCTCAAATGCATTAGGGCTAGGTTCGCACTCTTCTAACACTGCCTCTCCCATGATTGGCTCTATGGAGAAGATTGAAATGTCATAGCCATCTTCATCACAGTGAGGTGTCCATTGTTCTTCATTGATGGCTACATCCATTGTTGCTAGGATTTCTGCCCAGCCATGTGGTTCAAATTCTTCATCAGGAAATACTACAGGTGCATAGGCTGGGTCTTGAATGGGTCTATGTGTTTCATTTGCACCTATTTCTCTGGCCTTTTCTCTTTTCTCCTCTTCTACTGCCACTTTGCACATCCATAGGTGGGTGTCTTCATGCATCCATGAGGATCCTGATCCTATGGAATGCACAGATTCCGTATCATCTTTGGCTCTATGGATGGGATTCCATTGGATAGGAGGGACATCTCTATGAGAGTAATCTTTGAGGTTCACTTTGGTCGTAACACCTAAGTGTTGTAGGTACAAAGAATTGGTTCCCCAGTCCTGTACCACTTGCAACTGTCGCATAAATGGTCTTCCCAAGATCATTTCATAGGCATGATTTTTGCTAAAATCACATATAGCAAATGTATGCTCAAACTCGACACCACACGTGGTGAGAGTTATTCCTTCTAACAACCCTAGGGGTCTCTCTATGTGACCATCGGCCATTTGCAATTTCATCCTCGTGGGCGTGAGTGCTGGCTTGCCCCAACGCTTCCATAGGGAAGTAGTAGCAATTGCAACCCCTGCGCCTGAGTCTAAAATGGCCTTGGTGGTGTATCCTTGATGGGTGATAGGAAGATATGTGTTTCCCTCTTCGCCCTCACTCATGTCTCCTATCTTGTCCAATGGTATTTCTGGCACTGTTCTCTGGGATCCTACCTGGGAAGGAGGTTTTGCTATCTCTGGTACTTGTTTGGCTACATGTTTCCATAGCTCTGGCCTTACTTTGAGTAGCTCTTCTAAGGTGAGGTTGCACTGTACTTTAGTGTTTTTCACTACCTCTGTGTTCCTAGGTATGATCGAGTCTTCGTTTCTTACCATGACCGTGGGTGCTCTCATACAAGTAGACTTAGCTTCCCATGGGCCTGTGAAGTGGGGTAATTCTTGTAAAGAATTAGACTCAAAGTCTAGTCTTTCCTGAGAGTGGGTGCTCTCTTGCTCCTCATAAATGGAGGGGATGTCTTGTGGGAATTGGTCATGTGCATCATCCACAAGTTCAATGGGAGGAGGGACTTCACTTTCTTTAGCCCATTTGTCTTCTTGAATCTCTCGTAAGAATTCTGGTGTGAACCGATTCAGAGAAGATGATGTGTCTGGCTCCGTAGAGTTAGGCACATAGGCTTCCTGGGCAGCAAGACCTGCACTTTCACTTGCCTTGTCCTTGTGTTGAGAGGCGGGTTCCTTTTCTGATTGTGCAATGAGCTTCTCTATTCTTTCTAACAGTCCATCAAAGTGCAATTGTGTCTTTGCTGAACTAGAGATGTTAAATAGGCGACTGGCTTCAAACATGGTCTGAGCCAATTCCACCATCTTCGCCCAAATTTTGGTTCGTTCTAGCTCTAGTTCTGCTCTAGGGTAGCATTTTTCATGATCAGTCACGGTTGGCCCTTCATGAATTCTGGCCTGATATGCTTTAAGCATCATATTAAGGTCCTCGGGAGTGGGATCTGCTAGGACTGATCCTTCTCTTGGGGGTGGTGGAATTGTGTGAGGTGGGTTGGAAGGTGGCGGGTCGGATGGAGACGGGAATGGTGGTGGTGTGGTAGTGTGAGAGGGAGTTTGAGATGTGAGTTCAGTTATCCTGGCCTTTGTTTCTCTGAGGCTTTCCTCGAGTTCACTCATCTTTTTTGCCCATTGTCTTTTCATTCTTTCACGACTATCTCTCCAAGCTCTAGTCCTCTTCTTTGTCATGCTCTCCGTTTCACTAACATCTAGGCTCTTTTCCTGGCCTACGCTTTGGTTCTGTTGCAATGCTTGAGCTCTAGTGACTACTTGTATGGGTGTAGTGGTAGTCACACTCCCTGTGGAGTCTACAACTAACCCAATAACGTTGATAGGAGTGATTTTTGGCATATTATTGGGGTTCTTTGGGAAATCTCGTAAGAGATGCTCCTTTCCACATTCTTGGCAAAAGCCCTGGATCGTCACTGACTGGGGTTGTGTAGGTGGAGGCATGGGACAATCACGAATGAGATGATCTCCCTGACATCTGTAGCATGGTCCTCTAGGGAATGGGGGTCTTACTTGTCTAGGTTGAGGTCTAGGGTTGGGGTTTGCATACATGACGTTTGTGTAATATGACTCCCAACTAGGTTCATTTGGCTCTTCACTATAGTAGGACTCCCCATGTTCAGGAGATTGCATGTAGTAAGCCTGGGGACTATCAACATGTGTAGAATCGAAGCTATGGTCACTGGGATCACTTTCTAAAAGCAATGGTGTTACGGGGACTATAGCTCTATTCAGGTTTTCTTCTGCAGCTACATACTTTACAGGGATCACGTTGGATGGAGCTGGAGGTTGTTGGGCTAACACAGGCTGAGGCCTTTGTTGGTTTTGGTATTGTGGTTGGTAGGTTTGTTGAGGCCTAGCATACTGCTGTGGTGGGTACTGATTCTGGTATCTTCCCTGCTGAGGGTAGGGTTGAGGGTAGGATTGCCTAACCGCCTGCTTATTGTAGGGGCAATCTTGCGCGGTGTGATTGGTGTACCTCCGTTCTATGGTGCAGTACTGGCTACTAGGATTAACTTGAGGTTGAGCCATAATGGGACATACATTTGCCATATGGTCGCCACCACAAGTATAGCATCTTTTCACAGGGGCAAACCTTGGGATTTGTTTGCTAGAGACACCTAGTTTCTGAGCTACTTTTTCTGCAAGTTCCTCAATTGATGTGGATTGCGTGGAAGAGAGGCTAGAGGCACTATCTGAATCTTTGCCTCCAAAGAAGACGCCTACTATAGTACACCCAAAAGCCCTTTTGTGTCCCTTTGATAGGTAGCTGATGTCTTCATTGAAAGCAAAAAATAGCATGGATTTCTCCCCGTACTCCCATTTTGCTATCGTAGTTAATAGAGATGAGACCCCCCCTACATCCACATGGGTTGTCCTAATGACCTTCACTTGATCAATAATCCCTGCCTTCCCCATGTTAGTGTACTCTCGTCCTTTCATGTCAGGAACCTCCCTCCCAATGTGTAGTCAGAGGGCATCCCTCCCCTTAATGTCTGCTAGGGTGGGCGACCACTGCCCACCCCCTACCCTTCTCCTCCTCACTATCTCTGCGTAAGCATCCTGTTTTTCAATTAATGCCCCCCAAAATGCAACCACAATCAAGTTCATGTGGAGCATAGCCACCTAGCTACACATTCCATGTGACAAAAATTGGATCCAAAAGTTTATCAAAAATTTCTTGAGCCACACTTGAAGTGCATATCTATCACTCTAGTTGTCACCATCTTCTTTTCGTTTAGAAGGCCCTGTTCTTCCACATCTTCATGCATATTCCTTCCAAAATCAACATCCCCTAAGCTAGCACAAGCTTTCAAAATGCATATGTAGGTAACTGCATTTGGGACATGACCCTCATTCTGCATAAGTTTAAAATAAATTAGTGCATTAATAACATGCTTGGGGCTACCGAATCTAGTAATCATGGTAGTCCAAGTTGTGAAATCCCTCATCATAAGACTTTCAAACACTTCTTGTACTTCTACATGGGCATCACATTTCATATACATATATACCAATGCATTTCCTATTGCCATCTTTTTTGCCAACAAACCCTAGCCTTGAACCTCAAAATGTATCAGTCTTCTGCTTTTGAGCATGCCCACACTACCACAAGCTTTGAGAATACAAATAAAGATGACCATATCTAGTGAGAATCCCTCAACTTGCACCTTATCAAAGCATCTAAAAGCCTCATCACAAAAACCTTGTTGAGCATACCCACAGATCAATGGAGTCCATATAGCTATGTTCCTAGCTGGCATCTTATAAAAAACCTCTTGTGCTTCTGTAAAAACCACACACACCTTGCAAACATATCAACGAGAGTATTCCCAACAAATACATTATTTTCAAAACCTTCTATTATAATTTCTTCATGTACTTCCTTGCCTCTTTCAAGCACACCCATCTGCCCACCTGCTTTCTCATTGGATTATAGTTTAATTCCATGGACAACATCTTCCTATGCAAAATACTTGCAATCGAACATTTGATCTGCAAAATGGAAACCTGTTAGTGCACCAAAAAACTCAACAATTTATATAGCTATCGTACTCCCCTTTGCTTATATGCAAAGTCATCCTTGACAAGCAAACCTAGAATCTTGTTCCACCTGCCATTCATTCAAAAAATTAGATCCCTTTCATGGATATAGATAGAGCACAATAATCCAATCATACAAACCATTCAATCATGACCAATCACACACACACACACACACATATTTCAAACTCTCTACTCATACATAATCATCATGCATGAAAACTTCCTTCACACATTCAATCATCCCACCAACCATACCATCACTTACATTAGTGCACTCACATACCTGCATCCATTACATCACAGATCGAGTTCCCTCATACATGCTCATGCACAACTCCTTCCTCACCTCATTCTCTCCTACAATAAAACCTCAAACAAACATGAGTCAGCTCTTGAAGATTGTTTTGCAGACATGTGGTCAATCTTCAACATTATCAATTGACAAAATCATTTCCATTCCTTCAATACCTTGTCAAATCCCTTCCTCTTTGTCGCACCCTTCTCATCTGCCAACTCATCAAAAGAGGTTAGACTTGAAAATTATGCAAACGAAAAGAAACAACAAAAACATGTACTCCTAGCATGCATCTACATTCAATATTTCCTTCTTTACATGCTATGTATATGCAAGCAAAAACAAGACCTCCTAAATTGTACCCTTACCTCGCATCCCAAAAAATAGATCACCCAAAATGAAATGAGACGTAAATATAGAGCTTTTAAGAAGCATACACCATTACCCACCTTTGGAACAAGCTTATTAATAACATAAGAAAAAAAAACCCATCTGATAAGTTGCTTTCAAACTAACTAGCTATGCATGTATAATAATTATACCTTCATCAATATTGGCCTGAAGCAGATCGATCTATCAGTAGTCAACATCTCATCCCTATAGATACATACATGCAAACACACATCCTTTCAAGCAATCACCATCCTCCTCCTCTCTGTCTCTCCCCCTCAAGTGTGGGAATTCTTTTTTCTCTTTTTTTCTTTTTGTTTATTTTTTTTCCTTCACGAGTTGGCCTATGTTGCAATTGGATGCTCTTGTGGCCTTGACCACCCAACCAGGTTTGTTCCACCCATCTACCAACACAACATAGCATGCAACAAACATATACACAATGTATATACACATATATACATGCTAGCCTGTAGCAAAGCTAGGTGTAGCTCATCATCTTGACCATTTGACCAAGATGGTTCCACTCACCTATCAACCCACTATGGCATGTAGCACAAAATAGATATAAACATGTCACTGTCTACGCCTATTATGAAGCTACTGTTAGCTTGTGGTCCTGACCACGCGGCCAGGATGACTCCACTTGCCTAGTCACTCGACATAGTGCATTGGCGCACATATATACATGCTTTTTGTTTTTTTTTATTGTTTTTTTTTCATTTCCATGTCTTGAGAGTTAGGGAAATATGAAAAGGAGCATATATCCCACCCTTCCCCCACATCATGCATACACAAAAAACAAAAAAGAATACTCCCATGGAAGTTGATAGATCAATCTTCTGCGTTCGTTACTTACTAGGGCATAAGGATTGTATGATGTAATCGACTAATAACAAACATGCTTACCAAACCAGATTTCCTTATCTTATCTTTAAGTCCTTTCTTTAGGCATAATGTTGTACAAGCATCCTCAAAAATTCCTACTTAGTCTTGTTCATAGTCAATGATCAATGTCCTCCAAGAGGTGAGTCGGGCTCAACTTCAGGAGCCTCATCATCACTGTGCATAACTAATTGGTCTGCCCATGCCCAACAAATTTCATTTTCCTCACTAAGCATCCCCTTAGTGACATTGTAGGAAAAATATTAGTCTTTTGCATACCCAGCACAACAAAGCAAATAATCCTCGAACTGTGGAAATCGAAAGTCGATGTCAAGATCTTGGTTCAAGAAACATACCATTCAATCGGCCTCTTCCATGTTGCATTTTGTTTGTAGGCTCTCGATAGTTATCTGCATCCTCGCTAGTGCTTGATCTACAAAATATATCACATTATCAAATAGGGCATTTTGGTATACTTGATCAACCATCTATCGCCTAGTTCCTAATGATCCTGCATAAAAACGTATTTGATCTATTAGTTTCAATGGTCTCAACTGATAGGGGGTAAATTGTTTGATGAAAAAGAGAATGTCACTGTTGCTTCATTCCCTTATCCAACCCCACATTTCCTCTAAGATCATCTGGATAAAAAAAAAGAATCCCATAATCCAATGGTTCACTCAAAATTGCTTCCTTTCAACCTCTCCAACTGTCCCTTGTATGTTTCGCCGACTATCCAAATACCTATCTCCATAAGGATTCCTACCGATGATCTCGACATGTTTGCACGACCCAACCTTGACTTCTTTAGTCTCTTTGCATGATTTTCGACACCCTTTGCATGAGACTCTTTGCTCACAATGCTCAATTCTGGTTTATTATTCAATGTGTGTCATCTCTTAAATCCATCGTATCTAGAAGTCCTCTCTTCACCAGCATTTTGGTCCTACATGTCGATTGGGTTCTCACATCTTCCACAATTGTGAGATTTTCCTTAATATCTAGAATGAGCCTCTTTTCCAAATGCTTCCTCAAAATCTTCCTTCCTTTCCATTTTTCTATCCCTACTATATCGACGTCTCGAATGATTCCTCCCCTTGTCTCTATCATTCAAGAGGTTTCTCCCTTGATCCTTTGTTTCCTTGTTAGAACCTTCACTGTCTATACACCACTTGTCTCTTCCAGACCTGCCCCTGCCATTGTGGTCTTTTCTATGTGTTTCACTACTCATAAAGCCATGTGCTTCGCTTGTGCTAGAAGGTCGATGAACATCTTGTCTCCCCATCTTCTAATTTGGATGATACCCCTGATCATGAGCCTTAGAAGAACAATTCCCACCATTAAAAGGATTTCTTCCCCTTATGGAAAGATTAACCAGCTCTCTCATTACCTTCTCTTCTTCTGCAAAACCCACTTCTACCATATCATGTTCTTCCATCCGCACTCTCTTTTGATTCTCCAATAGTGTGCAAGCATCATTGGCCAATAATTCTTTAACTTTTCCTTCCCCATTCAGATATACTTTCTCCAACTCGGCTCTCGCATCCATTCCTTGTGCGTTCGGCTCTCTTTTAATCATCATGTCTGACCCTCAACATCTATTTCAGAGTTCAACTTCCAGAGCCACGACTTTCTTTCTCAAGTGCCTTACTTCCATTGTGGTTGCCAGTTTGGGGTTTGATCCTTTTTTTGAGATCCCTCCATCTAGGGAATCATCAATCTTATCTTCTCTTGAGCCTACATTCATCGTGTAACATTCAAATTGACTTATGTGTGTCAACCATCCTAGCAACTCGTGATCTGAGTCATCTTTATAAGCTAATGGGTTCTCATACTCCCCCATTTTCATATTTTGGGATCTGGATAACTGCAGATTGAATCCATCCTGAAGCAAAAACTTTGTAAGGCTTAGTGTTCAAAGAAAACCTTAGTGGAACCTTTTCCTACTTTTCCTTCTCTTTTGCCTTTTTCTCCATTTCATCATTTGTCATCAACCTCTGGCAGGTTGAATTTGAAGAAACCTGGATCTACACACGATCAGACATTGGCCAAAAGGTGATAAAGCACGTGCGATACTCATGCACACAGTGGGCTTGTACCAACCAAGGTCATCCCAATAAAAATGGAAAAGGTGGCTTCCGTGGTCCATGGTCTAACTATCAAATAGTGAACACTAAACTCTAATCCTCCAATAATTGTGCTAACATTTTTCAAGAGACCTATGCGTTTCACTTGGGTTTGGTCAGCCATTCTTAGGGACATAGGAGTATTTTCCATGTGGGCAAGTCCGAGGGCTTTAATCATGTATTTTGTCATCAAATTTACTGCTACCCCATTATGTAGCTGGCACCCAAGATCGCATATCCCTTAATCTCCACAGTTACCATAGGGTCATTCAAATCAATCTATGTTGTGATGCTCTGAATTATGCCCCGAATATCCTTTTCTTGTTTCTTCTTATCTTGAGACTTTTGAGGCATCTTGATATATTTGTTATAGAATTGCTTCCTACATATAGGAGAGCACCTCAACAGAGTACCAATGTCCAACGTGACTTTTGTTTTAGTCAGTTTCTACATTATATCAAATTTTTCCTCACTTTGCTTTTCCTTTTGATTGTTCGGAGTTTTCAACCTCTCGGGCAATGGAGGAACGCCAGGTACAAATTTCTTTGTCATTGGTGGAAGTAATTCTACTTCATCCCCTTCTTCTGATTCCATTTGTTCATGAAGTCCTTCCACTTCCTCTTCCACTTCACCATGCTCTTGTGTCTTTTCTTTGAGTACACCTTCACTCTTCCATTCCGCATCCTTCTTTGTGTATTCTTGGGTTTTTGTGACCACCAATACGATAGGTTCTTTTTGCACTCGCTTGCTTGGGTTTGCTTCCACAAAATGCATGGAGGAACTTGATCCCTTCATGGGATCTAGTGTCTTAAACACCACTCTTATTATAGGAATCTGTTCTTGTAATTTAGGAGTGGATTGCATATGGGTTTCAACGTAGTTCGAAGATTCAACTAGCCCTTTTTCCTTGCCACTCTTAGCTCTCCTTTTTAGGAAAATCTTCATTGAAATGTCCTTTTCCATTGCAATACCTACATAAAAGAGTGTACCAAATGGGCTTCTTTTCATTTGGATAGACTCGAGCTATGTTGTGCCCATCACCCGTGCATCTCCAACACTGAATTGGAGCAGCTCTTCTCTGTTCTTGTGTTGTCTCCCTAGGATAGCCACCTCCTTGGCTTTGAGTATCATGACCATATGGTTGCCTTGTTTCCCAGCAAGGTATAGGTGGTCCACTTTGAGCAGGTAGTCCTGTGTAATGATTCTTTCTCATATTCCCTGATTGCATGGTCCTTCCTTTGTAAGCCATCCTCCGGTAGCATTGGTCCTCAGTGTGGTTTGGCTTAATATTACAAAAGGTGCAAAATCTTCTAGGTAGTACCAGTTTGCCGCCTCATCACGGAGAGTTGCAGGAAAGATTCTCAATCTTTTTCCTTGGTCTATGACTTCATTAGCCTCATAGTTCACCTCAAAAAGTTTGATGAAATTATTTGGGTCCTCATATGAGAGACCCCAGAATCTTGGGAAATCTCCCAGATGAACTAGAATTTGGTAAGCTATGTCAAACAAAGGGGTTATATCAATGTCACTTTGTTCCCGGAAGTTCAGAGCCCTAGGCTTCAAGACGTCCTCGAGTCTCTTGACCTGATTGGCTACTCTTCTCTGGTAATATGCTCTTTCTTTTGAATCCTTCCAACCATTTAAGATGCTTCGTACTATTCTTGCCTATGCCTCTCTTGATGTTCAGCCCTTTGAGCGGCCCCCTCTTCTCTTTGTGTTTGAGTTCTTCTTGAGGAAGAACTTTCTTTGCTCATGTACTACACACTAGATCTGAGTGCTCGACCAACATGTGGTGCTAGATGAACCTATGGCACTCTGTTATAGAGATGCACCAAGCAATCCCCAGTAGGATCGCCAAAATAATGAGGTCCTACGCCCAAGAGAAAGATGTTTATATGCACCTATATTTTGTTCAAATTGCTAATACTATGCCGAATTCTCCTTGTTCTAAGTCCACGATTGCACTCGGATGTATTTTTTGAAGAGATGAAAATGAAGACCCTAATGCATATGCAAACATAGACCCAAAATTTAATTGTTCTCTCTCATGATTTATCTCTCTACTTGCTCACACTTTTTTTCTCTTACTTCCCCCCCCCCCCAAAAAAAAAGTTTCAATCCTAGCCTTTTGATTAATAGTGGTGCCACAAGTAGTGTAATCACTTACTTCCTCACTTTCCAACAACAACAGACTATGCTTATGCAAAACAAGTGTGCAATCACATTCACTATGTAACATCCATGATAGGGTGGTTTCAATCAATTATTCCAAAATAACCAAGACATTAAATCTACATAGATATGTTTTTAATGCACATGTTTTCAAATCATAGAGAACTCGGTTAGTAGATAGTGCAAGCCATTTTAAAGTCTGCCATCTAGGTTCATCTTCAAGCAAACAATATGTCATCAATAAGTAGGGAAACTTTTGCATATTCAGATCCTTGCAAATGAGAGAATAGCACACATGGGAAGAATTCCAAACTCCAATGCATGGTAGTAGTTTTCTATGTACTGAATCATATGCATTTGCTTAAAAATCCAAAGCATCAATAATCTAGCACAAAAGCACCATTACAAAAAAATAGTTGGTTAATTTGTTGTCAAAAAGAATATACATCCTTGTGTGCAATCTCAATGCAAACACCTTTTTCTTTGCATTCATGAACAAAAATTAAGTAGATGCCTTTTCAAAAGGCATCCATAAAAATCTTGCATTGGAGTTGTATTACAAAATAGGAGTCATACCTGCACAAGACTTTCAAAGTTAGACCCCTTTTTTGTGTTGATGCATGTAGACATTCCATCAGAAAAGCAACAATGTCTGTTCTTCTTCACCTTAAGGTTGTTCTCCTCCCAACATCATGCTCAAACAAATTCCTCGTAGCAAGTATCGTTCTAAAACTTCTAGAATTCATTGGATATCAAGAGCATTGAGTCATACTTCCATCCTTGTGAGCAAAATCAACATCAAAACATGTTCACAAAAGTGTCTGTGTGAGATTTAAGCTTCTATCTCAACATCCTCCATAGCTTCCGAATCCTAGTTCCAAATAGTGTTATTGTCCTGAGTCTTTTGAAATGGGAACACATTGGTTGGTTGTCAAATTAAGAGTTCCAAGGCGATAACCTAAGCTTGCACCTGCATAGTCTATTCTCCTACGAGTGGAGCTTGCTGCCAAGTTAGCTTTTGGTCTTCCTCTCTTGCACCTTCTTCACAGAACAAATTTCTTCTCTACTTGTTCACACAGAAGCCCATCGAATTTCATTCCTCCATTGTTTTCGTAGGGAATCTAGTATGCCATGGCTCAATATACAATCTGCACACTTGCACTTCAGGGTTCTACGGTCTTGACCTGATTCAACACTCTTACAAAGCATATATGACAAATGGTGAAGTGTTGAAGACTATTAGACCCCGGATGCTCAGGGCAACACTCTGCTTGCCGAATCTTCACTTTTTTGAAGTGCACCGATATCCGCTTGAAAAGCAAAAGAAGCCAAGACACTTTTATCAAACAATTGGCATAATTTTGTGTGTTCCTGAGTTAGAATGCTACAACCAATAGATAATCTGACATCAGTGGCTATCACACAGTAATCTGATCTAGGTATTGTGATGCATGTTCCCCTAGAATGGCTACAAAACCATGATCATCATAATCTCCACAGTCACAATTCCCACATTAAAGATAGGCTCCCTCTTTTTGTTCTCCCCCAAAGAAGATGCTTGTTGTAGTACACCTAGAAGCCCTTTTGTGTCCCCTGGATAGATAGTTGATGTCTTCATGGAAAGCAAAAAGCAGTGTGGATTTCTCCCCGTACTCTCCTTTTGCTATCGCAGTTAATAGAGATGAGACCCCCTCCTGCATCCACATGGGCTGTCCTAATGACCTTCACTTGATCAATAACCCATGCCTTCCCCATTGTTGGAGCAAGTCTATGACAAGCCTAAGTATTGGCTTGAGTCTCACAAAGTCTTAGAAGAAGCTTTAAAAAGAAGACTATGTAAAGTTCACTTGTGAACTACCTCTTGTAACTTTTGAAGAGTTTACTTAATGTAAAAGTGAAAGAATCTTAAGTGGTTGAGCCCACATGATCAAAAAGGGAAAGAGGAGCCACGAATTCATGATTTGTGGTAGGTAGAGAATCAAATCAATCATTGATTGATTGGAGAGTGATTGAGGGAAGTTAGCCTCCCAAACTCAACTATAAATAGATGGCAGTTTTAGTCGTGGTTAGAGAGACCTATGTGAAGACCTCCAAGAGCTGAGATTTATGCCATATCAAGGTGTGATTACAAGGCACACATATGTATTAGTAAGTCCATTGTATTGTACAAGAAATATACTTTCATTTTCATGATCATTTGGGTTCATATTTCCATGTTCTTGTGAAGTGTACTACTCATTGCCATTACTCTCAGTTTTCTCAGTCAAATTGCAGAGATGTTTTCTCTGAGCTTGGTGCATCATTTTCAGTGATTTAACTTAGTAAAGTGATATCTATAAGTCTACTATATACTCACAAATTTTCATGTCATTTGGATGTTGCAATCTTTAGTTATGTTCATTTGAAGTCAACAGGGTTTGTTCATCTTCACTTCTCTGTCAGGTACCCGACTTTTTCACTCACCTTGTTAGAGACATTTCTCAATGGTTACTTATCTAAATTCAATGATTTAAAGCTTTTTGGATTCAACTTACTGTCTAGTATAACCATACAAATTTTCATAATCATTGGATTCCTACATTTTGAGTTATGTTCATTTTTCTACTCACTGGTCTCAAACTGTAGCAGCCCGTGAAAATCGGGATGATGTCATCACTTGTTAAAACTCATTCTCAGTGTGTGGTTTATTATTTTTGATGAGATTACTCTTGAAAGTTAGCTCTTTAAGCTACCTAGACTTCCCCAAGAGGAATTAGGCTAATTGCTACTGTGCTCAGAGAATTATGTAAAACACTGGACAGGTGTATGAACCAAAATAGCAAGTTTTTCACCTCTGAGCTAACTCCAACTTATTTGTTTTGATCTATCTTTTTGAGAGTTATCTTCCAAGGTACATAGGGTGTCTAATACATCCATTGGCAAGCTAAAAGGGCCCACCATATAATCCTGGAGTTCAATTGGCTGGTGTAGATCAAGGATTTTGCAACACCTCTTCATCTTCAAGCACATACCTATCCATCTCTTCACAGTGGTATCAAAGCAAGGTTGGACAACATGGCAGATGGATTTCCTTCATCAATTGACAAATTGGATAGAGGTAATTACTCAGCTTGGTCATTAAGGATGGAAGCTTATCTCCAAGGTAGAAGTTTATATCATTATGTGGCTGTAGATGAAGTTATGCCAAGTTTCAGGAACAAAAGTCAACCAACACAAGAAGAGCAAGAAAGATTGAGCACATGGTGCTCCAAGGATGCACTCGCAAGGTCTTATCTCCTCAACTCTATCTCAGATTTTTTGTTGCCTCACATTAGAAGTTGTAAGACATCTCAGGAAGTGTGGGATGCACTTGAAGCTTTCTTTTCTTCAAGTACCAAAGCTAGGAAGCATCAACTATGGCTGGATTTCACAACTCTCAAGAAGGCTCCCAAACAAAATGTGACGGATTTTGTCACAAAGCTCAAGGACATAGCAGATCAGTTGGGAAGCATTGGAGAGGTAATAGATGAAGAGCAAATTGTAAGGCAGGTCATCAATGGCTTGAAGGCAGATGACAAGTGGGAAGCATTCACCACAGCTATGGATTTGTACATGGACATGCATGTACCTGATTTCAATACACTCATTGGACAACTACTTACTCAAGAGGCAAAGCTTATAAAAAATGGAGAAAGCTCTAAAGGTAATCAATCTTCAGCTTTATACACTGATAAAAGCAAGTCCAAAGATAACAAAGGAAAGGCAAAGAAAGTGGATGATGAAGCAAGTACATATCAAGCTAACTATGCAGGTAGAGGAAGACATGGCAGAGGTAGAGGAAGAGGAGGTAGACAAGGCAGGGGGAGATCCCAAGACTCCAACTCATGTTCTATTTGTGGATTAACTAATCATACAACTGAAAATTGCTTTAGGAATTCCAGGAATCAAAGAGGCAGAGGATACAATAGAGGAAGTTATGGTTACTCAAGAGGAAGGTTCAACAACTACCATGGCAACTACAACAACTACAATCATTCAAACTATCAAGGAGGCTAAGAAGGAAGGAGAGACTACAATAAACACACAGAAGACTCAAACAAAGAGGATTCATTATTGATCATGAACATGGCTATGCCACAAGGTAAATCTGATGAGCATGTTTTCTACATAGATTCAGGTTGCTCAAATCATGTGGCAGGAAATATGGCACTCCTATCAGATTTAGAAGATCCAAGGAATAAGCATGAGGTACAAACAGGAGATGATACAAAACATCCTGTGGAGAAAATAGGCAATGTCAAAGCACCTGATGGAAACATCAACCTACTCAGTAAGGTACTCTATGTCCCTACCATTACAAAGAATTTGATAAGTGTTGGGCAGATAGTAGAGAAAGGGTTGCAAGTCAGGTTCACAAAAGCAGGAGCCTTTGTTGAAGATCCAAGTCAAGGATTCAGAAAAATTGCAAAAGGTGAAAAGACAGGTAGATTGTTCACATTTGAATTACAGGATACTAGAAACATTGCTCTCTTTAATTATGGTAGTCAGGCACTCACAGAATCGGAAGTATGGCACAAAAGGTTAGCACATATTGGTGAAAGTTCAGTAAAGCAAATTTGCAGGGACCAAAGTGTACTTGGAATCCCTAATTTGTCAAAACAACATATGATTTATAAGTGTAGTGCATGTCAATTTGGAAAGTCTCACAGGTTACCATTCATGAAGAAAGGTTATATGCATGGAGATCTCTTGGAGTTGGTTCATACAGATGTATGGGGACCTAGCAAGGAAGCTTCAATATCTGGATCAAGGTATTATGTCTCCTTTATTGATGATTGCAGCAAATGGACTATCCTATTCTTTATGAAACACAAAGATGAAGTTTTTTCATGTTTCAAAAGATATTTGGCTCTTGTGGAGAATCAAACAGGTAAATCACTAAAAAGGTTAAGGTCAGATGGAGGGGGAGAATACTTCTCCCATGAGTTTGATTCTTTTCTTCAAGAAAGAGGAATCAAAAGAGAGGTAACTACAAGGTACACTCCTGAGCAAAATGGAGTGGCAGAAAGGAGGAATAGGACAATTGTTGAAGCTGCAAGGTCTATGTTAAATGAAAAGCATTTACCTAATTACTTATGGGCTGAGGCTGTATCTACAGCCACTTACTTGATTAACAGGTTGCCTTCAAAATCCCTTGATGGGATGACTCCATATGAGGCTTGGAATGGAAGAAGACCAAGCTTAGATCATTGTAAAATTTTTGGATGTATTGCTTTTGCTCATGTTCCTTCACAGGTTAGAGGCAAGATGGATCCAAAGGCAGAAATGTGTGTATTTATTGGATATGACAACAATCAAAAGGGCTACAGGTTATACAACCCTACCAACAAAGGATTCTTGGTAAGAAGGGATGTAGTTTTTGATGAAAACAATTCATGGTATGAAGATTCATGCAGGAAGGTCAATTTACCATATAATCTTGAAGAAGATTTTCCAAAGCTTGGTAGAGAACAACCAAAGATTGAAGAACAAGACACCTCGGAGGATGATGAAGAATCTCATATGGAAAAGATCAAAGCATGGAAGTCTAAAGGTAAAGCAAAATTGCAAGAACTTGGACATGAGGCAGAATCATCACATCATGGCCTAAGAAGATCTATGAGGGAAAAGAAAAAACCAGAAAGGTATGGGTTTGACACCTTATTAGTAACTAAACATTCTATCTACATAGCACAGGACATAAACCAAGAGGAGCCATCATCATTTGAAGAGGCCAAAGCAAAAACAGAATGGAAGCATGCAATGAATGAAGAGATTGAAGCACTTGAGGAAAACAACACTTGGGATTTGGTGCCCAAGACTTCATCCATGAAGGTAATAGGCTCAAGATGGGTCTATAAACTCAAGAAGAATTCTGATGGTTCCATTAACAGGTATAAGGCAAGGATTGTAGCAAAAGGCTTTGCACAAACTCAGGGAATGTATTATGAGGAGACCTTCTCTCCTATGGCAAAGATGTCTACTATTAGGGTTTTGCTTAGTATTGCCTCTTCCAAGAATTGGAAGATATGGATAACAGAAGAGGTATATATGGCACAACCACCTGGTTTTGAGAGTCCAGTTTATCCTGATTATGTGTGTAAACTTAACAAAGCATTGTATGGTCTCAAGCAAGCTCCAAGAGCTTGGAATTTTAGGCTTGTTTCATTCATGGTTTGTTTCTCACTCAGAGGAATTACATTAAGGACATGTTGGCAAAATTCAAGATGCAAGATTGTAAGATTGCAGGTACTCCAATGGAGGTCAATCACAAATTGAGCTCACATGAAGGTGAACTCATAGAGGACATCACATCATATCAAAGTCTAGTGGGTAGTCTCAACTATGCCACATTGACAAGAGTAGATATATGTTACAGTGTGAGTGTGCTAAGTCAATTTATGCACACACCAAGGAAACCACATATGGATGCTGCCAAAAGGATTCTCAAGTATCTCAAAGGAACCATAAATGAAGGACTTTATTATCCTTATGTATCTGATTTAGGTTTGAAGCTATTTTCTGATGCAGATTGGGCTGGCTCCAAAGAAGATAGAAGGAGCACTTCAGGTTATCTTACCTTTGCAGGTTCAAAGCTTATTTCATGGTCATCCAAGAAGCAACACACAGTTGCTCTCTCTTCTACTGAAGCTGAATATAGAGGTCTTGCCATAGCTACACAAGAAGCTATGTGGATGAAGACATTATTCAAAGATCTTGGATTGGAGTTTGGAACTCCAACTATTTTTGGTGACAATATGAGTTCTATTCACTTGGCTGCTAATCCTATTTTTCATGCAAGGACTAAACATATTGAAGTTCATTATCACTATGTACGAGAGAAGGTTCTAAGCAAAGAGATTCAAATATCATATGTGTCCACTCATCAACAATGTGCAGATATTCTAACCAAAGCATTGGATGGTACAAAGCTTTGCAAAAGGCTATGATTGGTTTGCAGGTAATCTTGGAAGATTGAAGACCTCAAGCATACTTGGCTTGAGGGGGAGCTGTTGGAGCAAGTCTATGACAAGCCTAAGTATTGGCTTGAGTCTCACAAAGTCTTAAAAGAAACTTTAAAAAGAAGACTATGTAAAGTTCACTTGTGAACTACCTCTTGTAACTTTTGAAGAGTTTACTTATTGTAAAAGTGAAAGAATATTAAGTGGTTGAGCCCACATGATCAAAAAGGGAAAGAGGAGCCACAAATTCATGATTTGTGGTAGGTAGAGAATCAAATCAATAATTGATTGATTGGAGAGTGATTGAGGGAAGTTAGCCTCCCAAACTCAACTATAAATAGATGGCAGTTTTAGTCGTGGTTAGAGAGACCTATGTGAAGACCTCCAAGAGCTGAGCTTTATGCCATATCAAGGTGTGATTACAAGGCACACATATGTATCAGTAAGTCCATTGTATTGTACAAGCAATATACTTTCATTTTCATGATCATTTGGGTTCATATTTCCATGTTCTTGTGAAGTGTACTACTCATTGCCATTACTCTCAGTTTTCTCAGTCAAATTGCAGAGATGTTTTCTCTGAGCTTGGTGCATCATTTTCAGTGATTTAACTTAGTAAAGTGATCTCTATAAGTCTACTATATGCTCACAAATTTTCATGTCATTTGGATGTTGCAATCTTCAGTTATGTTCATTTGAAGTCAACAGGGTCTGTTCATCTTCACTTCTCTGTCAGGTACCCGACTTTTTAACTCACCTTGTCAGAGCCATTTCTCAATGGTTACTTATCTAAATTCAATGATTTAAAGCTTGTTGGATTCAACTTACTGTCTAGTATAACCATACAAATTTTCATAATCATTGGATTCCTAAATTTTGAGTTATGTTCATTTTTCTACTCACTGGTATCAAACTATAGCAGCCCGTGAAAATCGGGATGATGTCATCACTTGTTAAAACTCATTCTCAGTGTGTGGTTTATTATTTTTGATGAGATTACTCTTGAAAGTTAGCTCTTTAAGCTACCTAGACTTCCCCAAGAGGAATTAGGCTGATTGATCCTGTGCTCAGAGAATTATGTAAAACACTGGACAGGTGTATGAACCAACTGAGCTAACTCCAACTTATCTGTTTTGATCTATCTTTTTGAGAGTGATCTTCCAAGGTACATAGGGTGTATAATAAATCCATTGGCAAGCTAAAAGGGCCCACCATATACTCCTGGATTTCAATTGGCTGGTGTAGATCAAGGATTTTGCAACACCTCTTCATCTTCAAGCACATACCTATCCATCTCTTCACACCCATGTCACTGTACTCCCCTCCTTTCATGTTATGAACCTCCCTCCCAATGTGTACTCAAAGGGCATCCCTCCCTTAATGAGTGATAGGGCGAGCGACCACTGCCCACCCCTTAACCTTCTCCTCCTTCTTATCTCTGCATAAACATCCTGTTTTCGAATTAATGCCCCCCAAAATGTTGGTGCAGGGCAATCAACAATTGAAGTTTAATGAAGGTTTGGAAGTCAAGGACTGAAGAGAAGTTCAAGTTATGAAGCATGGAAGAAGTGCATATTCAGAAGTTGAAAGAGATGTACACATATGTACATTAATTCAGAGATAGTTCACTTATACTTTTGAATGGTCATGAGCTTGTAAATATTTGCCTATATATACTATGAAAAATTTTGGGGCAAAGTAGAGAGATTATGTGAGAACAAGAATAGAGAAGAATTAGAGTCATTAGACATCTTATAAGTGAGTAGAATCTCTCTCATCACTCAGTTGTAAAATTCCTTTAGGAATGGAAGAAAATTGTGCTCGATGTTTCTGTGCATTCTCCTTCTGTGCTTGATCATTTCAAGAATTCTTTTGTAGACATCTAAGTTCATAGTTAATGAGTCTATGGTTAAAGTTTGAGAGCCTAATTGTAAACAGGCTATGAGAATTATGAGTAGGAACATTCATATGTGAAGAAGTGTTCACTGATTCCTGAAACAGGCGCAAAATTCGATGTTAATGTTTTGGTCAGTTCTCCTTCCACAGTGTAAAGTTTTGAGGAAGCAAGCACTCAATCTTTAAGTTGGAAGGTAAGCTACTTGTGGCTAAAAGCATTTGCATAAATGGGTTCTAGATTAAGAGAACCAAGTGTTAGAAGTTACAGGTGTCTAAATCGACTTTTCAGAAGAGTAGTTTTAGACATAGGTAACTTGTTGAGATCATTTCTCAAGATCTACTGAATCTTTTGGAGTGATTCAACTTGGAGAAGGTGTGGAAACTATAGGCAACACCTTGTGAAAAGTTTCATAAAAAACTTTACACAATTGATAAGTTAATGAGAGAGATATGTGTAGCAGACTTTCTGTGTAGTCATCTTCTTCACAGATTTTTCAAAATCTTCATAATTGATCATTGATCCTCTAAAATTGGTGAAGGTTTGAGTTACTCTTGTTATAGAGGTGCTCTAAATACAAGAGTAGCTTGCTCTTTTGGAGATTAACACTCTTCATGAGTGGTATCAGAGCAGGGAAGTATCAAAATTGAAGGAAGGAGGATCCCGACTGCTGCAGCTGCAAAGAATTCAACATCTGAAGGTTCAAAAGGTGAAAGCTTGAGGGCAAAGCTTGAGAAGGAGGTCATACAACATCAAGGAAGACAAAAGGAATATTATTCAAAGTAAAGGTACATCTATTACTCATAAAGTTTGAAGAATTCAATATACAGGTGAAGAAAGGATGGGAGATTCTCTTCAAATAGAGAAGTTGGATAGAGAGAACTATCCAGCATGGTCAATGAGGATGGAAGCTCATCTTATGAGCAAAGACTTGATAGCTTATATTACAGGTGAAGAAGAAAAGCCTCAGTTCAGAGATCCTAGTGTTCCAACTAGGGAGGAATTATCAGATTTGAAGAATTGGATGAAGAGAGATGCTCAAGCTAGGAGCATTATCTATATGGCAGTCAATGACTACTTGCTACCTCATATTAGAGGCCTTGAAAGTGCAAGTGATATATGGAATGCTTTGGAGGAGCATTTTCAAAACACCACAAAGTCTAGGAAGGCATCCTTGTGGGCAGAATTTACCACTTTCAAGAAGAAGGCCTCTCAATCCATCTCAGATTATGTAACAAGGATGAAAGACATTGCAGATGCATTAGGAGCAGTTGATGAAGACATTGAGGAGGATAAATTGGTAAGGGAAATCCTCACAGGGTTGAGAGGTGATGACAAATGGAAGCCATTCATTTTGTCTACTGAATTATCACTTGATCATTTTACTCCTGACTTAAATCAGTTGCTAGGACATATGTTAACCTTTGAGCAGGATGTCAAAGGTGAAGGTGACAAGAGTACATGTCATGCAATGTATTCAAAGGATAAGAAGAAGAATATAAAAGGAAAGCAACAAACAAATGAGGATGAAGGTACAACTAGCCAAGCTAACTTCTTAAGAGGAAGAGGAGGTGGCAAAGGTAGAGGAAGAGGCAGGAGTAATAAAGATGGAGTCAAGCTTGCTGGATTTGTGGTAAGACAAATCACTTAGCTAATGATTGTTGGCATAATACTCAGAATAATGGTGGATATAATCAGAATTTTAATTCAAGAGGAAGAGGTGGCAGGAATCAAAGAGGTAATTTCAGAGGTAGAGGTTACTTTGGAAGAAATGCAGGTAGAGGATTCCAAAGCCAACAATACAACAATACCTACTACAATTATGCTTCAGATCAGAAGGAAGATTCAACATTGATAATGAATGAAACTTGTGAAAGGCAAAGTGAAGATCAAAGAGTCTTCTACATTGACTCAGGATGTAGCAATCATCTGAGTGGTAACATAGCCTTGATGACTGATTTGGAAAATAAGATAACTAATCATGTAGTTCAAACAGGTGACAATACAAAGCACAATGTGAAGTCAATTGGATCAGTGAAGGCCAAGGATGCTAGCACCCTCTTGAGTAAGGTCCTGTATGTTCCTACAATTCCTAAGAATCTGATAAGTGTAGGACAAATTGTTGAAAAAGGTTATGAAGTTAGGTTCACTAATGAAGGAGTGTTTGTGGAAGACCCTAGTAATGGGTATAAACAAATTGTTTCAGGGAAGAAAGAAGGAATATTGTTCACATTGAAGATCCAAGGTAATGTTGGTCATGCCTTGTTCACCTATGAAGGACATAAGATCTCTGAGTTAGATCTTTGGCACAAAAGGCTTGGACATTTTAATGAAAGAGGTATCAAAGATATGATTAACAATGGTTCAGTCCTTGGATTGCCTAATGTTGGAGGTCAACATATGATATACAGATGTGAGGCATGTCAATTAGGTAAGGCTCATAAGCAATCTTATTCCAAGCATGGTTTAATATATTCAGAGAAGCTTGAATTGGTACACACAGATGTGTGGGGACCATCAAAGGATTTCAGTATCAATGGTTCAAGGTATTATGTGGTTTATGTTGATGATGCTACCAGATGGATCACTATCTATGTGATCAAAGATAAGTCAGAGGTGTTCAATACATTTAAACATTATCATGTGTATGCAGAGAGAATTACAGGTCATAAGTTGAAGAGACTAAGGTCAGAGGGAGGGGGAGAGTATTTCTCTAATGAGTTCAGTGATTACTTGTGGAATGCAGGTATAAAAAGGGAAATTACTTGCAGGTACTCTCCTCAACAAAATGGTGTAGCAGAGAGAAGAAATAGAACTCTTGTTGAGTTTGCAAGGTCAATGATGAAGGAGAAAAATTGCCCAAATTACTTGTGGGCTGAGGTTGTAAATACAGCTACTTATTTGGTTAATAGGTTACCATGTAAAGCTTTGAAGGGTATGACACCATATGAGGCATGGTGGGGTAAGAGACCTACTCTAGATCATTGCAAAGTATTTGGATGTTTGGCATATGCATATGTGCCATCTCAATTAAGGCACAAATTGGAACCTAAAGCTGAAAAGTATGTGTTTATTGGATATGATGATAAGCAGATGGGATATAGGTTGTGGAGTCCATCCACACAACAATTCCTTGTATCAAAGGATGTTAAATTTGATGAGCAAGGTACTTGGTATGCAGGTACAATCAATATTTATGCAGGTGATGAAGAAACTGTGGATCAAAAGAAAGGTAAATCAAAGGTTCAGATATTTGATGAAGAAGTGAACAATGAAGTACACGTTGAAGTTGAAGAAGTGCCAAGATTTGATCCAGAGTGTGATGAACCAGAAACTTCAAGGAGTGGAGAACTCAAAAGGTCATCAAGACACAAATGGCAACCTACAAGGTATAGCTATGACACTTCTTTTTTGGATACCAATGATTATGCTTATATGATAAAGGCAGATGAAGACCCTTCTACCTATGAAGAGGCAAAAGGTAAGGAAAATTGGGAGAAAGCTATGAAGGAAGAGTATGATGCATTGATAGAAAATCAAACATGGGATTTGGTCCTAAACCAAATAGTCAAAAGATCATTGGATGCAAATGGGTCTACAAAACAAAGAGGTATGCAGATGGAAGTGTGTCTAGATATAAAGCTAGACTTGTTATGAAGGGTTTTGCTCAGACTTATGGTATAGATTATGTGGAAAACAATGTCTCATTGGTTGGAAATTGGTCAAAGTTTATACCACTTTTCAGAATGTATATCTGTTCTTGTACATTATCTCTACAAGTAAATAGCGTGGGCGCAATGGATAAGACACTCGCCTCCCACGATGATGACCTGGGTTCGAATCCCCTTGGCGACAGCCCGCGGCAACTTCTTTTATATCATGCTTTTCATAATAGCTAAATGGCGCCGAAAACGGACAGCGGACGGACTTGGTTTTTCGCAACACGTTTTTGCTTTTGGAGAAGTGCGATCGCATAGCTTTATGTGCTTTATTGGTATCAAGAACTACTATATAAGAACAAGCTTGGGATCACTTGAATTATCCTTCACCTAGGATCAACACAAGCTTTCTAGAGCTTGGACCTCAGTAGAGATGGTGTTTCATCTAGCACATGGGGCAGCCATGGTGCTAACTTGAAGCATGTTGAGGAGCAGCTATGGAGTTCTTCTTGGTGATTCTTCTTGGACAAGATGAAGGGTGTGCTCACACTCTAGCTCATGGAGAGGAGGTCATCTCTTGTTCATGGCAAGAAGACTTGATTATTAGCAGCTTGATGGTGAGGATCGCCCATCTACATGATGTATTTGAAGATCATCTTCTACAGGAAGATGTTCGGTTGAAGATTATCTTCTACAAGAAGATGTCTGGCTACTTCAAAGACATTGGATGGGACCATCTACATGATTTTGAAGATTATCTTCTACAGGAAGATATTAGGTTGAAGATTGTCTTCTACAAGAAGATATCTGGCTACTTCAAAGACATTAGATGGAGATTAACATAAGATTCACATCTTATGTTAAGTATTCAGGTACATATTCTCTTTATGCACACAGGTACTACTTGAAGTTTATGGAGGCTGTGGCGTTCATATCAGGAGGAGTCCTATTCGGCATAGGTACAAGAGAAACAGTACGTATATGCTTTATGCATATTTTTATGAGGTGTTTGAGAAGGTGTGTTCACATGAGTTTGAGGATTTCCGTTCACACTGATCCTTCCTCTTTCAGTCATTCATATTCACTCTTCTATAACCTATAAGGTCACACATCTCATGTATATTCAGATTACTGCCCACACATCTGAATATGTTTGTTACATTGTACATTCACTCATTCATCCATTTCTCATCACATAGAGTGGTTGAGAGATATGCTCCCACATTGTACATTGAACATTGGTATATATGATACTATGAGTAAGCGATGGCTTACGTAACACCTTACACATGTTGTCTATTCTTTCTCTATCTTTGTCTCATCATCTGTATGATTAAGTTGTGGTATGTTCATGTTTTGTCAATATGGAAGATTGCTAGAATTAATGTTGTACATGAATGGAACTATGGAACCATGGACCTGTGACATGAGCCTAAGGGCCTACCTCACTTCCAACAATTTGGTCCTAAACCAAATAGTCAAAAGATCATTGGATGCAAATGGGTCTACAAAACAAAGAGGTATGCAGATGGAAGTGTGTCTAGATATAAAGCTAGACTTGTTTTGAAGGGTTTTGCTCAGACTTATGGTATAGATTATGATGAGACCTATAGTCCTGTGGCAAAGATGAGAACCATCAGGACACTCATAGCCATTGCTGCATGTAAAGGTTGGAAATTATGTCAATTAGATGTGAAGAATGTTTTTTAAATGGTTATATTTCAGATGATGTTTTCATGGAGCAACCACAAGGATTCAGAGATGAAAGGTATCCAGATCATGTGTGCAAGCTCAAGAGAGCTTTGTATGGTTTGAAGCAGGCCCCAAGGGCATGGAATTATAGACTTGTGAAGTTCTTGAAAGAACTTGGGTTCCAAGTATCTAAAGCAGATAGTAGCTTGCTTGTCAAAGCAAGTGATGATGGGTTCATATACATGTGCATATATGTTGATGATATAATTCTTACAGGTATAGATGAGAAAGGCATTCAAAGCCTAAAGAAGCAAATGGAGAAAGAATTCAAGATTAGTGATTTGGGAGACTTGTCATATTTCTTGGGCATGGAGATTTCATACACTCAACATGGAGTGTATGTGACTCAAGAAAGGTATTTGAGAAACTTGTTGATCAAGTTTAAGATGAATGATTGCAGGGTAGCACCTACTCCAATGGAGGTGAATCACAAATTGAGTAGATATGGAGGTGAAGAGTTCAAGGACATGAAACTATATCAGAGTTTGGTTGGTAGTCTGATTTATGCTACATTAACTAGGCCTGATTTGTCATATGCAGTTGGAGTATTATCTCAATTGATGCATTGTCCTAGGAAAGAACATTGGATTGCAGGTCAAAGAGTGTTGAGGTACATTGAGGGTACACTCAAAGAAGGTTTGTATTATGGTTTTACATCAGATACAAACATCAAGATATATAGTGATGCAGATTGGGCAGGTAATCCTGATGATAGGAGATCAACTTATGGATACTTGTGTTATGTGGGAGATAAGTTAATTTCTTGGTGTTCAAAGAAGGAGCACACAGTTGCTTTATCATCCACAGAGGCTGAGTATAAAGGCATGGTTGAAGCTACAAAGGAAGTGATATGGCATAAGACTCTTATGAAGAGTTTTGACATTATTCAAAGTACACCCACTATTCATGGAGATAACATGAGTTCATTGTATTTAGCAGCTAACCCTGTGTTTCATGCCAGGACTAAACATATTGAGATTCAGTATCACTTTCTAAGAGAGAAGGTGATGTATAAAGAGATTGAAGTCATACATACTTCAACAAAAGATCAGATAGCTGATATGTTAACCAAAAGCTTGGATGGACCAAAGCTACAGAGATTTAAAGACATGGCAGGTATAAAGAAGATAGAGAAAACCTCAATTGATGATTGAGGGGGAGCTGTTGGTGCAGGGCAATCAACAATTGAAGTTTTTAATGAAGGTTTGTAAGTCAAGGACTGAAGAAAAGTTCAAGTTATGAAGCATGGAAGAAGTGCATATTCAGAAGTTGAAAGAGATGTACATATATGTACATTAATTCAGAGATAATTCACTTATACTTTTGAATGGTCATGAGCTTATAAATATTTGCCTATATATACTATGAAACATTTTGGGGCAAAGTAGAGAGATTATGTGAGAACAAGAATAGAGAAGAATTAGAGTCATTAGACATCTTAGAAGTGAGTAGAATCTCTCTCATCACTCAGTTGTAAAATTCCTTTAGGAATGGAAGAAAATTGCGCCCGATGTTTCTGTGCATTCTCCTTCTGTGCTTGATCATTTCAAGAATTCTTTTGTAGACATCTAAGTTCATAGTTAATGAGTCTATGGTTAAAGTTTGAGAGCCTAATTGTAAACAGGCTGTGAGAATTATGAGTAGGAACATTCATATGTGAAGAAGTGTTCACTGATTCCTGAAACAGGCACAAAATTTGATGTTAATGTTTTGGTCAGTTCTCCTTCCACAGTGTGAAGTTTTGAGCAAGCAAGCACTCAATCTTTAAGTTGGAAGGTAAGCTACCTGTGGCTAAAAGCATTTGCATAAACGGGTTCTAGATTAAGAGAACCAAGTGTTAGAAGTTACAGGTGTCTAAATCGACTTTTCAGAAGAGCAGTTTTAGACATAGGTAACTTGTTGAGATCATTTCTCAAGATCTACTGAATCTTTTGGAGTGATTCAACTTGGAGAAGGCGCAAACTGTAGGCGACACCTTGTGCAAAGTTTCATAAAAAATTGTACACAATTGATAAGTTAATGAGAGAGATATGTGCAACAGACTTTTTGTGTAGTCATCTTCTTCATAGATTTTTCAAAATCTTCATAATTGATCATTGAGCCTCTAAAATTGGTGAAGGTTTGAGTTACTCTTGTTATAGAGGTGCTCTAACTACAAGAGTAGCTTGCTCTTTTGGAGATTAACACTCTCCATCACAAAATGCCGCCACAAGCAAGTTCATGTGGAACATAGCCACCTAGCAGCACATTCCATGTTCCAACACTTGGATCCGAAAGTTTATCAAAAACTTATTGAGCCACACTTGAAGTGCATATCTATCACTATAATTGTCATAATCTTCTTTTTGTTTAGAAGGCCCTATTCTTCCACCTCTTCATGCACCTTCCTTCAAAAAATAGTAAAGTAAATGAAATTTTTGTAAGACCCATCTCAAATTCAAGAGGTTTATGATTTCATTGGAAAGTACATTTGAATTGTTGATTGTTAAACATTTTGGAAAGTTCAAAATTGAGTGGAGATCTAAGGACTTTAAATTTCATGTTTATTATAAGTGGAGGTGTAAATTGTATGTATCCTTGTCTATACAACATTCAAAGTCTAGGTACAAGAGGGTGGATATTGTTGGAACATCAAGCTTACACTATGCTTGAGGAGGATTTGATCTACATCAAAGGCTATCACATGGATATTCATAGTTCTTTTTCTTATGCTCATTTATTGTATTTTTTTGAGAGATTTTTGATGGTTCATTTACCATTGTAAAAGCCTTGAGCTTTACACATGTAAAGGTAGAAAGATAGAGCCCAAATCCCACGAATTTGTGGTGGTTGAAGTTGCATTCAATCACCTAAAAGTAGATCAAACTAGATCTTCACTTTTCCTAGTTTGTAGGAAAGTGAATTGATTCCCTCCAACAACCATTCCCACCTTCATTTGAATTCAAATTCAACTTGTAAAAGTCATGGAACACTCCTAGAGGCTACATAAATACTTGAAATCACTTGTTCATTACATGGAAGCAATATACATACACTTGTGACCATCATTGTCTTGCTCCTTCAATTCTCTCCATCATCGTCTTCGCCAACAATAATCTTGCAGAGGCTGCTTCTCTCTCTCCAGAGCTCTAAAATGAGTTCAAGATGGCTCATTGGAAAGGTATTAGTGTCTAGTTTATGAATATAAATTTTCAAAGCATTTGGTTTAGTAGATTGCGAGAAATCAGAGTTTTTCTGTCTCGGGGTCAATCTCTCCATATTCTTGAAAAATAGGAAGTACCACCGGTGAATGTCGCATTTATTCCTATAGCATATTTTGCTTATTCCTTATAATTTTGTGCATTACATACACTCAACCCTATGTGTATCACTCCCATAAAAGTATTTTTTCTAATTGTAATCACGTTGGTCGCTATGGACATTTGAAGTTCATTGTCTCTTCCATAGATAGTAAGTTTTTTGAGCTAGTCGACCCGCGAACCTATCTGTTTTGTATCAACTCATTCTCCTTGATGCTCCAAAGTACATAGTGTGTTTCTTTGCACTTATTGCATGCCTATAAGGTCTATTTGAGTCTCCATAAACTCAAGGGCTGGTCTTGTGCCGGTTGGCTTGACCAAACTTTGTCGCTTCAAAATGCACTTTTCTACCTTCTACAAGCTTTTCCAAGTTCTTTCAGTGGTATCAGAGCTAGATCAAGATGGGTGACGGCTTTCCCTCAATGATCGAGAAGCTTGATCGACACAACTATGCAGCTTGGAAAATCAAAATGGAGGCGTATTTGCAAAGTAGAAATCTTTATGGAATTGTAGTAGGTGATGAAGCTATGCATATTCCAAGATCCAAAGGAGGACCTACACAAGAGGAGATAGATAAGCTCACACTTTGGTGCGCAACGGATGCTCAAGCAAGGTCGTACATACTAAACTCTATCTCTGACTTTCTATTACCACATATTAGAGGATGCAAGACATCTCAAGAGACTTGGGATGCCCTCGAGACTTTCTTTTCTGCTAGTACCAAAGCAAGAAAGAATCATCTTTGGAACGAGTTCAACCAAATGAAGAAGATACCTAAACAAACCATCACAGAGTTTGTTACCAAGGTCAAGGATGTTTGCGGATCAATTAGCATCCATTGGAGAGCTGATTGAAGAAGAGGTCATCATGAGGCAAATTCTCAACGACATTCAAAGTGATAAGCAATGGCAATCCTTCACGACGGCTTATGATCTCATCCTGGATGTGCAAACTCCAGACTACAACATCTTTCTTGGACAACTCTTCAATCAAGAAGCCAACAATAGCATAAAGGAAGGTAACTCTTATCATGGTAATTCAACTAGTGCTCTATATACAGATAAGAAGGATAAGAAGAAGAAAGGAAAGAATAAGGAAGAAGATGAAGAAGAGACTTCTCAAGCCAACTTTGCAAGAAAGAGCAAGTGGAAAGGGAAGAAGAAAGGACCAAAGCAAGAAAAAGCCAAAGGTCAGAATGTTCAACCTTGTTCCATATATGATAAGACCAACCACACCACTCAGAATTGCTGGTTCAATGGGAAGACCCAAAAAGGAAGTGGAAGAGGTGGATATGGAAGCAATAGAGGCAGAGGTGGACACAACTTCAACAATAACAATAGAAGCTATAATAGAAGGGACTACAACAATTATTCAGAAGATCAACCACATGAAGACTCATTGCTTTTTATGAATCTAAGCCACAAAGAAGGTAAAGAAGATGATCATTTGTTCTACATAGATTCAAGATGTTCGAATCATGTTGCAGGCAATATTGCTCTTCTATCTGACTTGGAAAGTCCAAAGCATAGACATGAAGTGCAAACAGGGGATGACACGAAGCACAATGTGGAGAAGATTGGTAATGTCAAAGCTTCCAATGGCAGAACAAACATTTTGAGTAAGGTTCTCTATGTACCCACTATCACTAAAAACCTAATAAGTGTAGGCCAAATAGTTGAAAAAGGCTTGCAAGTTAGGTTCACCCAACATGGAGCTTTTGTGGAAGATCCATGTCAAGGCTTCAAAAAGATAGCCTGAGGTAAGAAGCATGGTAGGCTCTTTACTTTTGAAGTAGGAGAAACCAGGAACATAGCTCTATTCAACTTTGGGTCTCAAACCCTAAGTGAGCTTGAAGTGTGGCATAAGAGACTTGCTCATGTGAATGAAAGAACCTTGAAGGATATATGCAGGGATCAAAGTGTTCTAGGATTGCCAAACATATCAAAGCAACATATGATCAATAGGTGTGATGCATGTCAGATTGGGAAGGCACAAAGACAACCATTCAACCACAAAGGCTACATCCACAACATCTTATTGGACTTAGTACATACAGATGTATGGGGACCAAGTCAAGAATCTTCATTGTCAGGATCAAGGTATTATGTCTCATTTATTGACGACCATAGTAGATGGACTATTCTATACTTTATCAAGAGTAAGAATGAAGTGTTTGATTGCTTCAAGAAGTATCTTGCACATGTGGAGAATCATACAGGTAGATCACTAAAGAAGCTCAGATCTGATGGAGGGGGAGAATACTTCTCCAAAGAGTTTGATGAGTTCTTGCAGGAAAAAGGTATCAAAAGGGAAGTGACTACCAGGTACTCTCCTCAACTAAATGGAATTGCAGAGAGGAGAAACAAGACATTGGTTGGATCAGCCCAAACAATGCTTGAAGAGAAGAAGTTGCCACATTGGGCAGAAGCTATTTCAACTGCTGTGTACCTCGTCAATAGACTACCATCCAAATCACTTCAAGGTATGACTCCTTATGAAGCATGGCATGGAAGAAAACCTAGTCTTGGACATTGCAAGGTTTTTGGTTGTTTAGCTTATGTTCATGTACCATCACAAATAAGAGGTAAGCTAGATGAAAGGGCAATAAAGGAAGTGTTTATTGGATATGATTCAACTCAGATGGGTTACAGGTTCTTCAATCCTTCAACCAAGCAATTCACTACAAGTAGAGATGTTGTGTTTAAGTAACACATGTCTTGGTATGATGAAGACAAACAAAAGGTAACACTACCATATGATCTTGATTCCGACTCTCATCAATTAGGAAGCAAGCATGATACACACAGGTCGAGGATCCAAGAAGTGATACAGATGATGACCAAGATGAAAGAGAAAAGGATTACAAGCTATGGAAGTCAAGAGGCAAAGCAAAGATGCAAGAGGTTGGAGAATGCTCAAAACAAGCACCTAGAAGATCAACAAGAGAGAGGAAACAACCAGAAAGGTATGGATATGATTCCACATTTGTTACAAAGCATTCAATATACTTGGCAAAAGACTCTATTTCAGAGGAACCCTCAACCTATGAAGAGGCAAAGGGAAACCCTAATTGGGAAAAGGCCATGAACGAAGAGATAGATCCATTGAAGGAGATGGACACTTGGGATTTGGTTCCAATGTCGTCGAATCAAAAGGTAATTGGTTGCAGATGGGTATATAAAGTTAAAAGAAATTCAGATGAATCAGTTTGCAGATACAAGGCAAGATTAGTTGCCAACGGATGCTCACAAATTCATGGTATAGAATATGAGGAAACATTCTCACCAGTTGCAATCCATCTTATGTTTGCAGACTTAAGAAAGCATTGTATGGATTGAAACAAGCTCCTAGAGCTTGGAATTACAGGTTGGTTACATATCTTCAAGATCAAGGGTTCAAAGCTAGCAGCTCAGATCCTTCTCTATTCATTAAAAGGGATCACAATGAGGTTATCTATCTATGTGTATATGTAGATGATATTATTGTGACAGGTGATGATCTAAATGGCATTCAAAGGATCAAGAGACACATGCAAGAGGAGTTCAAAATCACTGACCTAGGTGAGCTCACATATTTCCTAGGTATGCAGGTGATATATACAAATGAAGGAATGTATTTGACTCAGAGAAGATACATTCAGGATCTTCTTCTCAAGTTCAAAATGGAGAACACTAAGCCTGCAGGTACACCTTTGGAGATGAATCATAAACTAAGTGTTTATGAAGGTGAGAAAATTGAAGACATTAAAGAGTATCAAAGCTTATTAGGTAGCTTGATATATGCTACTCATACAAGGACAGACATCTCATATAGTGTGGGAGTGCTTAGTCAGTTCATGCACTCACCGAGAAGACCACACATGGATGCGGCTAAGAGAGTATTCAAGTATCTCAAAGGTATAATAAACGAAGGTATATTCTATCCTTACTCTTCAGATTTGGATATCAAAATCTATTCAGATGCAGATTGGGCAGGAGCTAAAGATGATAGAAAAAGTACATCTGGTTACTTAGCATTTGCAGGTTCGAAGCTAGTGTCATGGAGTTCCAAGAAGCAACCAACAGTTGCTTTATCCTCAACTGAAGTAGAGTACAGAGGATTGACCATAGCAACTCAAGAGGCAATATGGTTAAAAGCATTTTATACAGATTTGGGACTTGTGAGTTCCAAACCTCACATATTTGGAGATAATGTAAGTTCCATGCATATAACGACAAATCCTATTTTCCATGCGAGAACCAAGCACATAGAAGTCCATTACCACTTCATCAGGGAGAAGCTCATGGCAAAGGGGATTGACATTTCTTTTGTTCCAACTGAAAAGCAAGTAGCAGATTTGATGGCGAAGGCACTTGATGGAGTAAAGCTTTGTAGATTCAAAGCTATGGCAGGTATTCAACCTATCAGAGAATGAAGACTCAAGCATACTTTAGCTTGAGGGGGAGTTGTTGGAACATCAAGCTTACACTATGCTTGAGGAGGGTTTGATCTACATCAAAGGCTATCACATCGAAAGAATATCTATTGGAGAGTTCTTTTTCTTATGCTCATTTATTGTATTTTTTTGAGAGATTTTTGATGGTTCATTTACCGTTGTAAAAGCCTTGAGCTTTACACATGTAAAGGTAGAAAGATAGAGCCCAAATCCCACGAATTTGTGGTGGTTGAAGTTGCATTCAATCAAGCAATCAATCACCTAAAAGTAGATCAAACTAGATCTTCACTTTTCCTATATTGTAGGAAAGTGAATTGATTCCCTCCAACAACCATTCCCACCTTCATTTGAATTCAAATTCAACTTGTAAAAGTTGTGGAACACTCCTAGAGGCTATATAAAGACTTGAAATCACTTTTACATTACATGGAAGCAATATACATACACTTGTGACCATCATTGTCTTGCTCCTTCAATTCTCTCCATCATCTTTTTCGCCAACAATAATCTTGCAGAGGCTGCTTCTCTCTCTACAGAGCTTCAAATTCAGTGCAAGATGGCTCATTGGAAAGGTATTAGGGTCTAGTTTATGCATATAATTTTTCAAAGCATTTGGTTTCGTAGATTGTGAGAAATCTGAGTTTTTCTGTGTCGGGGTCAATCTCTGCATATTCCTGAAAAATAGGAAGTACCACCGGTGAATGTCGCATTCATTCCTATATCATATTTTGTTTATTCCTTATACTTTTGTACATTCCATACACTGAACCCTATGCGTATCACTCCCATAAAAGTATTTTTTCTAATTGTAATCATGCTGGTCGCTATGGGCATTTGAAGTTCATTGTCTCTTCCATAGATAATAAGCTTTTTGAGCTAGTCGACCTGCGAACCTATCTGTTTTGTATCGAATCATTCTACTTGATGCTCCAAAGTACATAGTGTGTTCCTTTGCACTTGTTGCATGCCTATAAGGTCTATTTGAGTCTCCATAAACTCAAGGGCTGGTCTTGTGCCGGTTGGCTTGACCAAACTTCGTCGCTTCGAAACACACTTTTCTACCTTCTACAAGCTTCTCCAAGTTCTTTTAGATACTTAGAAATAAGGTTGTACAAGACCCATCCATGCAAAATGTAAATCTAGTTAATTTATCATCTTCTACCATGATTTGGGATCCTATAAGTCCAATACAATTAACAAATGTACACATGTACATTGCATGCAGAGCTTAGAATCATTGATGAGTTAATCTATTGTCACTTGAATTTTGCAAATGCCATTAAACCTATAGCTCTTGTAGATGAATGTATAAATCAATGTGTTACATGGTGGATATTTTCATCGTAGGAAAGATCCAAAGCTTTAACAAGGTACAAATGATGTACTACAAGATGTGTCAATGTAAGGCGCAAAAGCAAGGAGATTTTTTAGCAATAGTGTTAATAAACAAGTTAATGCAATGTGTAATTGTTGGAAATAATTTTGTGAGGTTACAAAAAATTTAATTAGAAATCTAGAAATAGCAAAGAAAATAATGGAGGTGAGATCTAAACTTGATGAATTTTTTAAGTTCATGAGGCAATTGGTTATTTCGTATGGGTATGTGCTTGATTTCAAAAGGTCAATCACAGAGCTTATAACAACTATTATAGAAGTTTGGAGTGTCAAAGCCATAACTTAATACTTTTTGAGTTTCAAGGAGGTCATTATTTTCATCATTATCATTCAAATAATAATCTCATGTTCTTAATCTTGATTTTATATTATTTTTCTTCATGGTTCATACTTTGCAGAAAAAGGACCACTTGTCACATGGGACTCTTAGGTGATGGAAAATTCTCATATCAAGCATGTGCAAGCCTCTTCATATGTAATAGAAAAGGAGGTGGAGTGACAAAAAGTAATCCATTCAAAGAGTTCTATTATATATTTTGAAGAAGACACATACAAAGGAGTACATCCCAAATATTATCAATAGATTCAAACCATAGAGATCATCGCATTATGATATGAGGACATATAAGGAACTATGCAATAACCATTATCCAAATACCATAAGCCAACAATGGGAAAGTGGGAATGTATATCACCTTAATGGGAAGGTATCGAAGGTAGGGTTTCTACACCTCGAGATAAGTCCAAAGTGACTAGAGCTTGGAGGGGTGACAAGATCCCTCAGGATGATGCATTGACCGATGTGTATATGGTAGCCAGGATGGAGAAACTACTACAAGCTCCTTCATCTTTGTGGGGAGAAAGTAGCAACCCTATCACCATTTATGAGCTACAAGATCCAGAGGATCTCTCTTGAATCACCTATCTTGAAACGAATATGAGAAATTACTGGCTCATATTAGATCTCGACAGATCTCAATTAAGATATCAAGGCATTCCAGTGTTTCCTCCTAGAGACCTAGGAACTACTTCCCAGAATCCTCAAGGAACGTACCAAAACTATGCTTATCAGAACTCTGGGCAAGATCAATAATAGATCTCATGATTCAATATGAGTCTTTTGGGTTGACCCTTACGGATACTACTTTGGCCTAGCTCCAACCACTTGAACCCAATAGTTTCCTAAATATGGAACAAGTATTTCAGGAAATGATTGAAGAGTTGATGAAGACCGACATTAAGAATAACTCTTCGTCTTTGATTCACAGTTTCAAACAGTCCCCTATGGAATTAGTACAATTGGCGGATAGAAGATTTAAGTAGTATGTGGATAGATGCCCCATGGAAGAAATCCCTGATCTCATTATTTTTAGAAGGACTAGTCAATGCATCTCTAACAAGACTAGTCTATGTAAAGAGATTCGAAACATTGAGTAAATGCTTGAAGGAATGTATAGATTTGGAAGATAACTTATCAGAAGAATTGAAGATTCCCCAAACCAAGAATAAGAGCGAAGATAGTTCTAGCAACATCTCTAGTGCAAGCAATAATGTAGAAGAGATTGCAGACTTAGTGGCCAAGAAATCAGGCGTGCAAGGATAGAAGAATTACCCCAACCCCCATTACGAATGCCAATACTAAGGAGATGTGTACATTGTGGAGGGGATCATCCTTCTCATGTGTGAAATAGGGGAATTGCTCCATCAAACCCATATGTTTACAACCACCCACGAGTACAGAGTCAATCACAATATTGTAGTATTGAACAAAAATATACAAATCACAATACCAAAACTATCCTTACAATAGACAATCTAGACCTGTCCAACCACCACAATTCAGGCCATATGGATACCCAACTAGAGACCAAGGAAGGGAATTTCCTAGATATCCTTAGTACCATAACCCACCTCCAAATCAATGTCCTTATGAATTGTTGGCAAACAATGTGCAATTGGTCCATTTCTGTCCAGAATCTACACCATAAGTAGTTTATATTAACACTCCATCTACATCAAAACGACGCGGTGAGCGTGGATAGTTCATCGTCCTCCCATCTTGGGGACGCGGGTTGGAATCCCGTGGAACGCGTTAATGATAGTTTGCATATATATGATTTTTGCCTTCTTAGAAGCAAACAATAGTGGCCGAGGGACAGCGACGGGCGATGCGATTTCCGATAAAGCGATAACGTTTGATTTTCGTAAGCGATCGTAAGATCGTAGCTTTATTTTGGCTTTTGGAGAAGCTTTTGGAGGACAATCAAACACTATATAACAAGAGCTTGGGCTCATTGTTATGCATCCTTCACCAATATCAACACAAGCTTTGGAAGCTTGGACCTCAGTAGAGGTGGTGTTTCATCTAGCACATGGGGCAGCCATGGTGCTAACTTGAAGCATGTTGAGGAGTAGCTATGGAGTTCTTCTTGGTGATTCTTCTTGATGAAGATGAAGGGTGTGCTCACACTCTAGCTCATGGAGAGGAGGTCATCTCTTGTTCATGGCAAGAAGACTTGATTATTAGCAGCTTGATGGTGAGGATCGCCCATCTACATGATGTATTTGAAGATCATCTTCTACAAGAAGATGTTAGGTTGAAGATTATCTTCTACAAGAAGATGTCTGGCTACTTCAAAGACATTGGATGGGACCATCTACATGATTTTGAAGATTATCTTCTACAGGAAGATATTAGGTTGAAGATTGTCTTCTACAAGAAGATGTCGGGCTACTTCAAAGACATTAGATGGTGATTACCATAAGATTCACATCTTATGTTAAGTATTCAGGTACATATTCTCTTTATGCACACAGGTACTACTTGAAGTTTATGGAGGCTGTGGCGTTCATATCAGAAGGAGTCCTATTCGGCATAGGTACAAGAGAACCAGTACTTATATGCTTTATGCATATTTTTATGAGGTGTTTGAGAAGGTGTGTTCACATGAGTTTGAGGATTTCCGGCAACAATCTTGTTAGCATTCTATGCTACTTTATAAGTATGTGATCTTTTCACACACGTATCTAACTTAGGGTCTTCCATAGCCTAAGTTTAGATGTAGGTTTGTTGACCATCAGTTTCACACTGATCCTTCCTCATTCAGTCACTCATATTCACTCTTCTATAACCTTATAAGGTCACACATCTCATGTATATTCAGATTACTGCCCACACATCTGAATATGTTTGTTACATTGTACATTCACTCATTCATCTATTTCTCATCACATAGAATGGTTGAGAATTTTGCTCCCACATTGTACATTGAACATTGGTATATATGATACTATGAGTAAGCGATGGCTTACGTAACACCTTACACATGTCGTCTATTCTTTCTCTATCTTTGTCTCATCATTTGTATGATTAAGTTGTGATATGTTCATGTTTTGTCAATATGGAAGATTGCTGGAATTAATGTTGTACATGAATGGAACTATGGAACCATGGACCTGTGACATGAGCCTAAGGGCCTACCTCACTTCCAACATTTGGTATCAGAGCTCTAGGGTTTTGGTATCACAGCACTAAGGTTTTGGTTACAGAACTTTAGATCTTTGGCATCAATGCATTAAGGCTCATTCATAATCCCAGGTTCCTAGACTTCCAGATTTACAACATATGATTTGAAAGCATCTTCTAACATTTTACATTTGACATACACACTTAATCTAGATGAGTAGAGATTTGAGAATTAGACACTTCAGTTACATTCATCAGTGTGGAGTACGAAGTTGATGATCTGTTAGCAGCCGAATATTTTTGGAAGAGTATGCAAATACTTTACAAAAGTATTGTTTGAAGACCCAGACTTGATGAAGAGAAGACTACTTCAAATTCAAGGAAGAACAATGGTTTAGAGAAGATGAAGGAATCAGATCAACATCAAATCATAGGTATCAGTTTCTACTATTAGATTATCATTTGCACGTCATATCTTAGAAGAGCAGTTATGAAGAGACTTTGAAGGTTTCAAGGAGTGCTTATACGCTTTCATCATTTGAAAGTTAAAGGCTACATCAAAACAGGTATCTAGAGGTTTTTCTAGAGAGTTTTGAGAAGATCTCTTTCATGGCAAGAAAGTTCATCTAAGAAGACAAGTGCAGAGATGAGATGAGTTTTTTGTTTTTCAGCCAATTTTCTATTGTAATTTGGTTGGATATCAAGGTACAAATGTATCTAGAGAAGGTAACTCTAGAAGGGTAATTCATCATTCAGACAAACGATTGGTGAATTTAGTCATTTCAGACATTTGAAACAACATTTTGATTCAGAGATATGAGGAGATGATAAAACATGATTATATATTCACTTCCATTTATATACCATATTTGTTTTATCTCTTACTCTTACATTAGAGGAAGAGAAAAGTTCATTTGAAGAAGTCAAGAGTGTTTGCTACTTCAAGATGAAGAGAACAAAAGGTATGGAAGAGAAGTTTGAAGATGTTGACATCATCAGGTGGAAGAAAGATGCAGAAGAAGGAAGTCCATCATTTCCAAAAGAAAAGTAAGGCTTCCTTTTCTCATATATTTTCCATATACTTTTCCTATTTTATCCTCTACATCCAAAGACAAGTCTACGAGAACATCTTGTTTAAAGAAGAAGCAGTTTCTTGTTTTGCATTACACTTGGTCATGATTTAGTAGATTTGACAAAGAATTGCATTGAGAGAAAGAAAAGCAGCAGATATATGTTTTAACTCATATGTGTATGAGTTAGTTGAAGCTTTTAAGCAGGCAGCTTATATGTTCCCTCAAAGAATTCTTGGACTGTCAATACAGAGCTACTTGGTATATGACAAGTTGCAGAGAAGTATATTTCTTCTTTATCTAACTCTTGAGGTAAAAGAGTTTTTTGTAGCAGATGTTGGAGACTTCGGTTGAGGTTTTATGTTTGGAAAAGGTTACCTCATATTCAGTATATTCAATATTTTCAGAAAACTTCAGAAAATTCAGACTTGTTGATGTACTAGTCAGTTGAAGAATCTACTTTTTATGATTGTCTTGATTTTTGATACATGCTTGTATTCAAAAAGGTGTTCCATCATATCCTATCACTTGATTGAAAAGTGGAGATTAGCCAAAAGAAAATCAAGCAGGTACTGTCACATTTCACCTGGGTAAAATATGAAAGTTATGAAGTATCAACTTGCATCTTTTGGAGTTCTCAAGGTGAGAAGTTTGTCCACTTATGTTTCAAGTAGGAATTGCAGATTCCTTGAAGGATTTGTTTGAAGAAAAGTTTTACAACTTTTTGAGAAGCATGGACACTTGGAGACATTCAGGAAGTAAATCAAACATTCAGTCATGAAGGTTTGATGACAGCAGATTCTACACAGGAGAGATCATTGATCTTGTATGATCTTATATAATCTTGAGTATTTATGATTCAGTTGTCTATCCTTTGTTTGTGAAGATTCTTAACATTGGAAGAAGTAAGTCAAAGATTCAGGTTCTATCAGATTTGTCTTGCAGAGAGATAGAAGAAGATACTTGTTATGTTACAGAAGGTTATGAATCCTAAAAAGCTTTCAGCAAGGTTTTATTATGTTAGGTTCAGCTAACCTTATTCTAGATTTTGGAAAGCTGAAGAATGACATGGAAAGCTATTGGCATGTGCACAATGCTAATAAAAAGGGTTCAGAGGATTTTGTTCCAGATATAGGTATTGATCACTGAACATCAGATTTATGAAGGAAGACGTTCCACATTTCATAAAGTCTGATATATTTGAAGAATACTGGACACTAGTGTTAAGTCATCCAGGGGGTGATGAAACATGAAGACTTATTTTCAAGCCATATGTAAAAGAATGCAGAGTCATACCTATAGGTATTCCTATATTTCCTTTGTCAGGTTCTCTTTATGTTCCAGCTTTGAAAGAAGAAGGAAGAAGAAGAATCTTTGGAGAAAGTTCTTGTTAGGATGTTCCTGTTCAGGAGAAGGTTCCAAAGTTCTATTGAAGAGAAGCTTGATATTTCAGGAAGGTATATTTCAGAAGTGCGCACATATATGTTTATACCAGGTTCTGAAGGAAAGAGGTATGAAGGATTTAAAGGATAAAGACATGATGACATCATAGATTTTTGACTCATATTTCAGTTGATTGCAATTGAGTTGAGTTGATTTGACTTGAGTACATTCAGAGATGAACCAGTAGTGTTCATAATGCACTAAGTTGTGAGTTGTCAGTCACAGGTTCCAGGATTTAGTTCTTGATTTTGTTTAGTGTATTTACATGACACAGCAGAAGTACGTTGAGAAACCTTTTTGGAAGGTAAATGCAAATATATGGATCCTAGTGTATGTTTTCAGGTTTTTGAAGACAGGAGATAGCAGGTTCAGGAGACAGTTCATGCTATATTTGTTGTCAAGCAGTGATTGCTTGATGTGTTCACTATTGGATATCTAGTTTGCATATTTTCTCAAGTATTATGGTTCATATTCGGCAAGTTCAGATTTTTGAAGGAAAGTCGAATTCAGTTTTGAAGAAGACTTTTTTTCTGAAGTGTCGGAAGTACAAGCTTGTGATAGGCTATTCTAAGCTTGTGGTAGTTTGCAGCTTATGACAGTTTGCAGATTCAGTCCAGATTGTACCAATATGACATTGCAGGGGGGATTGTTGGCAAACAATGTGCAATTGGTCCATTTCTGTCCAGAATCTACAGCATAAGTAGTTTCTTTTAACACTTCCTCTACATCAAAACGGCGCGGTGAGCGTGGATAGTTCATCGTCCTCCCATCTTGGGGACGCGGGTTCAAATACCATGGAACGCGTTAATGATAGTTTGCATATATATGATTTTTGCCTTCTTAGAAGCAAACAATAGTGGCCAAGGGACAGCGATGGGCGATGCGATTTCCGATAAAGCGATAACGTTTGATTTTTGTAAGTGATCGTAAGATCGTAGCTTTATTTTGGCTTTTGGAGAAGCTTTTGGAGGACAATCAAACACTATATAACAAGAGCTTGGGCTCATTGTTATGCATCCTTCACCAATATCAACACAAGCTTTGGAAGCTTGGACCTCAGTAGAGGTGGTGTTTCATCTAGCACATGGGGCAGCCATGGTGCTAACTTGAAGCATGTTGAGGAGCAGCTATGGAGTTCTTCTTGGTGATTCTTCTTGATGAAGATGAAGGGTGTGCTCACACTCTAGCTCATGGAGAGGAGGTCATCTCTTGTTCATGGCAAGAAGACTTGATTATTAGCAGCTTGATGGTGAGGATCGCCCATCTACATGATGTATTTGAAGATCATCTTCTACAAGAAGATGTTAGGTTGAAGATTATCTTCTACAAGAAGATGTCTGGCTACTTCAAAGACATTGGATGGGACCATCTACATGATTTTGAAGATTATCTTCTACAGGAAGATATTAGGTTGAAGATTGTCTTCTACAAGAAGATGTCGGGCTACTTCAAAGACATTAGATGGTGATTACCATAAGATTCACATCTTATGTTAAGTATCAGGTACATATTCTCTTTATGCACACAGGTACTACTTGAAGTTTATGGAGGCTGTGGCGTTCATATCAGAAGGAGTCCTATTCGGCATAGGTACAAGAGAATCAGTACTTATATGCTTTATGCATATTTTTATGAGGTGTTTGAGAAGGTGTGTTCACATGAGTTTGAGGATTTCCGGCAACAATCTTGTTAGCATTCTATGCTACTTTATAAGTATGTGATCTTTTCACACACGTATCTAACTTAGGGTCTTCCATAGCCTAAGTTTAGATGTAGGTTTGTTGACCATCAGTTTCACACTGATCCTTCCTCATTCAATCACTCATATTCACTCTTCTATAACCTATAAGGTCACACATCTCATGTATATTCAGATTACTGCCCACACATCTGAATATGTTTTTTACATTGTACATTCACTCATTCATCTATTTCTCATCACATAGAATGGTTGAGAATTTTGCTCCCACATTGTACATTGAACATTGGTATATATGATACTATGAGTAAGCGATGGCTTACGTAACACCTTACACATGTCGTCTATTCTTTCTCTATCTTTGTCTCATCATTTGTATGATTAAGTTGTGATATGTTCATGTTTTGTCAATATGGAAGATTGCTGGAATTAATGTTGTACATGAATGGAACTATGGAACCATGGACCTGTGACATGAGCCTAAGGGCCTACCTCACTTCCAACATGAATACCCAGGGTACAAGCCACCACAGCTTGTGTTGGAACAATGGCCACCTCACCCACAGAATGTTGTTCCAGTTAAATTTCCCAAGCAGAAGAGAACATAGAGAGAGCCCTAGCACCGACTACTTCATTAATTGGTTTGGATAGCCATAACTAGCCCTATGATCAACACTAGGCAGACCACTATACATATGAAGCTGACTCAATGAAATACAAGCAGGCCTACGAGCAATGCCCTTATGGACAAGAGGTCTATGACCAATCATACGGATATGGAGCAGAATATGCTACACTAATGTACCCGAACCCAAGAGCCCAAGCACCTTCTAGACCTTTGATTAAACCCCCAGTCCCTCGAGGACCTTGTTATCATTGTGGAGGAGACCATTTCATTAGGGAATGTACTTTGCCTAACTCGACACCACATAAGGTTTGGAAAGGATATTGTAGTGAATGTGGAAAAGAGCATTTGTTTAGGGATTGTCCCAAAAACCCTAACAAGACGAACCACACCACTTGGGTAAACATAGTAGAAGTGGTAGAGTCCTCTAGAAGTGATAAAGAATATATGGTACCATTGAACGCAATTACAAGAGCAAGAGCTAAAGAAGGTCTAGAAGGGTTAGATTCAATTATGGAAGAAACCAACAAACTAGAAACACCAGTGCCTCAAATACTGCTAGATTCAAAGGAATATGAAGAAATTTCTAAGGTAGAACGGACTCAAAGATGGAAAGCTCGACAAGAGAAATTGAGAAACAAGTGGACTCAAAAGAAGGAGGGAGAGAAGAGCAAAGAGGATCCAAGTCAATCTACGAATCCTACGACTAGTAAGGATTCTAGTAAAGTAGAGAAAGAGCAACAAAAACAACAAGCAGGGTTGGTTTTCGTTGATCCAATACCCAAAGATCTAGCCATGTGGATAAACGCATACGAATGTAGGATCAAAGCAGGACCAAGTGTGGAACAACACGAAGTAAACTATCTGAGAGGAGATTTGGAAAAAGAAAGCTAGAAATCTCGAACTAGCTCAAAACACACTAGAGAAACCTATATAAAACCTTCCAGAAACAAGAATACTTGATAGAGAATTTCAAGAAGGTTTAGGAGCATATGACCCTTCAAAAGGCAGAAGGATTGTAGAGAAAGCTAAAAGCTTAGCCACTGAAAACCATGAAAGAAGTTCTATGATCCCGAAAGTAGAAGCTAATTGGCCTGAGGATCTATGGGCTAGAGTCCAGGAAGAGAGATGGAGGAAAACCGAGGGCATTGATCTGCCTTTTGAAGGATTGGATGCAAAGGAGAACCTAGGAATGATGAATCAAGAGATCAATTGTGAGGAATGTTCAGAGGAATTAGAGAGCATAAACACACTACCTAACTACATGGGAGAGTATGAGCGGAATTCAGAACTTTATCATGCCCCAACAATAAGAACAAAAGGAAAAGGAATTTCAAGCTAAATGTCAGACATAGCACGAAAGTTGAAGGAGAGACGAAAAGAAATGCTCTATAACTTTGGAAGAATTACTGAAAATCAGCCAAGCGATTTAGGCAAAAAGAAGTAAAGGCAGACAACAAAGAGGCCAACAAAGATGCACATACAATTCAAATCCCAGTAGATAAAGTGGAAGACTTCAGTGAAGGAGATGAAGGTAACACATGTTGACCCATTACTTTCCGAGGTTACACCACAAAAGCAATACTAGACACGGGAGCTGGAGTAGGAATATCCACAAAAGAAATATGGGAGAAGTGGGGAAAACCAGCATTACAACTCACAAGAATGAAATTACAACTAGCTGATGGTCACACCAAACAACCTCAGGGATTGCTAGAGAATGTTGTGCTTACAACATCTGGAGTAGACTTTGAGCACACATTAGTTATTTGTCAATTTGAGAGAGCTAGTAATTATGAAATGATCTTGGGAAGACCTTTTTATGAGACAACTAAGGGTAGTGCAAGACTAGGGCAAAGATGTTGTATATCTGCAACATAGGGGCACAACTATGAGAATAAACCTTATCGAGATGTCCCAACTCTACAATGGAACTCTATACATAAAGAAGAGGATGATCTATCAGTCCATAGTGCGGGATCTGAAGACCAATCCTAGATGCATGAGGACACCCAATTATGGATGTGTAAGGCAGCCAAGGGGGAAGAAGAAAGAACACTAACATGGCAACTAGGTTGTGGAATCTCTAGGCCAATAGAGGATCTAGCATATGTGCCACAAGTGTTTCCAGATGAAGGGTTTAAGCCCCACAGATGGATGGAGATATTGGCCACATTAGATGTGTGTGTCAATGAAGAAGTCCTGACCCTAAGTGAGTGCATAGACAAGGATGGGTACGATATAAGTCTATACATGGTTGTCCTACAAGAGACAGAGGAAGGAGAGTGGATAGAAAAAGAGTGGATAGAAGACTGTGAAAGTATAGAAATGGAACCTGAGATTCAGGAAGAAGGACTTCATTTAGAGGGGGCCCACCTACCAAGAAGAAAGACCTAAGGAGAACTCTACAGTATGCTATTCCACAATAGCACCTAGATGGAGTTTACCTTTAGTGAATTTTTTGAAGAGACATGAGCACCCAGAAGGGGCAAGCCTAGCAAGAAAAAAAGCTTTAGAGGAGCAAAGTAAAGATTATACCCTTATAGGGGGACAACTGTTTAAACGTGACCAAGACAACCAACTACGATTATGCATACATGAAGATGAGTATATCTATGCGTTGGATATGGCCCATACTGGAGCAGAAGGAGGTCATTTTTTGGCTAACAAGACCGCAAAAATGATTCTCTTTACCGGATTATGGTGGCCAACTTTATATCAGGATGCGACAACGTATGTTCGAAGGTGTGATGTGTGTGAAAGAACAAAATACCCTCTTCGAAGAGATGAAATGCCACTACGACCTATGATTAGCGCTAGAGCTTTCACTAAATGGGGTATAGATTTCATTGGACCTATTAGCCCACTTGCTAAAGGATCTCATGCTGAGTATATAATAGTAGCCATGGATTACTTAACCAAATGGGTAGAAGCAAAGGCCACAAAGAAGAATGATGCAAGAACTACTGCCAAGTTTCTCTTCGAAAATACATTTACAAGGTTCGGATTACCCATTGAAATTGTGAGTGACCGAGGCACACACTTCATTAATGAGGTAATAGAAACTTTGATGAATGAATTCCTAGTGATTCACAAGAAACGGTCCCCTTATCACCCTCAAGCCAATGGACAGGCAAAAGTTCCAATAAGGTGTTATGTACCATTTTACCCAAGATTGTGAATAATAGACAATCAGATTGGGATAAACAATTACATCATGTCATTTGGGCTTTTTGCATTGCTTATAAGACTGCTATAAGCACCACCTTTCAATCTTGTGTATGGTCAGAATGCAATCTTACCAATTGATTTCTTGATTCCTACTCTTCGAGTAGCTGAGAAATATGAGTGGACTGGACACAAACTGTCCCAACAACTGGATCAAATTGAATGATTGCATGAGACTAGATTACAAGCAGTAGCAAGTATTTAGGCCGCCAAGAGGCAACAAAAAGCCTACTATAATGCCCACATTAAAGATAAGGGATTCAAAGAAGGAGATTTAGTCCTGGTATACACTTTGAAGCAACATGCGAAAAAATTGCAAAAGTGAGGACATGGACCATTGGTAATCAACTACATTTCTACCAGTGGTGCAGTAAACCTAGCCACCCTGGATGGAGAAATTCTACCAAATTATATAAGTGGTTGTCATATGAAGAAATATTTAGAACCATTAACGGACGAGATGATGAGTAGAATCCTAAAGGCAAAGAACCAAAGGGAAGAGGATGAGAGGATTAGAGAAGAAGCTAGGCTTAAAGCATTGGAATGCATACGAAAGCGAAAAGAATGGATGAGAGAAAGAGATGAAAGATATCGCGAAGGAGAGGAACCAATTCCCATACCCAACCATAGGGTAGCAAAAACTACGACTGTAGGATGAAATGTCAAGCAACCCTACCTCAATCTACGAATAGGAATTGAGGAATACCACTTAGTAGATGCAGTGATTGACACTGGGGCAGCATTATTGATATATTTAGGTAGTGATGTGTGTGAACACTCTAGGACCACCGGGGCACTTTTTTCCCTCTTTAGGAGGTTTTTTTCCCCCGGCTTGTATATATGCCTATTGCCCTAATAGGCTACTTATCTTTGTACATTCTCTAGTAATACATTCAGTATTGTGTGTTTGTGCTCCAAGTTTCTTCTTCTTCCTTGTGTTGTTCGCGTGCTTCCGCAGACGTCTATCTCCAACAATTGGTATCAGGGCAGGTCATCGCCTCATCTAGGGCGTCATTGACACTCCTCCGTTTGCAGTCTCAGAATCGCACGAACTTTGGTGAGCATACTCAGCATGTTTTTGAGATCAAAACAGCTTCGTTGTGTGGTGCCGAAATCGTGATCTAAGCTCGTTTCGGCCTCGGAATGCACTATTGCAGCGCTTGTGTAGGCTATTTTCTCTTTGTGCCAAAGGTATATACCCATTTCTGTTTGCCAGTTTAACCGTCTCGAAGTCTGCTACAAGTCTAGCAGAACTTGTCTGGGCAGTTCTGTTCAACTTTTTGAGATACAGTCAATTTTCTGCATCAAGGTATTTTACTCACCGGCCATGGCTGAAAGCAGTGATGTATTCCGTATGTTGGCTGTTGAGGATAAGTTGGATGGTACCAACTACCCATTATGGGCTTATATGATGCGACATGTATTGGTTGCAAAAGGATTGTGGAACATTGTGCAGGGTGTTGAAAGATGTCCTGTTACACCTCTGACTACAGGTACTACAAATACAGGTGCTGGAGCTGATGAAGATGGTGTCGAAGATGATATTCCGCAAATTCCTGTTTGTGCTACTGTTTCTGCTGCACCTACTACAGAGCAGATTCCCTGGGATGGCAGAGATGCCTAGGCACATGCATTGATAGCTTTGTCTGTCAAACGTGCCATTATTCCTCACATTCGCTCTTGCAGAACAGCTAAGGATGCTTGGGATACACTTACCACATTGTACCAAGCTAGGAATGAGGCTCGTGTTGCTTACCTCCGAAAACAGTTGGAGAGTGAGCACATGAATGAAGGTGATTCTATGGACAATTTCCTAATGAAGATCAAAGACTTGAAGGAACAATTGATTTCTGTTGATGAGGTTATACTAGATAGCTCACTTGTGCAGACCGTTCTGAATGGTCTTCCTGATTCATATCAGAGTTTTGCTTCTACTCTTCGGTTGATGATGAAAGGCAATCCAAATGCCTTATCATTTGAGGAGTTAGTCTCTGTTCTATTGCAGGAAGATCAATCCAAGCAAAACAGGTCCATTATGCGAGTTGCAGATCAAGCTTTCCTGGCTAGTCAGAAGGGCAAAGGAAAATGGAGCTCTTCAACTAGTAAGCTGCTAATTCTACATATTCGAAGAAGGAAGATAAAGATGATAAGAAATCAAAAAAGCAGAAATTGTTTTGTAAGTAATGTAAAGGGAATGATCATATCATAAAGAACTGTCCAAAACTGGATGCTAAAGAGGCAAAAAAGAAAGAGGCTGGAATGGTTGTTACAGAGGCCTCTACAGCAAAAATAGAGTCTCCTAATCTTGTGCAGGAAGAAGAATGGGCGTTTACTACTGTTTGTAGTTTTGACCCATCTTCTCATGAGCAGTGCATGTCTGCAGTAGACTCAGATGTTTGGTACTTTGACAGTGGGGCGACCAAACATATTATCTTGTAGTGCAGTTTCTTCTCTTCACTCGAGCCTGCCCCTACATGGAATACTGTTACATGCGCCAGCAACTCCTCCTATCCTGTTATGGGAGTTGGTAAGATCATTTTGACTACTGCTGATGGTAGTTCTTTCACTTTGTCAGATGCTTTATTTGTGCCAGGGATCAAGAAGAATCTCTTATCAGTTTCTGCATTAGCCAAGATTGGCTTGGTTATGAAATTTGTTGATGACAGATGTACAATTCATGAACTGTCAAATGGCGATGTTATTATTGCTTCTCGCATTTTATGTCGTGGGCTGTATAAGCTCATAGACTATGAAAGATCTGCATGTTTGTGAAGGCTGTATTTTGGGCAAAATACAACGTTCCTCCTTTCCAAAAGATGGTACAGTTCGGGCTACACAGAAATTGCAGCTTGTTCATAGTGATGTCTGTGGTCCTATGTAGACACTCTCTTTTGGAAATTACCTTTACTTTGTGACTTTCATTGATGATTTTTCCAGGCATGCATGGGTATATCCACTCAAAGCAAAGTCCGAAGTGTTCATGTGCTTTAAACAGTTTTTGGATTTGGCTGAAAATCTGTCAGCATGTAAAATGGGCACCCTCCGTTCTGATCGAGGGGGGGAATATATGTCTTCTGATTTTAATGCATTTCTGGCTGAACGTGGGATAAAACACTAGTGTACAGTGCGGTATACACCTTAATAGAATGGAGTTGTTGAACAAAAGAACAGGTCACTCATGGAGATGGCGAGGTGCATGGTCAAGAGTCAAGCTTTACCACATAGTTTCTAGCTTGAGGCTGTCATGTGTGCAGCATATGTACTGAACATGTGTCCCACTAAAGCGCTGCAGTCTATCACTCCATATGAGGCTTGGCATGACCGCAAGCCATATGTTGCTCATCTGCATGTTTTTGGTTGTTTGGCATATGCACTTGTGCCTGAACAACATCACATAAAATTGGATGATAAGGCAGTAAAATGTATTTTTGTTGGGTACAGTTCTGAAAGTAAAGGCTATCGTCTGTATCATCCACAGACTAAACGCATTCTGGTTAGCCGTGATGTTGTCTTTGTGGAAGATGCTATTCAGCCATTGCTTTCATGTACTAAGGAGACATCTGTTAGCTCCAAAGACATGTATGATACTTTGATGCCTCTTCTTACAGTTGGACAGTCTAGTGCTGGTCCTAATGAGGCAACTTCTCAGCCTTTGCAGGTTTCATATGATGATGCAGATCATTCCATTTCTGATGCAGATTTACATGATGCACTTGTTGATGAGAGAGCTGATATTGAGCAGGCAAAAACTATGCCAAAATGGCTGGTGCAGACTTTGCGTGACAGTAAATTAGATGCACCTTTGTCATACCGTACTCGTTCAGGCTCTCATAGTGCCTCCTTTGAATCAGATTGCTATGCTATGGCTGCGTCTAGTCTCTGTGATGAGAATGAGCCTGTTTCTTTTGATGAAGCACAGAATTCAAAAAATTGGATGGCTGCTATGCAATCTGAATATGATGCTATAATGAAGAATGGTACATGGTCTTTATGTGACTTGCCTCCTAGCAAGAAATCCATTGGCACTAAGTGGGTATACAAGCTAAAGCGTAAACCTGATGGTACAGTTGACAGGTATAAGGCTAGGCTTGTTGCAAAGGGTTGTGCACAGGAAAGAGGCATTGATTTTGATGAGACCTTTGCACCTACATGCCGTATGACTACTGTTCGGAGCATTTGTGCACTTGCAGCTGTTACCGTTAGTGTCCATGTGAAAGGCCAAATGGCCACCGGACACTTCTTTGTATATGTTCTTTAATAAAACATATAGTGGCCTGGTCAGTCACAGTCTGTAAGTTCGACCGCATTTGTAAGACCTAAGAAGTCTGTCTTCGTGCTTCCTGTGTACTGTGTTTTCTGCGTATCTACAGCCTCTCTTGCGGAGTGTTGTGTGCGGCCTCAGGAGCTCGGTTTTCTACTCCGATCATATCATCGTGGAGCTCTCGAGAAGGAGAGCGCACTGTGGTGCATCGCCATTGAAATACTTCACTGTTATCAGAGCAGTTCGAGACAAAAGCTTTGTTCCTTTTGTGCGAGCGAAGCGAGTTTCTCCAAGGCTTACGACCAAGGCGGCGACCAAGGCATAGACCTTGGCATACCTTGTCATCCGAGTCACCGAAGTCACCATTGGCGCCGTTGGTTGCACGCGAGGGAGGACCTCAACGATCAAGGAATATAGAGGTTCCCGATACTTCTCGGGAGCTCACCCATCCCAGTACTGTTCCCCCTAGAGCTCGCTTAACCGTGGCAATCTCTTGCCACTAAGCTACACTCTTGTGGTGTTTGAATAAGGGGAAAGACTAAGGTTGACATTACCTTGAACAAGTTTTGGTGCCTCAAAGCTTCATTTTTGCTTTCAAAGCCTATTTCTGAAGCAATTTTGAGGTGTCTTTTGGAGCCATTTTGGAGTACTTTCGCACATAGTTCTCTTCACATAGGTCCAAGAACATGAAGAAGAGTGTTCTTTGTACTTCTCAGAAAATAAATATCAACCTTTGGGGTTGTATTTTCAGCCACACTCGTAAAACTACAGGTTTCTCGAGAGGTTTTCAGTTTTGGTGGGAGCAGCCGCTGCAAATTTATGCAGGTTTTTTAAAGCCTAAAACATCAGAGTTGACAGACACTTGCAGGTGCTATTGGCTAGTTTCTGGGCTGTGTATTCAGCCTTTTAGTGTCATTTTACTGCATATATTGAGCACATACACACCGTGTACGCTTCTGTGGATACCGCTTATGTACGTCCATGTGGTCATTGATATAGCAGTTACGTTCTTTGCATAAAGCCTTTTACGTTTGATAAAGAGGGTCGTGGTGAGGTTTTCTTAACTGGGAGACACCCAGATGTCGGGGTCTCTTCGGTGATGCAGGTGGAAGACTTACCCAGCCTCACCATAGGAGATGTATGATAGTTGTTCATAGGTGCTCGATAAGCCTAGTTGGCTTCTATTGGGTAACTGATTATATGCAGTGTAGTCAGTGATTCACTATGCAGGTAGACATGTCAGTACTTGCAGTTTTATGATACTTTGACACTGGTCATACTCTGGCAAAATTTTTCCAGATTTCTGGTTTAGTCAACTATACAGTGGTCGATTTACTCCTTGATACAATTATTTGTTGGTGCTTGGACTCTTCTAGCTCCATTATCATTCTATTCAGTTCTCTACAATCATGGCATCAGAGGTCTCTGGCACATCCGGTGGATCAGGGTCTAGTGCTAATGTTCCGAGGAGGAGCTATAACTTGCAAGGCAAAGACCATTTTGAGATCCGAAAATTTGATGGCACAAACTTTGCTCTATGGAAGAATCAGATTAAAGATGTTATGATTCAAAGGAGGCAATGGAAGCCAGTAAATGGGATTTCAAAGAAGCCTGCTGACATGGATGAAGATGATTGGGATGAGTTAGATGAAATGGCCAGGTCTACCATTCGCTTGCACCTGGCAGATAATGTTTACTTTACAGTACTAGACTGTGAAAGTGCAGAGGAGCTTTGGAAGAAGTTATGCAATACATATGAAAAAGAGACGGTATCAAATAAAGTGTATCTGATGAGAAAATTATATGATCTTCGTATGAAGGACACAGATAGTGTTGCTGCTCATCTAAATGAGTTTGATGCTATATTCTCCCAGTTACAGGCTCAGAAAATGGATATGGATAATGAAATGAAAGCAGTATTGCTGTTATGCACCCTGCCATCATCATGGGATACGTTTTGCACAGCTATTAGCAACAGTGCACCTGGTGGTAAACTCGTCTACGATGACATATGTGGAGCACTCTTGAGTGAGGAGATTCGTAGAAAATCTATGGTTGGCACTCAGAGTGGAGATGCATATAATGTTCGTGATTCTTACCAAGGAAAGAATCAACAACGTGGCAGGAGCAAGAACAAGGAAAAGAATGGTCAACCGAATAAGAGTAGAAGTAAATCAAGGAAGAGGGATATCAATTGCCATTATTGTCATAAGAAAGGACACATGAAGAAAGACAGTTATGCATTAAAGAATGCTAAAGGTAAAGGACAAAATGTTGATGGGCATGTTAAACAGTTACCTGCACCATCTACTTCGACTGTGAAGATTGAAGAAATTAATGCTATTTTTGATGATGCTAATGTGTTGACACATGATAGTACTGTGCCATCTGAGGCACTGATGGCTGATTCTCTTTCCCACACTTGGTTGCTAGATTCTAGTGCTTTTCCATGTGACACCACATAGAGAATGGTTCTCTAATTATGCAACAAAGTCTCTTGGTACCGTGAGACTTGGTGACTCTTACCAGTGTGATGTTGTGGGGATTGGAGATGTGGTTGTGCAGTTCATTGATGGTTCAAAATTTACTATGCATAATGTATGCCATGTACCTCAGTTATCACACAGTTTGATGTCAGTTGGTCAACTTGATGACCTTGGTTACAAGGTGGTCTTCTATGCTCAGTCCTTTCGTATATCAAAGGGCAATATGGTTATTGCAAAACGAAGCAAAGTTGGCTCACTTTATCCTTTATTTGTATCACAGAAAGAACACTTGTTAGCTCTTACTGAACAGCCTATGGCTTGTATTTGGCATGGTTGTTTGGGCCATATATCTCGTAGTGGAATGGAAAATCTTTCTCGTTCTGGCGACTTACCTGTGTTATCTTTCTCTGATTTTTCATTTTGTGAGCATTGTCAATATGGAAAGCAAACTAGAAATGTGCATAGAACACACATTGACTCTTCAATTCAGCCTTTAGATCTCGTTCATACAGATGTGTGTGGTCCTATGCCACTAGGTCCTTAGGTGGTTCTCTTTACTTTGTCACTTCATAGATGATGCTACTAGAAAAGTCTGGATATATCCTATCAAATCAAAGGATGATGTATTCCCTACTTTCAAAAAATGGCTTGCTTCAGTTGAGACTGAAAAAGGAACTAAGCTTAAGGCTTTACGTTCTTATAATGGGGGTGAGTATACCTCACATGAATTCAGCCTTTTCTGTCAGTCTAGAGGGATTCGTAGAGAATTTACAGCTCCTTATACCCCAGTACAGAATGGTGTAGCTGAGAGGATGAATAGAACTATTCAAGATAGAGTAGTCTCTATGTTGCATCATGCAAACCTCTCACAAGGTTTTTGGGCAGAAGCAATATTGACTGTAGTTCATGTGATTAACCTTTCACCTAGTACTGCCAAAGGTCTGAAAGTGGCATAAGAGTTATGGACAGGGAAACCACCATATTATGATCATCTTTGAGTTTTTGGGTGTGAAGCATATGTTCATATACCCAAGAATCTTAGACAAAAGTTGGACCATAAGTCAAAGAAATGCATTTTTCTTGGATATGGTCGAGAAGGACAATTTGGATATCGCTTATGGGATCCTGAAACACGATCAGTGATCAGAAGTAGTGATGTCATTTTTAATGAGTCTAAGATGCATAAACAGCCCATTAAGGAGGTTGAAGTGAGAAGAGTGGTGTTTGAGGATATTAGTCCTCCGGTTAGCATGCATAAAAATGCTGCACATAGGGATGTTCAAGAGAATGTCCATTCAAATCAGTCTGCACATGTTCCTGTTCAGCAACCATTGAGATGTTCTGCACGTGTCTCATATCCACCTGATAGATATGTTCCAGGTTTAGATTTTGTTATGCTAGCCTTCTTGCTACAAAGAGGCCATGTAGACAGAAGATCACGTCAAGTGGGAGCGTGCCATGAAGAGTGAGTTGGATTCTATTCACAAGAATGGTACTTGGGACTTAGTACCTTTGCCAAAGGGCAGGAAAGCTTTACCATGTAAATGGGTATATAAGCTGAAATTCACATCAGATAGTGCTTCTACAAAATATAAAGCACGACTTGTTGCAAAGGGTTTTAAGCAACAACATGGTGTTGATTTTGAGGAAATCTTCTCTCTAGTGGTCAAGATGACTACTTTGCGCATGTTGCTTGGATTCGTTGCAATGGAGGACTTAGAGCTAGTCCAAATGGATGTGAAAACAGCTTTCTTGCATGGAGATCTTACAGATGAGATCTATATGGAACAACCAGAGGGTTATGTAGTTCCTGGCAAGGAAAGTCTAGTTTGTAAGCTCAAGAAGAGCTTGTATGGACTTAAACAGTCTCCTAGACAATGGTACCAAAAGTTTGATGCTTTTATGAAGTCCCAAGGCTATTCTCGGAGCAATGAGGATCATTGTCTCTACACAAAGAGATGCTCTAATGGCAGCTTGATATGCTTGATACTTTACGTCGATGATATGTTGATTGCTGGGAAGTCCTCTTATGATTTGTCAATTCTCAAAAAGAAGTTGAGTCAGACATTTGATATGAAGGATTTGGGGGATGCCAAACATATTCTTGGCATGCGCATTACTCGTGATAGGAGTAAAAGATGCATATACTTGTCTCAAAGTGAGTACATATCCAAAGTACTTCACCGGTTCAATATGCAGGGTGGTAAGGCATTGAGTACACCTTTACCCACATATGTGAAATTGAGCAAGGATGACTGCCCCAAATCAGATGAGGAAAAGGAATTCATGACCAAAATTCCTTATCAGTCTACTGTTGGTAGTCTCATGTACGCTATGGTAGATACGAGACCAGACATTGCATTTGCAGTGGGATTTGTGAGCAGATATATGTCTAATCCTGGCAAGAAACATTGGGAAGCGGTCAAGATGATTTTGAGATATCTGAGTGGCACTAAGGACAAGTGTCTATGCTTAGGTAGAGGGAAAGCATCCATTATCGGTTACACAGATTCTGACTATGCTGGTTGTGTAGACAATCGTAAGTCTACATCAGGGTACATTTTTCATTTTGTTGGAGGTGCTATCTCTTGGAGATCTCGTCTTCAAGAATGTACAGCTGTTTCCACCACAGAAGCAGAGTATGTTGCAGCAAGTGAGGCTTGTAAGGAAGCATTGTGGCTTTCTCGTCTTGCTTGTGATATGGGTTTACCTCAACATGTACCTCACTTGCTCAGTGATAGTCAGAGTGCCATTGCTTTGGCTAAGAATCCGGTCTATCATGCAAAGACCAAGCACATTGAGGTGAGGTATCACTTCATTAGAGATTGCTTAGCCACTGAACGCATTATTCTTGAGAAGGTTCACACTCTCGATAATGCTGCAGATGCTTTGACTAAAGCTCTACCACATGATAGCTTTTGACACTGTTGTCACTTGATGGGGGTTACTTGATTCTTCATCTTACACAACCACTTGTATATTGTGTAACATGCCCATCAGGTGGGAGGTATAGTTTGTATACTTACACTCAGGTATTCTTTATCATTCTTTATTTTTCTCCCATAGTTACTCTGGCCATATTGGCCTTTAGTGGGAGATTGTTACCGTTAGTGTCCATGTGAAAGGCCAAATGGCCACCGGACACTTCTTTGTATATGTTCTTTAATAAAACATATAGTGGCCTGGTCAGTCACAGTCTGTAAGTTCGACCGCATTTGTAAGACCTAAGAAGTCTGTCTTCGTGCTTCCTATGTACTGTGTTTTCTGCGTATCTACAGCCTCTCTTGCGGAGTGTTGTGTGCGGCCTCAGGAGCTCGGTTTTCTACTCCGATCATATCGTCATGGAGCTCTCGAGAAGGAGAGCGCACTGTGGTGCATCGCCATCGAAATACTTCAGCAGCCCATCATGGTGGGAATGTACATCAGTTGGACATTAAAACAACATTTCTGAATGTGACTTGCATGAAGAAGTGCATGCTTTTCAGCCCCGTGGCTTTGTGCAGAAAGGGCATGAAAACCAGGTGTGCAGGTTAAAGAAGGCATTATATGGTTTAAAGCAAGCACCACGTGCTTGGTATGAGAAGATACATGCCTATCTGGTTGCACATGGTTTTGAGAACAGTCCAACTGAAAGCACCTTATATGTTAAGCATGCTAATGATGTGCTTCTGATCATTGTTGTCTATGTTGACGACATGCTGCTCACTGGTCCTATTGAGAAGCATATTGCTGATTTCAAGGCTGATTTGCATGCCTCTTTTGAGATGTCAGATTTGGGGCATTTGCATCACTATTTGGGCATTCAGTTTATGCAAGTTGATGGTGGAATTGCTTTGTGTCAAACGAAATATATTGACACATTATTGCAGCATTTTGGCCTTGAAGACTGTAAGCCTATTGCCACTCCTATGGAGACAGGTTTACGATTGAGTCTTCATGATGCTCGAGATGCATTTGATGCTGTTCTCTATCAGCAAGCTGTTGGATGCTTGATTTACTTATGCATTACTCGGCCAGATATTCAGTTTGTTGTCTCACAGATGAGTAGGTTTATGCATTGCCCAGGCATCACGCATTGGAAGGCGGTTAAGCGCATCTTTCGCTACTTGAGTGGTACTCGACTACTTGGGTTGTTTTATCCCAAGGGGCGATCACTACCGCCATATTTGCATGCTTCTTCTGACTCAAATTGGGCTCGTTGCTATGACACTCTTGTGTTCATTAGTGGTTTTTGCTTCATGCTTGGTACCTCATGTATATCTTGGTTGAGCAAGAAGCAGCCTACTGTGGCCACTTCCAGTTGTGAGGCTGAGTATAGGGCAGCTTTCACAGCGACTGTTGAGTGTGTGTGGCTCAGATGCCTTAAGGCTGATTTGGGTGTTGGTCAGTCTTCTGCCACCACCATCTTCACTGACAGTCAGAGCACATTGGCAATTGTGAGGAACCCTATGTTCCATGCTCGCACTAAGCACATTGAGGTGCATTATCATTATGTCAAGGAGAGGTTCTTTGCTGGGGAGATCAGCTTGGCATACGTGCCCACGCAGGAGAACATTGCAGACCTTTTCACGAAGGCTAAATGCCTAGGGAGAAGTTTGAAGCTTTCCGCAAAGCTTTGGGCTTACTTCCTTTTGTGGAGTGATTTCCACATAGCTTGGCACTTCCTTATACATGAGTGCCAGCTACTTGTTCACCGCATCACTCTCAGGGGGGATTTGTTGATATATTTAGGTAGTGATGTGTGTGAACACTCTAGGACCGCCGGGGCACTTTTTTCCCTCTTTAGGAGTTTTTTTCCCTCGGCTTGTATATATGCCTATTGCCCTAATGGGCTGCTTATCTTTGTACATTCTCTAGTAATACTTTCAGTATTGTGTGTTTGTGCTCCAAGCTTCTTCTTCTTCCTTGTGCTGTTCGAGTGCTTTCACAAACGTCTATCTCCAACAAGCATTAAGTTGCATACACCTTTGATTAGCTTAAAAAATTGAATGCACCACTCAACCCAAATAAGGCATACATGATGGGCATAGAAGGAAACACCATTGAATGTTTAGGAGAGATTAACCTATCTCTACACCTGCATAACAATTCAATGCATCAAAAGATTCTAGTCTGCAAGGATGATGACCTATTGGAGGAACTAGTCTTAGCTCAAGACTGGATATACGAATTTGAGGTAACAATCCAGTTAGCTTTAGGCTACATATCTTGTAAGATTGGACACAGAGAAGTCTTTATCCTACTAGATGAGAAGCCTTTAAAAACGGTTTGTTTGAAGTATAACGATGACAAATGTGTGTCTTCATGTGAATCTACACCAATGCAATTAGCTTTCGTTTCTGATCCAAGCCCAGAAACCCCTATTCTCCTTACTCATGATACTCAACTCGGCCCATCATCTCAACTTAGCCAATCTGAGGGAACAAGTGAGGATCTTATTATAGACAAGCGGGTAAGAGCCCAACAACCAAAAATAGAATTTCCACCAATTCATTACCGAGTGAGAAAAAGGATGTGATAAATATGGATTTGCAGGGATCAGTTAGATAACTACAAATCTCAAGTGAAGAAGAACCAAAAGGAATTCAATCGAAGGCGACATCAACTTGAGCAACCGATCAAAGACTGGTCCACACATATGGTGCAAGTGTGGATACCAAAGAAAATAAGGGCATCTCAAGCTTCAAGGCATCAAATATGGATACCCACGACTGCAATCAAGATCATCAAGGAGCAGCCGCCAAAGTTACTTAAGGAACGAAGTCAATACAAGAAACCTTCTAGGAGACACAGAATTCCTAGGAAGCAGATGCCACTAATAGAACAAACAGGAATTCTACCAAGCGACTATACGAATGGAGAGTGAAAGTACAACAAAACCAAATACCTCCAGTAAACATAAGGAGATTATGAAAGAACATTCAAAGCCACAAAGTTAGGAAAATGTGGATTCCAAAGTCAAGAATAGCATCACTGATGATCAGAGTAGGAAATTCCTCTTGCACTCATGATGATTCCTATGCACCTCGAGTAAGCATAATAGGGACACATTACAAGGCCATGCATTCGACACAGCAGCATCTTTGTCCTACTAAGTACGCACATTTCCCTCATTGGGAATAGGAAACACCATGTAAAGCAAAATAATAAATAAAATTGCCTTGGCTATGTCATTAATGTTTTCTGTTTCCATTGCAGTTTAAGAAAAAAAACTATAAGTTTATAAAAAAGATCAGGTACTATGTTCCTTATACACTCTGTGAGTGGGGACACAACACACAGAGTGATCGATCGAAACACCAAGACAACTTATTCCAATTTTGACACTAATTATTAAAATCCTTCAATTGTAGATGGCTTCCTCTAACTCAGAAGCTACAAAAGAGGCATCATTTGATTCGGAAGCCACTCACGAGGCTGAAATATTAGAGTTTCCTCTGGAATTAGCTATTACGGCTTGAGGACACTAGTTTAGATATGACAATCCCACCAGCGAGCATTTGTTCCTCATCACTATTAAGATCATGGATAGACAGCATCGATTCCCTGTGATGACTCAAGACTTTCGAATCTTGCATGAAATGCCAAGCATAGTGGATGTGTGGACATAAGCTAGAATTGAGGCCTATTTGAAGCTTCCTATCTACAAACCCGACTTTCAAAGGTGCACCCAAGTCATGTATACTATGCATCCCATGCTTGATAAGTCATTCGTCGCTAAAGCTATGGTATTAGATCGCAATGGGGAATCACAAACTATTCTCTTCACACATGAGCTGATCAAGACAGGATTTGGTTGAACCGTGGATGGTGTTACCGATCTAAAGGATTAATGCCATGAGGCTAAGAAAAGGGCCTTCTTGGACATCAATAGAATTGATATTGAAGAAGAAGTGATACTTGTGCATCAACACTTCTGTTTTCCCAATATGCATCGATACACAGCTCCACAGAAAGTAGTAGTACAATTATTATCTCATGCAGTCAAGCAAATTGGGAACCAAATCAATCTGAGCCCATATGTTCAAGAGCAGATATTTGAAGCTAAAAAGTAGTGGGGACACAAAAAATTCTTAAATGGCAGCTCTGCTTTGACACTACTTATCTATCAAGCATTAAACATGAAAGATTGTTTACGGCCTATGATATCAACGTTCGAAATGTCAAAATATGTAAAGGCTGCCACTATACCAAAGAAGAGGAAAGGTGTGGCCATAGTGGAGGAAGTGGGCACTAGCTCCAGAACCACCATGAGAGGTGTCAGACGAGCTCGAGTGATAGAAGCATCTACAACCCCTCAATCCAAGAGAATGCATGAACTTTCAAAAGTGCCATTAATAGCAACACCGGCCATTACCAAAAGGGATCTCTCCACCGCATTAGAGGTCACACATGTTTATATGAGAGGTCAAGTCAACCTTACGGTACAAGGCCACCATTACCATCAGTCAGGTAAACAAAGAACATCACAAGCAGCCAAGAAGGCATCACAACAAGAAAGGTATAAAGAATTGGGGTTAAATGATTCAAGCTCAGAAAATGAATCATCCCAAGACCATGATACACTTAATACTGATATACACATGGATGAGCATGTGAGAGAAGAATGCAAGGATTTGAATCAAGTATAACGGTCAACGGAAAATGAAAATGATTAGAGGGCACAAACACAGTCTCTGACTGAAGAACCAAAAGAAAGAGGACACATCATCCAATTGAATGAGCAAACCAGGATATCTCTGAGGAGATGGCACCTCCCAAGTCAAGAATAGTTGTACATCCAAAGCTGGAACAAGATATCAACGAACTACAAGAAGAACAAGAACCTACCTTACCCATCCGAGTGGTTGTTGAGCCATCACCCTTGGATGTGGTGGTCGATTCTCAAAAAATTCCCTCTGAGGAACTGGCAACACAAGAAACAACAAACATCATCGAGAAGGTTGAGCCAAGAATTCACCTGCATATAAGGTAGCCACATAAGGAAACATTACATGTTGTGCAAGGTAAAGATGTGCAAACAGGTGAAGAACCACTCATATCAAAAACATGGCTGAATGTAGATGTGAACCAACTAAATCCTATAGTCAGAAACATGATTGACATAGCCATGACTGCTCAAACCCTATTGATGGATGAGGAGAAAGAAAAGGCCGAATTATTTGAAGCAAGAAGTCGATTCCAAAACATAAGTGAAGATCTCTTAGTCAAGAATATAGCCGTTCAAAAGGAACTCGTGCCACGAACAGAAGAATTGGCCAAGAAAAAAAAAGAATGCAATCGTATCCAAGAGAAAATGTGTTGCTCAAAGACAAGTTACAAAAGGTAACCACATTTTTCTCAGAACTTCAAGTGGAAGTAAGGACATTGAAAAAGCAACAAGAATGTAGAAGCAAAAAAATAAGGATGATCAATCAAAGCAAATTGTTAGGAAGTCAGATTAAAGTGTTTATGGATGAAGCAGACAATCTATGTGCGAGGAATAAAGAATTAATGAACTCTATTCTATTAAATCAACCTTTGGAAAACACTATCATTGAAGAAACAGGATTACAAGAGTTGAATGCAAAGCTGTCAGCAATGGAACATCAGCTTAAACAAGATCAAATGAAACATGCCGAGTTAGAAACCAAATATAAAGCAAAAAACAAAACATGGGAACTTAAGTGGAAGGAGGCAGTACAAACATACATGGAGCAATGCAATGAGGATGCTAATCAGGTAAAGACGAGCTCAAGGCTAGTAAAGTACAACACGATGAGAAAGACAAAATCATAGAAGAGCATAAAGCACAGTTAGAACAAACGAAGAACTTGGGGACACCAATAGTGCAACCATCCAAGATGGCTATTGACGAGAAAGAGGTTTGCCCTCTTTCTCCCCCAATTGTTCGTTCACCAATAAGGGAGCCAACTATAGATGAATATGATGACCATCCAATGCCATATACTACAGAATTAATTCAGAAAGAGTAGGCACTACTGGTGTCTCATCTCACCGAAAATTTTGAAAATGAAGTATTCAAATTCATGAAAGAGGCTATGATCAAAAGCAAAGATCTAGATGAGATAATAAAGCCCTTCAATCTCTCGTATGGAATCATGAAAGAGAAAACCCAAAGATATATCAAGAAGGCCATGGGGAAAGATCCGGACGAGTAGCTTAACTTCAAAGCAACCACTTTTAATTATACTCAACAGGAGCTCGAAGCCGCCGATCCCATTTGGAGGAGAAAAGTTTTGGAGAAAAATCCAACATTGCGGGTGCAAAGCACCACCCTCTGCCCAAAGCCTCGCAGGGGCACGCATCAGGCTACAACATGAAAGAAGGAGGTCTCGATGAGTGAAAACAAAGATTTATTCAAAGACCAAAAGCTCGAAAGGGGTACAAGCTGAAAAGTTGAAGAGGGTGACTAAGATAGTCACACTCTTAGCCACTCGATGCATGCGATGAGAAGAAATCAACAGGCTTCAGAAATACAACAAGGTCAGATGTGTGAGAACAAAGAAATTTTTGAAGAACAAACACAAGATTGTAAAGGGATCAAGGTCTCACTAGATTTCTTTGACAATACTAATGTGTTCCTCTTATTATAGCAGATCCACAAACAACCAAACACTTAGTAATACATAATGGCCAAAGCAAGAATGAGTTCTCAACCAATGGATACCAATGCCTTGCCTATCAAGGAGCACCTTACAGAGAGGCCCCCAATGTTCAGTATTTTTTGTGGTGTCATTCCAATTCAAGAATCATCATCTGGTCATACAAAGTGGGTGCATGCACTCTCATACGTTGGATGAGCTGATTGGACTCTTGGAAGATGCACGTCATATTTGGGAATTCAAGTGCAAGTTTTAAAATTGTTGATCTATTTAGGAAGTGATGTGTGTGAACACTCTAGGACCGTCGGGGCACTTTTTTCCCTCTTTAGGAGGTTTTTTTCCGCCGGCTTGTATATATGCCTATTGCCCTAATGGGCTACTTATCTTTGTACATTCTTGTGGTAATACATTCAATATTGTGTGTTGTGCTCTAAGCTTCTTCTTCTTCCTTTTGTTGTTGGCATGCTTCCGTAGACGTCTGACTCCAACAATTGGTATCAGAGCAGGTCACCACCTCATCTAGGGCGTCGTCGACACCTCTTCGGTTGTAATCTCAGAATCGCACGAATTTTGGTGAGCATACTCAATGCGTTTCCGAGATCAAAACAGCTTTGCTATGTGGTGCCGAAATCGCGATCTAAGGTCGTTTTGGCCTCCGAACGCACTATCATAGTGCTTGTGTAGGCTATTTCCTCTTTTTGTGCCAAAGGTATATACCAATTTCAGTTCGTTAGTATAAGCGTCTCAAAGTCTACTACATGTTTAGTAGAACTCATCTGGGCAGTTCTATTCAACTTTTTGAGATACAGTCAATTTTCTACATCAAGGCATTTTAGTCACCAGCCATGGTTGAAAGCAATGATGTATTTCGTATGTTGTCTATTGAAGATAAGTTGGATGGTACCAACTACCCATTGTGGGCTTATATGATGCGACATGTATTGGTTGCAAAAGGACTGTGGAACATTCACCAGGGTGTTGAAAAACGTCCTATCCCCAAATACTTTTGAAGATGATCCTCAAAACATTGGATCAAGATAGATGACTTGGACATTTCACTATGAACCAGAACTTGATATGTAGGTCACTACACTTTCTTAGAGAAATAAACAATTCTATTTCTCTGCAAAGAATTGAACAAAATCCTTTTGGGCATATTTGATTAACTTAGGTAGCTAACTTTTGCAAGTTATTCCACTAGAAATGATCAAATATGCTTAGAGAATTATGCTTAGCGATTCAGAGATGCATCCTAACATTTTTGGGTATTAGCACTATGCAGACCAGTGAGAAATGTTTTGCTCATAACTCAAGAATTACTAATCCAATTAGAATGAAAATTTGTAGAAAGAAAATAAAAAAGCATGATAAATCTATACGAACTTGAATCACTAAAAAAGATCAAGTATACACTGAGAAATGAATCAGAGAAGCTCACTATTTTGAGTAGTACATGTTAGAGTAGAAGAGACGAGATATGATAAAACTATATGTATTAATGCACATAGATTACAATAACATTGGCAATGAATGATTGCACAATGTGAGGGCAATGATAGAGCTATGGTGTGATCTCAATATCCACTTAAAATCCCTCTGAATATCTCTCCAAATCGAGCTACACATATGCGACTTTTGAAGTCTTCTTTTATAGCTAAAGTTGGAGCCCCTTTTTTGAATTTTGAAATTCAAACTTCTACCAAAATGTATCCCTAGATTTTAGGATCTCAATCTCCATCTAACTCACCAATAATTTATGAAAAGATTCTCCTAAGGACTTGTAATTGGAAGTGATTCCTTCTATGCACCTTTACAAGGAGTAAAATCAATCTTTTACAAGAGATCATTCATGTGATATTGCATGAATGTACATATGAGCTTTAGGCTATGTGATCAAGTGTTTAGGCTTGTAGTAATTGCACCAAAAAATCTCAGGAAGAGGAAAGATATTAAAGTGAAGATGAGGAAGAAGAAGAAGAGCCTGAATACACCGTGACTCTCAAAAGATTATGGACAACCATGGAGAATGTTCAATCTCAACACCATCTATCTGAGCATAGAATTCAAGTAATCAGGGAACAATTAATAGAGAAAGATGGAGTTCATCAAAAATTTATAGATTCTTTGCATGCACTCTTCGATATTATCAGAGTGATTGAAGATTGACTATATGTTGAAGAAACCTAGTGTTAGATATGATGAAAGGCACGTTTGAACAATTCCTCGATAAGGTCAAAATAAATAGATACTTCTTATTACTATTACAACATCTACAACTATCCATGTCATTATGGATCTTACTACCACTTTGGTTCCTATAACCGCTACACAATCTATTCACAAAACCACTGTTGAAAACACCGGTCAAACTCCTCCCCATTCACCCCTCCCTATTCCATCACCTATGAGAACTCCTGAACCTCCTCCCATAACTACCACTGAACTAGAAGAAACCACTCCCACGACTACTACACATGTACAAATATCCATCAATCTTGTAACCACCTGGATAATCAGCCCTAATTTTGTATTTCATAGTCTAGCTTCAAATACATAACTTTTATCATCGCACAATAACTCATCGTATACTACTATTCTATATGAACCCTCAAGTTTCCTATATGAACCAGTCATCATTCCTTCTACCACCATTGCTTCCTTCGTTACACAACCAACTGCACCATTCCCACCTCCTCTCCAACCCACCTTTGCTCCATTCCCATACACCCAACAATACCCCTTCCCTCTCAAATTCACCTCCGCTTTCTCCTCCACTTCCCAACCCCAACAAACATGCCCTTCATTTTGGGATTCCATTGCTGCTTCATACACACAAGGAGGTCCATCTTATTTACCACCTGATCATTTCTCATGTTCGCAATTTCATCAAGAACTACACCCACCATTCCCATATTCATGGTGGAATCCTTGCACACTCGCACATATAATCCCATGGACATCTCAACACCACAAGTTGCACCCCCTACCCCCCACAATTCCACCATCCCCGATCCCTTCTCCACCAATATCACCTTCATCCACAACAATGTTTTCCATAGCATACACTTCTCCCCTCCTCATTCATATTCCCCCTGCATCTTACACATTTCAAATTGCATCCACTTTGCATTCATCCCCAATTGAATCCTCTCTCGCAACAATGGTGAATTGTTCCAATCAGTCACAAATGGAGTACAATCTATTGGCACAGAGAAATATAGGTTTTCAAGCACAATTGAGTTATCTATGAGAGAGAATTACTGACTTAATGGCCATCAATTCCCTACCAAAATACCAACATGCCTCGATACGACTATCATACAATCACCTAGAGGTAGAATTAGGAGACATGGGCGCATAAGCAATCAAAGATATGGAAGGTCACCTATGTATGCAAATGGATTGCAACACAAAGCTCACCCGTAATATGGATCTCTTATGATGACATCAAGCAACTATGAAGGAGGAGAATAAATGACTATAACAAACAAAATAGGAGAACTTGGAGGCGACAATAGAGAAACACCAAGAGCACCCATAAGCCCCTCCAAATTTCAAGCAGTCCCTCCCAAAATCATTAGAATCATCCTAGAAGATTGTGTCACTCTTTTGGATGCACATGAAGAATTGATTGAAGATATCAATTAGTTGAAACAACAAACATCAGTGGAACTACCTGCAACAACCACTACAACCTGTGAGCCTCCTGCAACTACCTTTGTGACACTTGAACTTATGAGTTACAAAATTAGATATTGGAGCACCAAATAAGACTTCTACAATATGAACAACCTCTAACACCACCTGAGACACCTATAGAAGATGAAACCATTCAAATTCTGATGTGACATACTTTTGAAGAAGATTATGAGCCTCAACCAATACTGGGAGGTCAAGTCACAAAAGAAGGGCAAGAAACAGTCAAGGAACCCAAGCCACCATGGTTAAAGCAAGTAAAAGACATTGGAAGATCCCAAGAAGAACATGTGGCACTTCAAATCCTGCCCATGGCAACAATGGAGGAAGAAGTCTTGAAAATGTATTATTTTCAGAATCTAGCACACAAAAGGCTCATATCCACCTCCGAACTCCAATATCGACTGTACTTTGTCATCCTTGTTGATTACAATGCCGAAATCCGTTTTTGCCGAATTGGTAAAAATGGTTATTAGAAGAATAGTCCGAGATGCTATGCACATGGTCTCATGCTCTATCTTATATAACCCATGCTATGGACCAATCCCCAAGTGAAGCTTATGGAAATCTTTTGCAGTAGAAGTGAAGATCAATGCACGCTATGCAGATTGGGTTAACTACCCATATCTTGCACCACCACAAGGATTTCCCAAAATAGCATACATGATTGCTACCATTCAACATTATATGCTTCATTTAAAGCCTATGCCTATCATTGCAATGGAGATGGTATTAAAGGTCTTCAATTTAATGCAAGTATTCTTCAAGACTTTCAAAAATGTAAGGGCTCCACATGTATCCACACTAGGTTTTGAAAATGGAAATCTCGATCAAACATCCGACCTAAGTACCATGCCCTCAATCAAAACAGTTTATGCTTGGCGCTATAGAATCAAGTACCTCCCAACCTATTACAAGAAAACATTTGAAGATATGTTCACCACAAGCTTTTTGGAGTATCACTTGAAGGCTTTTTGGAGTATCACTTGAAAAAAAATTCATTTACAAGCCAACCCACCTGCTCTAGCTCTTCGAATGCAAACAACCCATATACTCATAACATTTTAGAATGACACATCCCAAAGTCCCAGCCATTGTAGATTGGCAATGAATTGAACTTGATCTGGCATGAGGACACCGTATCAAAGAGCAAGAGCTAGCCATAGATATTCTACAATACTACATGTTATCAATTATGGAATGTGTTGAACAAGAAATTTCTAGACTATTAATTAATTAAGTTATTAATGTGTTTTGGTGTTTTCATATAGCAACTCAAGGTTTGTGAGGGTCTGAAAAGTGTGAAAGGGCATGGACATTTTGAATATGTCCAAACACCAACAATCAGATTTATATTTTATATAGTTTGTATATAAACCCAAGAAAAGGGTTCTATTAGAAACAAATATAAAAGTAGTGGTTAGGATAACGATCGTTGTAGACTGTGATTTCTGTTAATAAAAGAAAAGGCTCTCCATACAATAGAGCAACTTTTTACTTTCACACTTGCTTTTCAAAGTTGCCTCATTATAACTGCTATTTTCAACATAATGAAAAAATCCTATAAATACATGCACTCTGTGGACCTTTCGAAAATAGAGTGCATGGGGGAAGATTGCACCCAGTCTTGTGTATTCTGTTGTCTCTTTGCATATCTTTTTTTTTGCATTTTCAACACCCATATCCTCTATGTACACGTGAATTAAGATCCTAGTAACACTACATTGATCACCCTGTACCACAAAGGTCTGTCAAGGATGATAGACTCAAGAGGGGGGGACTGTCAGTAGTAGGAGTGGACAAGGAAGCTTGGGCAGACAACTGAACATGAGGTAGTAAGGTCAATGAGAAGGGCAAGGCTCAGATATGGGATTAATTAGGCAAGGAAGTCAAAGAAGATTTCGTAGAGAATAGGCCTCATAAAAAATTTCAAATTTAATTCTTCTCAATGAATGATTTTCATCACCATCCACCTTGTACATAGCCATTTTTGACACTTTCAAACTCCATTTTGTGCAAGAAGATGATTCTTCAATCTTGAGGAGTATTGGAAGAGCTTATATTTCAGTTTTCATAATTTTTGGAGCTCATTTGAGCCATCAAAGTAGCATACGAACCTATCTTTTAACTAGACCAAAAACTAGGTCTAAAAAACTAGTCAAAAAACTATAAAAAGAGCTAGAGAGCTCATTTTAGGGGTTAGAAAGTTAGAGATTGAGCTCTAATTTGGACATTGTAATCATTTCTTGAGTTAACGAGCAAAGGATTCCATTGTTCTACTCTTTGATCTCACCTTGTGTGTATGTGTGGCCATGTCATCATGCTTATCACTCACCCACTTGTGCATTCCTAACACTCATGGCTTAGTTCAAAGCCTCATCATCTTGAGGAAGATGTCATCTCTTGATGAGATAGAGCAAATTTTCAGAGATGAAGATCAAAAGAAAATATGTCGTGAAGTCAATATATGGAGGAAACTAATCAACATCAAATGACAAAGCACTCTTTTCATCAAGGGGAAGAGTTTCAACACACAAAGAGGAAGAGAAATATATCTTACCAAGAATATATTTTAGTTGGAGCTATGAATGAGAAGGGGCTGAAAGTAGAGTTCTAAGATCAAGAATGCCTCACCAAAGATCCAAAGAATTCCCAAAAAGTGATTGCAATAGGAAAGAAGCAAGGCCAAATTCTCAAGTTAGAAGGATAAGTCTCTACATTTCCAAAAATGGGCAATGATAAATCAGCCCCAATTATGCCTATAGAGTTATAGCACAATCAGTATTGATACTTGAATTTCATTAGTAGTTGTATGTTAAGAAATAAAGGCATGGTCATTGACATTCTAGCCTTACCATAGATTGGGAAAGTATGTGAAGCATGCTACCTTGGAAATCATGCTAGGAGTAAGTTCTAGAAGTGTTGTTTGAAGGCACATGATATACTCGAATCATTTCAAGCTAATTTATGTGAATCAGGCCACATTCCCTCACTTGGAGGCAAAAACTTACTTTTTCACCTTGACGGATGATTTTTCTAAATATACTTGGATTTTTTATGAAGTCCAAGGTCCAAATATTTTTAGATTTTCAAAAACTTTCATGCTATGGTTGAAAAGATGATAGAATTAAGACTAAATACTCTACTATCTTACAATGGTGGAGAATTCTTGTCAAAGGAATTCAGCCATTATCTACTTGAGAATGGCATTCCAAGACAACTCATGTGCAACTACACCACAAAAAAATGGAGTGTTTGAGAGGAAGAATAGGACACTAATTGAAGATGCAAGGTGCATGCTCAAAGACAAAGGCCTAGGCAACATATTTTTAGCTGAAGCGATTAAGACTTGATGCTATTTGATGAATAGGTCTCTGCTTGAAGTCTTGAAGGGAATTACCCGATATGAAGGAAGAAATTTGATGAGAAGTCAAGGAAATGCATCTTTGTTGGATATAGTGTTGTGAGCAAAGCTTACAAACTTTATGATCCATGTAAGAAGGAGAAATTCCTATCAAGAGATGTGATTTTCAATGAGAATGCAATGTTCAATTCATTCTTAGTTTCATATTTGGATAAAAGCTCTTCACCGATAGTTAAAGCAAAATGTCCTTCTTCTACACATGAGGAAACCATTGAAGAACTATAGGAAGAAGATGAAGATCATCAAGCAACTCTTAGAAGGTCTTCAAGGATCAAAACACAATGTCAAAGGCTTACATATGAATGAGGTAATTCCCCAAATGTTCAACAAACTAAAGTTGGTTTGCTTATCTCTGTTTCCAAACATGAAGAACCCTCAACATATAAGGCTATTAGTACTCAAGAAGAATGGCAAGAAGCTATTGACAGGAAATGGCTGCTCTTCATAAAAATGGGACATATGAGTTGTGTCTACCTCCAAATAAGAAGGCAATTGGTTGTAAATGGATATACAACCTAAAATTCAACAAGAAAGGGAAGATTGATCTACACAAAGCAAGGTTAGTAGCTAAAGGTTGTTCTCATAATTATGGATTGGATTATGATGAAGCATATGCCCCGGAATCAAAGATGAGGTTAGTTAGGTTATTCGTTTCCCTTGCATCCCTATTCACATGGAAGACGAGAAAATAGATGTCAACAATGCTTTCCTCAATGGCCTACTTGAGCAAGAAGTCTACATGCAACAACTAGAAGAATAAATTGTGAAAGAACACATGATATGCAAACTTCACAAAGGTTTGTATGGTTTGAAGCAAGCTCCATGAGCTTCGTATGCATGGATTCATGAGCATACTTTCTCTCAAGGATTTCAAATAAGCAATTCTAATCATATCGTGTATTATAAAGTTAAGGGAAAAGATATTGTTCTTTTTCTTCTTTGTGTGGATGATCTCATGTTGACAGAAAGCAGTGAAGCTATTATGGAGGATGTTCAAAGAAGAATCTCCACAAAGTTTGCGATGACGGAGCTAGGTGACTTAAACTACATTCTTGGCATCGAAGTCTCTCAATTAGAGAAGGGAGATCCCACAACAAAAGTACCTTCCATTATTTTTTGGTTTGAGATGTCCCACTCTAAGCTAGTCTCTACCCCTATGGAAACAACTCTCAAACTCACCAAGGACAAGAAAGGTGTTCCAAGTGATGAAACCCTGGTGGACTCTCTTTCCCAATGTCTAAAATCCCCCAAAGTATCTCATTGGAATGCAACAAAAAGAATAATAAGATATTTGAAAGGCAACTCTTAACTTG
>CM035406.1:152072828-152085328 GCA_020310875.1 Ceratopteris richardii | reverse complement strand
GCCATGATACTCATCATCCTACAACTTAAGAGCATAAAATGACAATCGTCAGATCCTACAATAAAAGAAGCTTGAGATGGACACTCAGAGATATTTGCTCTGTGTGTGTGTGTGTGTGTGTGTGTGTGTGTGTGTGTGTCTCTCATTTTTTTTTTTTGGGGGGGGGGGGGGGAGGGGGGGAGAGAGAGAGAGAGAGAGAGAGAGAGAGAGAGAGAGAGAGAGAGTTTCAATAGCACAGCTGGATAGATTAAACAATGTTGAAGTTATCATGCAACAGTCAGCATGATTACTTTAGTGGATTTTAACCAAGACGCTTGTATTTAGGGTGCATGCATATGGTGCCCATACAAACATGAAGTGTAAAAACAACAACCTTTCAACACAAAAGAGGCAATTATATGGAAAGCATATGAAATATACTATGCTGTAAGTTGTAACATAGACACGTCAGTTGAGTTTGGTACTCAGGCCAACTCTCAATGAATTTGGCATTTCAAATCTATCAAGTTCTCTGTCACTTCAGTTTTTATATTAAAGAAAACGATCTTCTTCAATTAACTTCCATCATTATAAAAGAAATTGATAACTCGAGCATCCTTGAGGCCTTTCTGAATGTGAAGATACATAATTATTTGAAAATTCTTCATCACTATTGAAGGATCAAGTTGCTGGTTGCGTGAATAACCAAATGAAAGATACACAGGGGCAGTACACACATGGAGAAATAGCTATACAGAATCCTGCACTCAATAATAGATAAGAAACTGGATCATTCTGCGCATGCATGTTCAGATCAAACAAACTCTTCAATGACCAAATGTCCCAAGTAACCTTTCAATCCCTTCAAGTATTCCCCAATGAAGCATTTGAAATGCTAGCCTCCAATTCATCTAGCTCCGCAGGATCCAACTCATCATCATCATCAAAAATCTCTTCCTCATCTGCATCATTCACTGCTTGCGATGTGCTTGGCTCACCATTATCCTACACAATAAAAAATTCAAATCAGAGTGAAACTCCTAACTCTCTCAGTATCAATTTCAACCACTATCAAAATCAATCCAGAACCTCAGTTTTCTCTTGCAGAAGTCAATCAAAGAGCGGGAGCAACAGAGCACTAGAAACAGATGCATCTAGCCTGAAAAGTCCCTCCCCTTGCTACTTACATGCACCCGCAACTACTCTAGCCAATCTCTCTCCTCTCATGCCAAACAACCCTTGGAGCCTCTGGGGGCACAAAGGGCACCACAGTCTAGGTCTTATTGCAAGCTTTCAACTGTTATCAAAATCATGAGCTGTTCCATCACTGCTATCTGTAGTTCATACACTTTTTAAGGCCACTTCGGGCTCCTTGGGAAAGTTTTATCACAAGAAAAGACTCCCCTCAGGACAAACTCAAAGCCCATTAACTGATTTTAGGAGAAAATAAGCAAGAAAAACCATACCAGCAAGTTATAATAAATTTTCTCACTCATGTTGCCTAGGAACAACTCCAATTGTCATTCCTCTTCTCTTCTCCAACCTATTGTGAATAATTGTAATTATCATGCAACATCACGAAGATGGACTTTGATGCATTGATCCATCCATGGTTTTGCGTGTTTATTGCATCCGACACACAATCCCCAAGCATGTGTCACGATATAGAGCTTCTTTTAGGCCATCTTCTATACATGACAAGGGTACTTTTATTCATAATGAAAAAAGCTCACTATTTTTTCAAATAAGAAATCTTTTAAATCTCTCTTATGATTTAAACCTTAGAAAGCAATTTTTATCAAGATTTTGATGTTTTCTTTTTTTAAATATTCAAAAACTTTATTTTGTTATTGTATTCTCATGCTCATAAAGATTGATAAATTATTAAAAGATGTTAAAAATAAATATAAATTTTATTGTGTTCTTCAATTATGTAATGATAGATAAACTACTCAAGTAGGTAGAATAATTCATCAATATATCCATAGAGATAGATAGTAAACCATAGATATGAGAATAATTTCTTTTCAAAGTTCTAATGATTTTCCTTTTTTCTTCTCTTTTTTCCTTTTGAACGAAATTTTTATTTTGTTTTTATATTCTTACATTCATAAAAAATGATAAGTCGATAAAATTAATTAAGTATAGATAAATATATTTTTTTTTATTCTTGAGTCAAATGATGATAGATACATTGGTTAGGAGGATGGATTCTTTTGTAGGTACCATATAGAGATAGATAGTAGACCGTAGATAGGAAGACGAATAGACGGATAGAAAGAAAGATAGATAAATAGATAGATAGATGGATGGATATATAGGTAGGCACTAGGTAGGCTAATAGATAAATAAATAGCTAGAGAGGTGGATAAGTAGATGGAAATATCAAGATCTATCATTGATTAATGCAAGGTAGATAGAATAGGTCTATCTTTGCATATTCTATGTATTTTTATATCATGAATCTATAAGGATACTCAGCTTATATTGCATATAAAGATGGATAGAACTCGAATTTCATTACGAATTATTTAGATCTCTACAATTAAAATTATCCAAATCCCCATTTAAATCTACCATTTAGATCTCTAGGTTGTACTATGCTTCTATTTGAAATGCGTAATGGTATGTTGGAAGAAATTCAATGTTACATAGATGAGAAGAGAAACCCAGCTCTTGAGGATGGATGACCTCAAAGACCCACTCTCCAATGCTCGTTATTTCACCAAGATCAATCTTAGGATAGAATACCATTCAAATACAAATACACCCAGATGATGTCCCAAAGACCCCATTCTGTACACGATATGGACATTCTCGATTTCTGGTTTTGCCTTTTCAGCTGACCAGCATGCCTGACACTTTGCAACAAGTATTGAACTTGTTTCGTCTTTATCTGACAAAGTGGGTAGTAGTGTTCCTCAACGAAATCCTTGTGTGCAATAAGACTTTGAAGGATCACTGACAATACCTACATCTCATCTTACGCATCCTTGGGCAAAAGAGGTATGTGAAACAGAGTCGATGCAAATTTCTTTTGCACCAAGTTACTTCACCTTGACCATGTCATCCCGACTGATGGCAAATGTAAAGACCGTCATAAAGTACGAGTTGTCTTGGAGCCTCACTTGGCCTATTCTCCACATGATTCACTAGGTGAAGGACCTTTTAAGGTTCACTGGGTATTTCCGCAGGTTCATCAAAGAGTGCATGCCTGTATTGTTGAGCCCTTCACCTGTTTGTTGAAGATATCTGTAGTAGTAGGCGTAGTACTAGTCCACCTATTGAGTGGACCGAGAAGCTTGACCAATGTTTTCAAGCACTTAAGCAGTTTCTGACCTCTGCACCAATGTTGCAGATTGTGTATCCAGCTAGGCCATTTGTAGTCAAGACAGATGCCAGTGACTTGCCTATAGGTGCCACTCTCTTTCATGACAGCCGACACGTGTCATTCAAGATCCATAAGCTTTCTGATGTTCAGGCACACTACACCACACAAACGAAGGAATTGTTTGCAGTTGTCCATGATCTGGAGGTTTGGGGATACTATCTGTATGGCTCCCGCTTCATTGCACGGACCGATCATCTCCTTGAAACATTACATATAAAACCCAACTATGGGTGGATAGGCTATCATGCAATCAAGCACACGTTATAGGCAAGTTTGCACCAGCAGCTGCCAGGTGTGTTCTCAGTTCCATCCATCATTATAGTCAGCATTTTGCACATTTAAATTGGCAAGAAACAGCTTTGACTCTAGGTACACTATTAGTGGAGTCGTTTTCAGAGATGAGTGCATACTCACCTATGAAGTTTTTCCTCAGTTCCAGTGGCAGCATTCATCGTGGGCAGTGTAAGCAAGGCAGTGAGATAATGTGTCTCAGACCTGAACCTTTCTTTACTTCCATTCCCATCTGTTCTATATTCATATTCACTGTATTTAATTTTGCACTGGCCAGGGATTTTCTGGTTGTCTCTGTACATTTAGTATTTATTGGAGAGGATTGAAACCTATTTCATCCATGGCAATAAAACAGTAATTATACTGCATGCTCTGTATCATGGCTATAAGCCAGAAAGAAAACTCTGATGCACAAGAATTTTGTGAATGACCGCTGCTGCTCACAAGCATAGTAGAATTAAATCACGATTTTTTCGCTCCAAATAAAATTTTTTTGAATCGTTCTCGATTTAAATCTCTCCATACGATTTTTATCACCTCATGAACAATTTTCACTTTTTGTACTTTGACCTTGAAGAAGTAGTGTTTGACTCATATTTTGCTTTGGTTTCGATCTTCTAGCTTGTTGTCGTGGAGAGTAATGTATCTTAATATTAGATCAACTTCGCTTATGCACTAGAGACTGGTACTTGCTCTTTTGGTTACCCAAATTGGATTTATTTTTGTCTCTGCATTTATCCAATTATTATCCCATCAATAATATCTTGGTCATTGCATACTAGCAAGGTGATTAAGATACTGCCACTGCCTATTTTCAGATGTATCCACATTTTTTTTGGCATATGTAGTTTATGCTTCTCACATGCCTACAATAGAAACCTTTATTGGCACTACATGACCTTTCAAGTAATTGATCATGGAAAGCTGTCCCTCTATATATGAGGACAATAAATACCCAATAGACTTTCCATACAATGTTAACTTGAACATATGGCCATCAATATGTAATGTTTTAATTCTCTTGCATTTCCAATCAACAAGTAGCTATTGTACATATGTGAAAAAAATAAAAATCTCTTTGAGTGGATAAAAACCTCAATATTTATTTTGGGTCTGAACGATTTAAACGATCAAAACGATTAAATCTCGATTTAAATCTCATGATTTAAATCTCTCAGTCACACTATGCTCACAAGGCCCCATTCAGATAATCATGAGTGCATAATATGATAATCACGAGTGCATAATATGAGTTACAACTAGAACATAACAAACACATACACATTTGGATAAATAGTCACCTTTTGTGAATAAAATGTAATAAGCTGTGAAAACTGATGATCTACCTTCAGCTGCAGACAGCCACATTATCAACATGTAAAATACAACACTGCACAAGTTGGCAGAAATCCAGAATGATGTAGAGAAAACAGAAAGCATGAAGCAAGGTAATTGAATATTTGGGGAAAAGAAACTCTGCCTTTTGTGCCCAGGTGTGATTAAAGTAATAAAATAAAATCAATAATTATGTATCCAGGCCAAGCACAACCACAAAACACCATAAGAACTCACTCCTCCAAGACAATATCTAAAGGCCCCTTGATAGTATATAAGATAATTGCCAGAAAAATCTAACAATTTGTAGACAATAATGTGTATAATCAATGTGAGCCAGCTTAAACATCAACTTTTTGAAGAAGAAATTTAAGGTATGCAAAAAATAAATAACTGTAATGAATGAAGGCCAGCTTAAGTTAACTTGCTGAACTTCATGATAAGTCTCATTGAAAACAATCTGAGCAGGAGAATTAACCTTTAATTTGGCACCTATACTATAAAATAGGGTTAAGCTGCTTATCAAACAAACAAAAAGAGAGACAGGAACCAAGAGAATAAAGGAAGTACATTTTCATTTTCTGTCAAAACTTGTTCCTGTTCTTGATTCTCCTCATCTTCTCTATCATATTTATCATAAGCTTCAACATCATCAACAAACAAGCTTGCATTTGATGCAAAAAGCTCCCTTCCACTGTTCCATAAAACAAAAGTGTCAAAAAGCGTCAAGTGCGTGCACAATTACACTATCAATCATACAATATAAAGGATACATCAGCTAGTTGAAACAAGACTCATCACCTCATTCTATCATTTTTAGCTCGTTCTGCTCTCTTTGCAGCAAGCTGTTCATCCCTTTCCATAGTCTTTTTCTTTCTCCACTCCGCAAATATCTCTGGTGTGATGGGTGTGGCACCCTTAACTTTTGACCTCTGGCATAATAATGAAGCATTAGCCAGGATGAGTTCAAAGTGTACAGCAACCAACCATCTAAGTGTCCCCCAATTACTTCAACAACACTACCTCGCTTTCGATTTCCTCTTCGATAGTCATTTTCTCTGATTCCTCCTCAAGCAAAGCTTTCATCTGAGATTTCAAGACATATCCAGGGGGTAAAGCATGCCTATAATGGCAATCTTTGCCTCCATTTGGACAGACCCAAAACCACCCGTATTGTTTCTTCTCAACAGCCTCAAGAAAGTATTTACAAACCTACTCCGACATGGTGGAAATCACAAAATATTAGAAGTCTTTAAATGAAGTATTGTTGGCTAGAACACACACAGCAAACTACAGAATCCAAACAATGAAGACAAATTTTATGGCAATGTTGCTTTATGGAGGCCTGAGATATGGACAAATTAAGACCTCATTGCTCATCACAATGTATCCACTGCTAAATCTAGCTGGCATGTATCCTTGTATCAATTAGATACATACTTCAAAAGAATTTTGAATCATATTAGCGCTTACAAACACAGAAGCGATAATACAAGACATGCTTTTTACTCTCTACACTAGTCATCTACTGAAACAAAGTACAAAAATACAAATATCTCCTAGCATAAACAATGAAACACACCTAATGCAACAGATCAAAGACATGATAATCATAAATGAACAGAAAAAAACCGCGGGGGGGGGGGAGGGGGGGGGGGGGGGGGGGGGGGGGTAAAACTAGTTTCTCTCACATTCTCAAAGGAGGAAAATATTATTTAAACCTTTCTGCATTCTGATGTTCAACATTCAAGCACATTCTTTGCATTACACACAAGGTCAATATCTGGGGATGGGAGTGATGGGATGTGTGTGTGTGTGTGTTGGGGGGGGGGGGGGGGGGGGGGGTTGGTGTGTGTGTGTGTGTGTGTGTGTGTGTGTGTGTGTGTGTGTGTGTGTGTGTGAGCGCGCCATGCCACACCTGTGTGCATGCACAGGCAGAGGAGAGGGGCTTTTTTTGGTAAGGGGGAGATACAAAATGAGATGAAATGAAATGAAATGATATATTAACATCTACGAAAAGTGAAATGACCAATGAAACCAAAAGGCTACATCTTGATGGATCTGTTACAATGCCCCGATAAGACAAAGAAATAAACAGAAAATTATGTCCAATAGAAGTGCCAAGTAATAAAACACTGGAATGACCTAAAAAAATAGGATACAAAAGAAAGAAAGGAGCCACTATTTTAGTTGCACTCTTAACATAATTATTATAAACGCAAGATTTCCATTATAAGTAGTACGTCTGAGGAACCCTGATTTTAGAGTTTTTCAAAAATGATTCTCTCCAACATTCCTCCAACAATCTATTTTGGAGAGAACATTTGGATGTGAACAAAAGTCTTTTGTTCAAACTGCGGTTAGATAGAGCCTTCATAAAGATGTCTATAACATTCTCTTTTATCAAAACATAAAGAAGTTACATTTCTTCTACTCACATGCACTTATAGACATAGTGGTTAGGAACTTCACTTCAAAATGCAAACCTTCAAGAAGTTTCCATGACCAAACCCATTTTGTCGGGAGTATAAATGTAGCTCTATGATCAGCTTCTCTAATAGAGGACTCACGTAGCAACAATATTCTAGTTCTTAGTTAACCATGAAATAAAAGAGTTCCCCATTAAGAAAATACAATCTATTTCTTAGTTACCCATGAAATCAAAGAATTCCCTTACATAAGCAATAACCATTACTAGATATCCTCATGTCATAATGTCCTTCCCAATCTATGTCAACAAAGCATGAAAATTTGATATTATGATTTCCTCTCCAAAACAATAAACCAGACTCAAATGTTTCTTAAAAATAATGGATAATATTCTTCACAACTTTCCAATGTTGAGCTTATGCATAAACCTACTAACTTGGGGAACTACATATTGAATCTTTGCTCTAGACTCTAGTACCACATAAATATATAACACATTTGATTGCATGACAATATCAAGTAACGTTAGTGCAAGAGCCATCATCAAAACTACTTGGTACATAAATATATAACACATTTGATTGCATGACAATATCAAGTAACGTTAGTGCAAGAGCCATCATCAAAACTACATTATAATTTCAAACTTTGTTCCATTGAGTACTCGGTTCCATACGAGTACTGTTTGGATTGCACCTTCCATGTTCAACATGTCAAAAGATGCATGAACATAATTCCTTCATGTCATAACAATGTGATCACCATTTTGTTGAAGTCGAATACGTAAACAATAATGGAATCATATGTCTAACATTCAAATGCTTCTTTCTTGGATTGGATTATCTTTTCTTCATTGGATCTTACAAGTAAAATTTCATCTACATAAATAAGGAGATTAAAATTCTTCATAAGAATAAAATTGATTCCCCTTAACTATGATATCTCTGTTAAAGAATGTTTTCTTTAACTTAGGAAGCAAAACTCTACACCCTTTGCTTTCATAACTATAGCCCCAAAAAAAAAAAAGTATTTGATTGCTTCTTTACCTAGCCTACTCTAAGTTTTTATGAAGCATGCATATGAAAATAGAGAAAGCATGTGTAAAATTTCACTCATAAAAGCTTGAAAAGCTGAAGTAAGTGCACAAAGAACTTTTGGTCCAAGGTTACACCCACAGAGACTCCTAGACGAAACAACTCTTGCCAAAATTGTCATAGTTACAAAAACTGAGGCATTACAAAATAGCCACCAAGGCAACTATATTTGGTTATGCTAGAGGCTTGAAAGCTTAAAAATAAAGCTATGAAAACCCAAGGGGGTATTAAAAGCCAAAAAAATCGTGTCTAACTGAAAATAAGGCACCTAACTTTGAAGAGTAAAAATATGCTTTTAAAATTTTAAAACAGAAATGTTTTTCATACTTCAAAAATCTTCTTTTAAGCATAAATGCCCCAACTTGTCAAAAGTTTGATCCTTTGGTTTACAGGTGAAAGCTCTTAAAAAGAGCTTCGAAATGAGCCAAAGAGAAACCGAGAGGTGCCCTTTTGCTGAGGTAGGCACAAAAAAAGGGGGGAGAAAAGAGAGAAGGGGGACTCGAGGGGGAAGAGAGAGAGAAAGAAAAAGATTTTTACGTCTATTGGAAGGTTGAAATCGGCCTAGGAGACAAATCAATGTACATGGGTGTGTCTACGATCAATGGAAAAGGCAAACGTGCTGAAAATAAAAAAGTTGATAAAACAGATACAAGGCTGATCCAAGTCCCCATAATGTGTGTGTGGAGACTCCATAAGAGTGGGGGAATATATGAAGCGCTATCTCTATGGTAGCCTATATGCAAGAGATAGCCTATATGCTATCTCTACTTTTCATATCAATGGTGATCTGTATGCAAGAGGATGGTACAAATATAAGAATGCATATGAGTTACTCACTAGCTCCATCCTATGCTAATGTATGGGTGTAGTATGCAGTACATAGGTGAAGGAAGGTGGAGTCAAGGCTGCTTGGATGGCTGCAATGGGATCGGCCATCATCGGAGCATGTCTCTCCTCAGTGGCTTGGCAATCACAAGCTTGGATCTCGGCAATCTTGCATCGGTGAAGTCTCATGGCTTGGCAGCCTTTAGTGGGGGGTCATCTCCTAGCTCGAGAGGTCTCAGTCTACTAAAGAGTCACCCTTCTCTGTGTGAAGGCTGATTGTTGTTGCTGTTTTTGTTGTTGTAGTCGTCGTTGTTGTTGTTGCTGTGTGTGTGTGTGTGTGTGTGTGTGTTTTTTGTTTTTCTTTGTTTTTGGGCGGGGGGGTATATAAAGGTATGTCCTAGGGCGAAGAGGTCAGTGAGCTTTGGATTTTTTTTTTTTTGTGTGTGTGTGTGTGTGTGCGCGCGCGCGTGCGCACGTGTGTGTGTATGTGTGTGTGTGTGTGTGTGTGTGTGTGTGTGTGTGTGTGCGCACGCGCGCGCTGCGCGCGAGAGAGAGAGAGAGAGAGAGAGAGAGAGAGAGAGAGAGAGAGAGAGACACAGAGATTTGAATGGACTTGCAGAGATAGGAAGGGGGTGAAAAAGGGGGAAAGGGGGGGGGGGGGGGGAGAGTTCTATGTACAAAATAGTTGAAGTGTCCCTTGTAATGTTTGAGAAGGGGGCCTAAGTGTTGTATTAAAGTGACCTTTAGTCACTTAGGCATGTTTTCACATGTCTAAGTGACCTCAGAACAAAAAATTAAATAAATGCCTATAAGGGGCCCCAATGATTTATTCAAGTCACCTTTGATCACTTGGGCATGTCCACACATGTCAAGTGGCCAAAGTGTAAAGATACATATTATTGCCAAGAGGGGCCTCGTAAGCGGCCCAAAAACATTTTTTTCCCCCTTTTAATCTCTAGAAAGCTCTCAGTGAAAGCTATCACTTGGAAGGGTATAAATGTACGGAAGGAGAATCCTTGGGACCTTTATCCCCGACAGCCTCCCACTTAAAGGCCCAAGGAGGCTCCTTTAAGCTAAGTAACTCCCACAATATATACACATAGCTGATGTTGTGCCTTAGGTAAGCACTTCAATGAAAGCATCTACAGGATTCTTTATAGTGTTAACCTTGATCGAGGTGATCGGTCCATCCTCAAGCACTTCTACGATGAAGTGATACTACACATCTATATGCTTTGTGCGTGCATGAAACATGGCATTCTTCACCAAACATATGGCACTCGCTATCACATCCAAGAACAAGTACCTTGTCAGGCAAACCAAACTCGTTGCATAAGCATGCGAACTTTATGGCTTCCTTGCAAGCCTCCGTGGCTGAAATATATTCAGCCCCTGACGTAGAAAGTGCAACTATCCTCTGAAGTCTGGAGCAACATGAAATAGCACTTTCTCCATGAGTGTATAAGTAACCACTTGCAAATTTCCATGTATCCAACATAACCTGCGATGCTAGAGTCACAAAATCCCTTCAACTGCAATGGACATTTCCCATAACATAGGTGTTCGCACTTGGTCCCCTTCAAGTATGTCATGATGGACTTCACTACCTCCCAATGTGCCCTGCCTAGATCAGCCATAAATAGGCTCACAACTCCCAGTACGTGGGCTATGTCAGGCCTAGTAGCAACCCTAGCATACATCTGTGAACCACAAACTGATGCATACGAAACATCATTCATGTCATTGGCTGCTTTGTCATCCTCTGGGCAATCTACCTTGGAAAGCTTCATGTATGGATGCAATGGCACTCCAAGAAGCTTTGCAACAAACAAGTATTATTGGGCTACCATCCAAAACCTTTTTGGTATACAAACAGTGATCAGCTTGGCTTCTTTTGAAGCCATTTTTCAGCATGATTTATTGGAAGTCACATTGAACAAATGATACGTAAAAAATGGTAAAAGAGGACTGCATAACTAGTGGTAAAGAAAGAGGATGATGAGAAAGATAGTCATAGATACCAAGTCCCCTTGCAACCTGGACACTATTGTTCCCTTCTCTGCCTGCTACGTGTCTAGTACTAGAACCAAGCTTTTTCCCCTCTTCAATTTATGCATCATGTATCCCATGGGGTTTTTCAACTTGTTCAGAATCTTCTGTGTCGGGCCTTCACCATGTTGTGTATCTTGGTAGTTTGGTTGTGGTCTAAAACCCCCTTTCACTTTAAAAAAATGACTTTGATTATTGAGAGAGGATTAAAGAGCAAAAACGGGAGAACACTGAGAAGCTTTGGATGGGAATGGATTGTTGGTGCAATTTACTCCAAGCCTAAATGCTTGATCATTAATCCAAAGGATGATATGTATATTCATGTGTTAGCACATGAACAACCTCTTGTAAATGTTTGATGTTTACTCATTGTAAAAGTGCATAGAATGAATCACTTCTAATCACGAGTTGTTAGAAAGAATCTTTTCACGAATCAGTTGGTGAGTTAGCTAAAGGTTGAGATCCTAAAATATAGTGAGACCTTTTTTGGTAGAAGTTTGAATTTCAAATTCAAAAAAAAAAAAACTCCAACTTCAGCTATAAAAACGGGACTTCGAAAGTGCATGCAGCAGCCCGAGATTGGAGAGATTTCAGAAGTTTTCAAGTGGCATATTGAGCTCACATCATAGCTCTAATATTGCCCTCTCATTGTGCAATGATTCGTTGCCAATGACATTGTAAACTATGTGCATTAATATATACATGTTGATCATATCTCACTCTCACTTCTCTGTCATGTTCAACTCAGAACAGTGAACTTCTCAGATTTGGTTCTCAGTGCATACTTGATCATTTGATGTGATTTAAAGTGCTATAGATTCAGCATACTGTCTATTTTCTCGGCATAAAGTTTCATTATCATAGCTTTAGTCAATCTCAAGATACATTCAAAATTCTGCTCACTGGTCTGCATACTGTTGAAGCCCGTAAATGTCGGGATACACCTTTACCTTGCTAAGCATCATTCTCTGAGTATAGTCTATCATTTTAAGTGAAATTACTTGCAAAAGTAAGCTATCCTAGTTAATTAGATATGCCCAAAAGCATTTTACTCAATTGCTAGCAGAGAGGGAGTACTGTTCATTTATTTGAGCAGGTGTGATGAC
>CM035406.1:152055328-152067828 GCA_020310875.1 Ceratopteris richardii | reverse complement strand
ATATATATATATATATATATATATATATATATATATATATATATATATATACACATACACACACACATATATACATACATACATACATACATATATATATATATATATATATATATATATATATATATATATATATATATATATATATATATATATATATATATATATATATATATATATATATATACACACATACACACACACATATATACATACATACATACATACATACATACATACATACATACATATATTTATATATATATAATGTCCATAGTCAAGATAGTTCTTTTTCTTGCTGCATTTTTTGGTTGGAATGTATATCAGTTAGATATCAAGCCAGCTTTCCTTAATATTGATCTTCATGAAGATGTTTACGTTCCGCAATCAAAAGGTTTTGATGTTGACGATGTTGGTATTTTACATTATTACCATCACATTCAATTTAATTTAAGGTATAATTACATCTATATGAGACAACAAAAATACGTTGAGAAACTATTAGAAAGGTTTGAAATTTCATATTGTAAAACTATGCACACAACTATGGATGTTAATGTGTCATTATAAGTAGTGCAGATTCAAAACCTTATGATCCTACTTTATATAGTCAAGGAGTTGGATGCTTTATCTATCTATGTGATACGCGTCCAAACATTCAGTTTTCACTTTTTCAAGTATCAAAATTCATTCATAAACCTCTCAAAATTCATTGGAAAGCAATTAAACGAATTTTCATATATTTGAAAGGAGGTTGTGAATTAGGTAAGAGTATTTCCAATGTTGTTGCATTTTATACTTCAAGGTTCTGCAGATTTTGATTGGAAAGGTGACAAAGACACAAGAAGAAGTGCAAGTGACTATTGTTTTTATGTTAGAGAATGCCTCATCTCATGGCTTTTTAAGAAACATCCGGCAATGGTTACATTTTCAATCGAAGCAAAGAATAAGGCTGACCTTACAGCTACACTTGAAGTTATTTTGTTGCAAAAAATTCTTAGTTATCTTAAAGTTCATGTTTATCTTCCTATGCATATATTTTGAGATAATCAAAGTGTTATTGCTATTGCAAATAATCATGTTCATCATGCAAGGACAAAGCATATTGAAGTACATTATCATTTCATTCGAGAACATATACCTAAAAAGCACATTGAGGTAGCTTATGTACCTACAAGTGAGTGCAAGATATATCTACCATAGTATTATCCAGAGACAGACATCAAAAGTTATGCAGATTATTGTTATGACACTGAGGGGGGAATTATTGAAAACCAACGTTAGAACGTTCACAAATTGCCAAAATTCTAGCAACCCTGATTTTTGGACTTAGTCAAATTTTGGTCAAAGATTGTCAAACATCATATTGCCTCATTACATACTAGTTTCTAAGGGCTTTCTAATGGTATATAACATTGCACCACTAGGCACCGAAAAGTTTGCCAAAAGTCAAACCCTAATTCTAATCATCAATATGCTTTTTATCATATCTTGATCAATGGTCTAGTTTTAACCAATTAAAAAGCACAAGACCAGTTGTCTTAATTCAATCAACCAAACACCAAAAATTAAAAAGCAAAATCAGGAAAAATAAAGAAAAAAGCCGCTCAAAAATTAAGGGAGTAAATTTTAGGGAGGCTTTTTTTTAGCTTAATACAAGGTGTCAATGGTCACATAAATCAAATGGTGGATCGTTATCAAATGACTCATCATCACCGTCATCACCACCACCATCAGTTCCATCGCCCGCCCACCCACCCCAACACCCACCCTCAAGCCCCACCATCTACCGCCACTACCAGAGCCAATGCAACCACCACCACCCGCTGCAAGCATAATTGCTACTACGATCCATAGTGTAAAAAAATCGTGAATTATTGCGTCTAAATAAAATTCGAAAAATTTTGGTGCAAATTAATTCGTCATAACGGATTTTATCTCCTTTGGGACGATTTTTTTAGGTATTAAGATAATATGATTCATCTCGTTATTTTGAAGTTCGTGAAACATGAAATTTATCAAAGTCGAGCATGAAAGCTTCTATGTTCTTTCTCATTGCAACATGAAGGATTTATGTTTGATATATATAAACTTTATATGTAAAAAAATAAAATTCTCTCCAAATGGATAAAATTCCCAAATTTTATTTCGAGTTTAAACGAACTAAACTAATCAAACGATTAATTCCCAAATTGATTCTCTTGTTAGTACTATGCTACCATCATAGGTGAGTCAACCTCCTTAAACATGGGGGTTCCAACTTCCAATTGTAGGCTTACTTATAAATTAATGTAAAATATTTGCGTTCTTTAACCTAAAAATAAAGTTCATACAAATTGTTCGCGAATTAATTCACTAGGACGAATTTTTTGCATTTTTTCTGAAAATTTTCGCCGGCCATTGTTACCTAATGGCTGTTATTTTGGAAAGTGTGCCATTTCAGTCCTCTTCAGCCAGCTGTTGCGAGCATCTCTATTGTCCAGCCTGCTCCCTTCCGAGCTCAGAGTTCCACATGCACATTGCACACCTATCTAGCATCCTCAAGGCTCAAGGTCAGTCTTTGTAGAAGATTGAAGTCTAGAGACACAGAGCCCTCAGTTTGGGAAGATAGAGAGAAAGAGAAAGAGAAAGAGAAAGAGAGAGAGAGAGAGAGAGAGAGAGACCCTCAAGTTTGAGCTCCATTATCCATATCATTATATCATTGAATCATGGGTAGAACTCTCGCATCCGAGCTTCGATCTCATGTGAAGATGACGAACATTGGACCCAATACTTGGCAGTGCAAGTATTATAAAGGGGTTTATGTTGGTAGTGCTTCACATATCAAAGCACACCTATCAGAACTACAAGGTGGGGGCATTGGAAAATGCCACTCCATGCCTCAAAATGCCTTTGAAGACTTGACCACAAAGATGCATATGAATCAAGGTGTAGGAAGTATGGGTTCTCTATCCCATTCCTCAAGTGGACCTGAAGATCAAGCACCAGAGATTCACATTGATGAGTCCTCTGTAAGACCTTCAAAAAGAGCTGAAAGTGCAAGCTCTAGTGCATGTCCTATGGTATAGCTAGGGTCCGTGAGACCAATGTGTTTGCAAGAGGTAGTGTGAAAGCCTCTTTGCAAAAACAAGCAATGGAAGAAGCTACTAAAGAAATATCTAAACTATTTATCTTGTGTGGCTTACCATCCAATGTTGCAAACACAACTATGTGGAAGAGGGTTGTGAGAGCAGCGAGCCACATAGGTGCTTCTAAGAGGGACCCTCATGTGACATGCTACGCACTAAAGCATTGAATATACAAAAGAATGCAGTGGAAACAGAATTGTTATCCTTATGCTCCACTTGGGAGAAATATGGATGCTCCATATTGTGTGATAGGTGGTCTGATATACGCAAGAGAAATGTGTATACATTCTTGTCTCCTCTTACAAGGGGGCAATGTTCTTGCTTGCCATTCCTGCACATGTGTCATGCACCTTGGACGATTGTCACCGGTGAATTCATATACTCCCATGTGAAAAAAGCTATAGAAGATGTTGGGAGTAAGAATGTCATGCAAGTGGTTACAGATAATGCATCTAATCGGGTGGCCATGGGACGCATGCTAGAGGATGAGTTCCCTAAAATTACATGGACTCCTTGTGCTAGTCATAGTCTAGATCTTTTAATGGAAGACATTAGCGCCATGAAATGGGTGAAGTCCATCCTTAAGAAGGCCAGATTCATTATAAGATTTGTGACCTCTCGGCCTAAAGTCCAAAATATTTTGTGCACATTCAAACCTTAAGCTCCAAAAGCCTTCCATGACTCGATTTCGCTATATGTTCATAGCCCTAGATAGAGTGCTTCCAATGAGAGGGAAGGGCTACTTCCAAGAGTTGTCTCAGAGAAATGGTATCACTTACCAGTTATAAAACCATTATATACACATTTTTCAGCATTGGTTATGGGAGATGATGCCTTTTGGACAAAGGCAGAGATACTTATTGGAGCTCTTCACCCTCTTTATTATGTTCTTTGTAGCCTCTTTATTCTGTTATTTGTATTGTGGATATGGAGGGGAGAACGCTTGGACTTCTATACGAATACATTCGTCATATACAAGGATGCATCAGAAACATTGGTGGACTCTCAGAGATTGAGTGAGTATTTATGACTTCGGAATTTTTAATTTTACATATTTTCGCATTTACTTTTGACTCTTGAGTTAGATTCTAATCCAATGTCTGTCTATTTTTTCACATTAATTTTTAGGAAATGTGAGTTATGTGATGCAGTGCAAAGCAGATAGGAATGGTTTCACAAACCAATCCATCATGTTGCTCATGTACTCCATCCATTGTGGAGATCTGAGGAGCAAAATGTTGACGAAGCCTTAGAAGTTAGAAGATAGTTGGATAGAGTATGTGAAGCATTGGATATAGGGGGATCTAGGCCTCCAATCACAGTTGGAGAGTGAGCGGTTGCAATTCCATTGCATGGAACAATACTTTGGGAAGCCCACTACATGATTACGAGAGAACCATGTTACTCCTCTAACTTGGTGGGAGAAATATGGAGTAGGCACTCCTCTATTGGTGAATAGATTGTAATTTGTACTACTTAGTACTTAGATAATAGAGGCTAGTACTTTCGACTTTGAACTAATACTTTATCAAATTATCATGAAGTGCCATGACTCATTCAAAATTGTTTTTTGTTGTTTTGTACGATGTAGAGAAAGTTGGCACTCTACATATTATCACAAGATTGTAGCATTGGACCCGCTGAACGGAATTGGAGTACATGGGCAAAAAAGAGCAACAGATTGAGTCCTTCACAACTTGAGAAGTTGATGTATACACACTACAATCTCAAGTTGTTGCAGAGCAAAGGGAGTCATATTGCACCTCTACACGTAACTTGAAGTATATTGATAAATTTCAAGAATCAATTTGCAATGCTTCAAGCTTACAAGTTATTATTTCTTTGAAGTTAGTACTTACAAGTTGATTGTTTATGTAGGTTAATGTTGACACCATCGACACTAGAGAGATTAAAGATATCTCTCACATCCCACAGGAAGAGAAAGATATCTTTACCATGTTATTTAAAGAGTCTCAACAATTTGTGAGACAAAGATGCAGGAGTGCAAGATCTAGTGATAGACAAGGTACCTTGAAACTTGAAATTACCAATTACGCTTCATAAGTTTATAAGTTATATTGTTCCTAATCCATTGTAAATTTGTATATTGCAACAGATCTTGATCAGTCATCTACAAGTCGAAGGCCTTTGAAGATTACTTCTCGATGAGGTAGACGAGGGCATGGAGCACGTGGAAAGTTATATTGTTCCTAATCCATTGTAAATTTGTATATTGCAACAGATCTTGATCAGTCATCTACAAGTCGAAGGCCTTTGAAGATTACTTCTCGATGAGGTAGACGAGGGCATGGAGCACGTGGACTCCATGCTAGTAGCAAGAGGACCCAAAGGTGGAGGAAGCTCCACTTGATGATTGGAAGGAGGATCAACATCATCTAGCAATGATGATGATCATGATTTACGAGCTATATCTTGGAAATCGAGAGAGGACTATAACACTGACACTTCATCGTGGGCTAGTTCTTTTGATGAGGATCTCATAGATGATTATGTTGACTCTTGATTTTTTGAGTCTTCTGTATTGATCTCTTGACTCTTGAGATACATCAAGACTCACATGAGGCATGACAGATTTTCATATATGATGTATTATCACTTTCATGATGATGTAGCCTATATGTTATCTATAGCACGCTGCACTTACTCATTGTTGACTTATGATGTATCATTTTTGCTACATGTATCATGTATGATGTTTGCAGCTTACTAATCAATGCCATGAGTCATGATTCTATGATGTAATGTGTTATAACTTATAAGTTATGTGTGGTGACTACTTATTGGTTAAAACTTAATGATGAATCATGATGTCTTAGATTATTGTCTAATGTCGATTTAGGATTTGATGCCTCATGTTGTATGATGTATCCAAGGCAGTCCGATGCATTCGGTGCCTTCGATTCGATGCACATAAGGTGCGAGGACTGAATGGTATAGGAAGGTAAGGTGCATCGTTACAAATACATATAAATTCATAAGAATCTAATATATAGTATATACATATATATTATGCATATTAAAAGTTAAAACTTACAAGTAACAAATCACAACCATAATCCATTAATGAAGTTTGAACCATTCAACCATGTGACATAAATCATAAATGATCAAACACAATATAGTCAAGGCCCGAGGGAAAAAATTCATGAGCTATGATAAATCATAAATGATAAATATGAAATCAGAAACACTGTCCGGTGTCCAATGTCAAAAAGTATGAATCCAAAAAGTAACATGATACATCATACATTTGACATCAATGATAGTAGTACATACATGGTAAGATGGATCTAAACATCTACAAAAAAGTTTAAATCATCATGTGTAATGTCATATATGTGAACACTAAACAGTGATATTAATATGTCAGATACATCAATGATCATAGTGGTAAGTGCCAAGTGGGCATGACTCATGAGTCTATATCTACTATCTACTCTAGATCATCTGTGCCAAAGGACTCATCTCATGATGAAAGATAAATATCGTCTCTAGGAATGACATTCCCTTCATCATCATACTCTGGATCCACAATAGGAACCATCTCTGCAAACCCATGATCCTCTTGTGCATCCTTGACAATGCTCTCGAGCAGAGCCTCTAACACCATGGACCGGCCTCGATGTGGGAGACGCATCTTGTGTCTCCTAGTATAAATCGGTGACATGCTCGCAGATGGACCCCGCTCCTCATGTGGATCACTCTGACGCCATGCAGTAGCACGGGATCGTGCTCTCATAACCATCCTATCAGTGCTCTCAAGCTCTGCATGAAGCATCCTGTAAACCTGATCCTGCTCATCATCAATGGATGCTTCTATGCTTTCCTATGATGTGAAAGCACTCTCAAAATCAATAGGTGAAGTATGAAAAAAAAAACACAATAAATTTTAAAAATATTATAATTTATCACATAAAAATAAGTTAACAAATATTTACACAAATTTTAATTATCAAAATTATTACCTGCCTCGGACCTTTAAGAGATCGTAATGACATAAAAGTCATAAATTGGCCTTACAAAAGACCACACAACGCAACTGCTCCACACTCAAACAATTATGGAGCTTGGTATGCACGAAGGAGAATGCACTCCAATAAATTTCAACATATGGTATACCTGTGACAAGACCCTGAGCGCGTATGGAGCAATCGTAAGGTGACATTAACCGTAATGATTCCACCACTTATGAGGTCGAGATGTGACATCTGGCCACAATGAGGTGGATCTAGCATAGGCAATACCAACATTGCTCATATAGGCTGAAAAATCACTATCAAATGCCTCCTACTAATCAGGACTCATAATGCACTCCATGTATAAGTCCTTCATATGTTGCATGTGTGGTTGTGACCATAAACGTGGACCCTTAAAGTAAGGGTGTAAAAGTGTTGCAAAACTATGAATCGGTCGTGATAAAAACTGCCATCGAGACTCCACTAACTCCATCACATCACGATGTCTACATTAAAAAATTATAAAAATAAAAACCCATCATACAATCATCAACGTAATCACAAATAAATTATTAATCATCAAAGTAGTCACAATGGGCTCTAGAAGTTTCTCGATGGGCTTGATCATCTAATGGGCTCTATTCTCACAAGTCTTAATCATCTAATGGGCTCTAGAAGTTTCTCGATTCTTTCTTTCTCTTCTATGAGAATAGAGGTACGCAACTGCTTGTAATCAACCCTATGCCACTCATCACAAGGGCATACTTGAGCTATTGCTTTTACCACTCTCTTCCATGCATATTTGCAAACAACATTAAAAGGAACATTGCACTCGAGCATGCAACGCTCTATGTAAGCTACTCTTTGGCATTGCTTCTGCAAGCCACTGGATATGTAAGAGGATTGCGATGCTTTGAATCTTTGAGATGATTGTCCTTCCAATGGAATAGACTCTTCATTCTCATCATGTTGAGATGAGGTCCAACTTCCAATGTGCTAGCATTAAGTCCTATATTCTCAATTTCTTCTAGTATATCTTCAGAAGCTCCAATGAATTCACGATAACGAACTACTTTAGCATATTGAGCAAGCTTATACTCTTTGCGCACAACTTCTGCAACCTCTTGTGGGACTTGTATACACCCAACAATGCCCAATCCTCCTAGTCCAGATACATGTCGGATAAGACGTGTAGTTTTGGTACCAACGGACTTACCAGAATATCACATCCATCTCCTTGTACTAGAACCACATCCAATACTATTCACCAACTCATTATTAGTGGTATGGATAGTCCATAAAGGTCAAATACCACGAGGCATGATGATATATGTGAGATTCCGATTCACGTACGCCATGACATGGAGATACGGAGACGTCAGCTTGCGCACCCCTGTCGATCTAGACATTCAGAGCATTTTGAGGATCGCCATGATGCCTTACCCACCGATGCATTATATTCTACACCCACTCCAAGCATTTAGAGGGTTGTGATACCATCGAGCCTCCCATCCCTATGCATAGTATCAGACCCATTGAGCATATAGAGTGCATACCCGTAGCACCCCACACCCTTGAGGCCACTTATTGTCCACTCATTTTATACCCGTCTTTTGTACTCACTCTTTATTTTCCTTTTGGGATCACAGTGGATTGGATCATACTGATGTATATGTTTTGTCTCATAGGCCGATTTTGGCCTCTAATAGACGTTAAAAAGTCTTTCTTTCTTTCTTTCTTTCTCTCTCTCTCTCTCTCTCTCTCTCTCTCTCTCTCTCTCTCTCTCTCTCTCTCTCTCTCTCTCTCTCTCTCTCTCTCTCTCTCTCTCTCTCTCTCTCTCTCTCTCTCTCTCTCTCTCTCTCTCTCTCTCTCTCTCTCTCTCTCTCTCTCTCTCTCTCTCTCTCTCTCTCTCTCTCGACTCGAACTGGTCATTGATATGATGAGGAAAGGGTTACGATGATGGCTGATTTGATGAAGGAGCAAGGTAGGAGGCAAGGCCGAAGCTAAGTGCTGCAAAGGCTCAAGCGAAGGGCAATGGAAATTCGCGCAAAACTCAAGTGAAGATTGAACTTTGAATCGATTATGAATCAGATCATGAGGGAATTTTTTAAATCATGTAATGGTGAATTTTTGGCACCGAATGGCACCGAACGCACCAAACTCTATGAACCTAAAAAAAATGCGCTCCTACGCACCGAATCTACGTTGGATGTATCTTACATGTGATTGAGATATATATACACTTTACATATAAAAAACTAAAATCCCCTTCCGATGGATAAGATTCCTGAATTTTATTTTCCATCCAAATGTACTAAACGAATTAATCGAATAATTCTCAAACAGGAGATATGTGTGTCCAAGATCCTTCATGCTAACAAGACAAAGTACAAGCCATACTCACAAACATGAAAATGATAGGCACGGAATTCGCCTCCCACCCATATAGCCAAACAATATATACCAAAATGAATCCAAGCAAACCCCAAATTCACCCTGGAACGAAAATGCAAGTATAAGCTCATGGTAGTCAACCACAAGACAATATAGCATGTCAGCTCCATTATGCATAGTATCGACAATATTGTGACATCCCCTATAATGTCATTAGTGCCTAATAGTGGGTATGGAACTAAAAATGAATGCATGCTCACACACGCACCCTACACATACCACGAGCATGAACTCATAAGGAGCACATCAAACTGAGGTTGATTTATATTATGCCTCCTACTATCACTATGGTCATGTATGTATGTATCATGGACTTGATGAATGGGCTCCTCATTAAGTCAAGTGTAGGGATGGGTTTTTTTAGAGCTTCAAAAGATATGAAGCTCAGAAATGTAGTTCCCATTCCAAGTCATTTCCTATGGGTATTATTTATAAGACTCACTCAAGGAGCTAGACCCGTTCATACTAGTTGGACCTTTTTCACTTCGTTGGAGTCTAGACATATCTCCAAGCATCCACCTAGATGTCCTAAGTGAAGACATAAGACGCCCCCCCCCCTTATTTTCAATTGTTGTCCTGAACAATTTCTTGAGGTAATAAAACTAGGAAGCTCTCTCTTACTGAACCTAATTGACTCCTCACTACCCAAAGGTACACATACATACCAACCAAGAGACCACAAAGTCTCCAATGCTAGTTAGGATAAAAGATGGCAAGAGCTTGTGTGATCATCAAGTTTTATGAGACACGCCACTTGGTTTGGTGAACCCTAAGCATTTCATGCAAATCCTCATTCAGTCACACCTAGGTAGAGTAGATAGTTGCCTCATCATTTATGATTTTATCATTACATTATCCCTTTCATATTTTGAAGCCAATATCCGTACCATTCATTTTGGAATAGGCAATGGTGTGTACATAATCTCTAGCCTCCATGTGCAAGTCTCTTGATCAAAATCTGACATTATGGTTTTCCTTAATGAAAACCCTCTTATATGGTATATTGTAAATTCATCACCATTGTCTTTCTCTTCTTGTTGCACCTCGATGCTTGTTAATCAAGAGTGAGAGCAACCTTTGTGCCAATACATCTCTATATGCATTGACTAACCTTTAAGTGCTAGCAAATAATCCATTTGTTTGTGGCCTTTTAGTATAAGGTCATGTTTTTTCCTTTCACTATTGTGGTCCTCTTTTCATCAAACACTTCTACTGAATTCCTTGTTCTTAATTGTGAGGCCTCATCTTCCACTAGTAAACATGCTTCACTAAGCTCATCCCCAAATATAAATCATGTTCATGTTTATGTTAAAATTGATTATGGGATCACATAAAGGACTTTTACAAGAGCTTACAACCTCTTTATCTTCTTCCAATGAAATGAATGTCCAAAAATCCCACCCAAACCAAAATTGCATCATCAATTCATCTTTAATAATGGAAGAAGCATTGTCACTTGATCATATGTAATAGTTGGTTCAACATCATATCAGCATAACATGACAAAATGAAGGTCCAAAAATCACACCCAAACCAAAATTACATCATCAATTCATCTTTAATAATGATCATATGTATTAATTAGTTAAACATCATATCAACATATCATGACAAATTTATCCTTAGCCTTCATGTCCTTACTGCAATGCTTCCAACAAAACTTGGTTGCCATAGACTATGGCCTCATTGATCGTAAGCTTGAAGCTTCTACCCAACCTATGAGAAACTTCCACTCTAATGGGTGTGGGAGTAAGCGCAACTTGCGCATCAATAGTGACACCTAGTTATAAGGTTTGCATAAGTTGGCTAGACCGTAGGTCATCGTCAACTTATGTTTTTGGAAGTTCCATGGATAATCCACACTTGGTGAAATCTCATGGCCACGTGAGCTCATGTAAGAACAGAATAGATGAATGACCTCCATGGAAATATGCTCCCCATCAAAGATCATGTGAAATCCAACTCCAAGAAGTGGTATAAGGGCCAAGATTCTATCAAATCGAGTTCTTCTACCCTATGAGGAGACAAACCCTCATGAGAATAAAATGAGCCTAGTTGTATCCAAAAGGAGAGCCTACTTCTACCTGAAAGCAAACTTAACTACTCGCCTCCAAATGGGTGGGCCTCGTTGTACCCAATGATGTACCCTTGAGGATGTATACATAAAAGAGCTTAAATATATCAAAAGCTAAACAAAGGTTAAGAGAAAGGCATTCAACTATAAACTTGCCTTGAAGAGAGAATGTTGGAATAAACTCAACTGGTGGATCAAGAATGGCACCTAGCTATGAGACTTGCATAAGTTGATCAGACCATAGGTCACTATCACACCTTAAAGTTCTGGAGGTCACATGGATAGTCAAGCTTGTGGGATCCAACTCCAACAATTGGTGCTTTTTCTAAGAGACAAGATCCACAATGTGTTAACCCCTATATCCTCAAACCATGATTTTACATTAGCTATCAATTCATTGTTTTACTTGTGTAACGCATCAACAAGGATCCTCTTTAGGGATTCGTGCATATGTATCGCATCCCCATTCATAAGTTCTCCAAATACAACCGATTATGATATTTGCCAATTGAACCACCAGTAGGCATAACCATCTTTTAACAAAGAAATCAAGGTTGATGGAAGAAAATACTAAACAGCCGGATGAAGTACTTGGAACAGGTACATGTAGTGTTCTATTTGACATTCCCTTAACAATTATCTTTCGCTTTAGTGCATACATAAATGCATATACTTTATAAGTATTCACATTCATACCACTCTATTTTTTATTCCATTTGTTTTCCATCCCATTATGAATAATAATCCATCTTTTATATCAAAATTGAATCACAATCCATCTTCTATATTTTTAATGACATAGCTTTTATATTATAAAACTTTCTCTATGATGTTGATGAACTCATGGAATGATAAACCATGAAACTA
>CM035406.1:152000328-152047828 GCA_020310875.1 Ceratopteris richardii | reverse complement strand
ACTGAAAAGAACTTGCTCTTTCTTTCTGCCATGTATGTTTTGTGTATGCATTGTTGCCTTCTTTAAGGAACCCTAATTTGAAATCCTTCCGTAAACAAGAAAAGGTATTCCAAATTTACATCACAAACACTACTTCCAATCAAATTTAATGATTACTATTCTTCTTTTTTCAGAAGTGTATGAGAATTTGAGTCCATCATCTTCAGGATTTTCACTCCCAGTACTTGCACCTGTTATGATTTATTCTCACAAACATTCTACTAGACTCAATATGCATTTACGTCTTCATTATCCTTGAAAGCACAGGTAATCTCTTTATAACAATGCATTGCTTCTAAGGGTGTACCCGCCATGCAAGGTAGACATGTAACCAACGCCCCACCTTAATAAGTTACATAATTGTCCAAAAATTTCCCGTGGAATTCAAGTAGCCATTCACCCTGTGCAGCACTGAACGCAAAAATGCAAAACAGTGGCCGTGGGAACTCACTTTGGCAGCAAGTTTGGGATCCTCATCGGCTCGTTTCGGTTTTGGTTGCACCGATTGATGCAAGCTCTGCACATACTTCTGCACGTTTTTGCTCTTATTTTTGTTCTTCAATCCAAAGGTCTTATCTTCTACCAGCTTCTGCTTTTTGGCGAGGTCGGCTTTCTGCTTCTCCTTGGCTGCCTTGGTACCACTTGGTTTAGGGGGCATTGTATATGAGTTGAGCGTTACACAGATAAAAGAAGTTCGGGAGAGGACGAAGAAAAGGGCACAGAGACGACAAGCCTGTGTGTTGGTTTGTCGGATTTGTCAGGAGGTGGGTTTGCGTTGGAAATGGGACTGCCTCGCGAGCAGGAGCGCGTGCTTTCCCTGTCTCTCCCGCTCTCTCTCATCTACACACCCGAACTTTATAATGGAAAACTCCCTTATGTTTTATTTAGTCAACTTCAATGCGAGAGAACGATTAACAGGCCACCCCTTAGCTACATGTTTTGATGAATGTTTGAACATATTTTGTTTGTAATGTTGTAATGAATGTTTCAACATATTTTTGGTTCTAACGGTACTCAAGATTAACAAACAAGCTTTCATTCAAAGAGAGAAAAATTGTATATTGTGTTTTGAAAGTTTGTATTTAGAGTTATTTTTGTTGTGATAAAATGAGTTGTGTTTCTTTTGAAGACAATCAAGTTTTCAAACCTCTTCGAATACTTATGGGATTTGAGGTAACCATGTAATAAAGCTGAGATTGGAATATGGATGGTTTTAGGAAAAGCATATATAGGTGGTACTATATGCACTTAATCCCTTATCTAAATTCTTTGTTTTGAGTCATTATATCCCTATCAAATTTAATCTGTTTTTTGTCTTGATGGTTAGCAAGCAAAGCTCAAATTAACCAAGATGTCTCTTTGCTTGGGAGATTTCTTTGGAGGGGAGATAAAATTGGTCACAACTTTAGAAGAATCTCTTGGAAAAATTGTTGTTAAAAATAATAAAAACGGGGGTCTAGGAATCTTAGAAATATCTAGAATGGTTGTTAAAATTGTTGTTGAATAGATATCCAATGTATTTCCTACAAAATTTTTCACCTTTGCTTAAAAAAGGGCATTCTTATAAACTTTGCATGTAGGGCTACAAAGCTTGGAGGATTTTAATTTTATCACACATCATCTCCTCCATAGTTCCTATATAGCAATCTAGGATCCGGCTCCTTGTAGGTTACAAAATGCATGGATGGGTAACAGATACAACACTAGTCTCCTTTGTTGGATTTAGGGTACCAACAATGCACATAAACAACTTGAGGAACAAGAAGAAGCTTTGGATCACAACACACAATGCATTATTGAGTGTGAATGTACTAAGATAAATAGTATGTTAGGAAGCCCAAGGAAAAATCTTTTAAAGAGGGAAAAAGATACCTCAATCCCCTAAAGTCTTTTCACACACATTTCTGCCAAAATATACTAACAAATCCATAGGAGTGATGTAATGTACAAAGATTTAGCACTCATGGATAAGGAATGCCGAGATATTGGATTGAGATTAACCCACAAAAGGAGGTAAGCCAAAAGCTTTGTTAAAGATTCATCACTCATGGGTAAGGAAATGCAAGGATATTGTATTGACATTAACCCACAAAAGGAAGTAAGCCAAAAGCTTTGTGAAAAGCTTCCAACTTCTCAAGAGACAGAGCCTTTATGAAAAGTTCTAAAACATTGTCTTGTTTGGCACAAAAGCCGAATTGATATTTCCAATAGAGAGCTTCTCCCTTGCATGATTATAATGCATCTCAACATGCTTAGTGCAAGCATGGAGCACTGGGTTCCTTCCAAGTGTGGGTGCTCTCTAATTGTCAACTTCTTAGATCTCCTTGCACCACCTTGAAAGAAATAGCATTGCATGTTATGCAAAATGAAGCCCTCACATACATGTTTAAAAGGTTCCTCAATTTTATGCAAAGAGACAACATATCAAAAATTTTGAAATCGTAGAAAGCTATCAAAATTTAGATAATCGAAACATGCATGCCAAAGTTTTGCATTTGAGATGGCATAAAAATCTTCAACTACACATGCATAATCATCCATAGAGTTGCCAAGATTTGTGATCTTAAACATCCCACAACATAGCATGCCAAATGAAATAATTTTGTCACCATCAAAGACATCATGATTTGTACACATGTCATCAAAAAACTTGATTATAAGTCCAAGTCTGGCTAGTGTTGATACTATAACAAATTATTCTTCATCCTTGGCATTTATAAAGCATTTAATAATGTGGATGTACTTCCATCAATAGTAGTAATGATGTTATAGACTAGGACCACTAGGGTGGTTGGAAATTGACTGATTGTGGCCACTTGAAGTAGTAGGTGAGCCACACGTGCTAGTTACGGGCTAAGAACTTGATTATAGGAGGAGATCATCAATTAGAAGATAGAAGAAAAGGGTTGATGAGGCGAGGTAGAGAATCCCAATTCTCATGTCACATGGTGTTATTCTAGTTGGGAGTCATCATCTATGAAAGGTTATCCATCATGTGGCGTCTGAAAAGGTTTGTAGAGCCTAGAATATAGACAGTGATTTAAAACACTGCCCCAACCTCCCCCATGCATGCACTACACCCCAGAAAGGAGGAGGAGGCCAATGAGAGAAAGAGTTCACATACCCTGAGCCCACAAGGAAAGAGGAGGTGAAGGGCAACAATCATGTTATGCCCTTGATTTGAACCAAAAAAGGGATAAAATTATGTTTTCTTCCTTATAATCCACACACGAACATAGGTTAGACATATCATTCACATGATTCAAGGGAAAATTGCATGTAGGCACATGAATGGCAACCGAATACCTATACTTTCTCTCTTTTGAATGGACGAATATCTATGAGGGTGCCAACAAGATCTTGCTCACCCACGGCTACATGACTAATGTGGGAAGGAGCTTTGTGTTCATCTCCCATAAACTCTATCCAAGCGACAAAAAGTAAGACAAGAACCCTTGTCCAAAGGTTGTGAAGGAAAGAGGAAGATGGAAGAGAAAGAAGATGTTTTTTCAGGAACCAAAGATGTTTTTGTTACTAGCAACCACTTGAAATGAGTTTAATCTTAGCTAGATTTGAACTTAATATAAGCTTTATTTTTCAGGTTTTAGCTCTTTGCAATCTATTTAAAATTTTCCAAGAATGGCTTAAATTGTTTAAGTTGTGTAGGGCTTGTGTTTTGGACTTGTATATTAACGAAAACTCTACAAGCCTTTATGGGACCTTTAGAATGATGATTCCTATTGGAGATCAAGCTCCAACTTTAAGAGCTTATACTCATCAATCATTGATGTCAAGTGGAACTTCATAAAGGTAAGAAGGGGTTATGAATTTCAGCCATTTAACTAAAAAATGAGCTCTCTCAATTATCTAATTCAAATCTTACCAATCACACTTAGGTGTGATGAAGCCTACGAGATAGGAAAAGTGAGTGTAAAGATGCATCGAACTTTGAATTTGTCACCCCTCTTTGTTTTTAGTGTTCATTAGTGTTTGAATAAGGGAAGCAAGCAAGCCCCCATCCTGCTTTCGAGTCAACTTTGAGTAGCAATATCTCATAGGCTAGTTGACTTATTTTGTAGCACACTAGCTCTTAATTGAGAGCAATCTTTCTTCTACTTCTTGTACGCATTAATTGTAATTCTTAGTTTTTTTAAGCAATGTATTGTTTCCTAAAGTGATCTCAAGCGGAAGATCCAAACTCTACATAATTTCTAAGTAATTATAGCTTTAGTGCACAAGGGTACTTTGTGAGTGATTCACTAGAGGGCATCATCATGCATCATGTTGCTAGGGATTGAACCTTCTCCCAATAGTGGTACTAGAGCAATTTCAACCATCATAGCATGTCACAAGTAGTAAAGATCAACCTTTAGAGCAACCACAACCAATGGGGAGCTCAAAAGTGAAGAAATATCAACATCAAGCATCAAGGCATAATTTATTCTACACTCAAGCAAGGTTGCAGTTATGTTGATATATTTAGGTAGTGATGTGTGTGAACACACTAGGACCACCTGTGGCACTTTTTTTCCTCTTTAGGAGGTTTTTTTCCCCCGGCTTGTATATACGCCTATTGCCCTAATGGGCTACTTATCTTTGTACATTATCTAGTAATACATTAAGTATTGTGTGTTGTGCTCCAAGCTTCTTCTTCTTCTTCTTCCTTGTGTTGTTTGCGTGCTTCCGCAGATGTCTAACTCCAACAATTGGTATCAGAGCAGGTCACCACTTCATCTAGGGCATCATCAACACCTCTCCCATTGTAGTCTCAGAATCGCACAAATTATGAGCTCGTTTCGGCCTCCGAATGCACTATCATAGTGCTTGTGGAGGCTATTTCGTCTTTTTTGTGCCAAAGGTATATACCAGTTTTTGTTCGCCAGTTTAAGCTTCTCGAAGTCTGCTACAGGTCTAGCAGAATTCGTCTGGGCAGTTCTGTTCAACTTTTTGAGATACAGTCAATTTTCTACATCAAGGTATTTTAGTCACCGGCCATGGTTGAAAGCAGTGATGTATTTTGTATCATATCGCACTCGATTAGGCTCTCATAGTGCCTCTTTTGCATCAGATTTCTATGCTATGGCTGCATCTAGTCTCTGTGATGAGACTGAGCCTGTTTCGTTTGATGAAGCACAAAATTCAGAAAATTGGATGGCTGTTATGCAATCGGAATATGATGCTATAATGAAGAATGGTACTTGGTCTTTATGTGACTTTCCTCCTGGCAAGAAGGCCATTAGCACTAAGTGGGTATAAAAGCTGAAGCATAAACCTGATGGTACAGTTAACAGGTATAAGGCTAGGCTTGTTGCAAAGGGTTATGCATAGGAAAGAGGCATTGATTTTGATGAAACATTTGCACCTACATGCCGTATGACTACTATTCGGAGCATCTGTGCACTTGCAGCTCATCATGGTTGGAATGTACATCAGTTGGACATTGAAACTGCATTTCTGAATGGTGACTTGCATGAAGAAGTGTATGTTTTACCGCCCCATGGCTTTGTGCAAAAAGGGCATGAAAACCAGGTGTGCAGGTTAAAGAAGGCATTATATGGTTTAAAGCAAGAACCACGTGCTTGGTATGAGAAGATACATGCCTATATGATTGCACATGGTTTTGAGAACAGTCCAACTGAAAGCACCTTATATATTAAGCGTGCTAATGATGTACTTCTGATCATTGTGGTTTATGTTGATGACATGCTACTCATTGGTCCTCATGAGAGGCATATTGCTGATTTTAAGGCTGATTTGCATGCCTCATTTGAGATGTCTTGTTTGGGGCATTTGCATCACTATTTGGCCATTCAGTTTATGCACATTGATAGTGGAATGGCTTTGTGTCAAATGAAATATATTGACACATTATTGCAGCATTTTGGCCTTGAAGATTGTAAACCTATTACCAATCCTATGGAAACAGGTTTACAACTAAGTCTTCATGATGTTGGAGATGCATCTGATGTTGTTCTCTATCAACAGGCTATTGGATGCTTGATTTATTTATGCATTACTCGACCAGATATTCAGTTTGTTGTCTCATAGATGAGCAGGTTTATGCATTGCCAAGAGTCAAGCATTGGCAGGCAGTATCTTTCGCTACTTGTGTTATTTTTTACGATAGAGGAGGTATGCTCCTCAACTAAAGATTCAAGAACAAATGACTCATGGGTGTTAGATAGTGGTGCCTCTTGTCTCATGATGAGTAGAAAAAATCTTTCAATTCCTTATAGCCTCTAAAGGAACCCATCACAATAAAGATAGGCCACAATGCAAGATGTCATGCAGAGGGAAAAGGTATGATTTCTTTCATTAAATCTAATGAGGATACCAGAAATCTTTCAAGTGTATTGTATGTTCCATAAATCAAATGAAATCTTCTTTTAATAGCTTTTATAGTTGACCAAGGTCATGAAGTATCTTTTCCTAGTATAGGCGCTAAGATTACGGATAGTTGGGACTAGCATAATGAGGAACAACATGTATTAGTTGTCTACTCTTACAACCAAATGAGATGAAATGATCTAAATTTATGTATGTTCAACCTTGAAGCCATGCAAAGTTAAAAACTCTAATCTAGTGGACTATGCCTAACTAATAATATACATCATTATTAGGAATGCACATTGAGGGCTCATCTAGTGCTTTTAAAAAGAATATTATACATCAAAATGGGATTTATTAGAGAGTGATGATCATTTGTTTGGGAAAAATAATATGCTTCCAAGGCTTCTCTCCTTGGTTTCCATCTTCTTATTGAATCTCTTCAATGCTTCATGCGACACTCCCACCCTCCTAGTGTTTTTCCTCTATGACATACCCTTTTGGTATCTACCAACGGTGTAGTCCATTGTTATTGCAAGTGAGTTTCTTCATGAGGTGGGGAGTTGACCTCGTAATTATCCAATATTTTAGTGTGTCTTTGATCCTTTCAGTTGAAGACATGGGAGCTCAAGATACTAGATATGGGAGTTACATGTATTCTCAAGGTGAGTTGTATATCTTCTAAAGTAATCAATGATACCAACCTCCGTTCCACCTTTCAAGTGTTGGATGATGTGTTAGTTCAACCTTCAAGCTATAAAAGACTTCTTTCACCATATTTCAATTAGCATCAATCAATTTATAATGAGGATGAAATGATTTAGTTTTTATCCTAAAAATCCGAATGACATCAATATGCTCATATAGGCTATCTTTTACAAGGGCACAATGAAGATAGGACCTTGACAAATTGTTCTGAATAATTTGTGTCATGTTGTGCATGGGTTCGAAAGCATGGTGCCTATGCAAGGCCACATAATGCGCCCCTAGAAAATTGCATACTTCAATTGCAAATCAAAACAATATGGTTAAAAGAAAGGTACTTGAGAGTGTCCTAAAGTGGCTATTGATGTTAAGGATATTTTGATGTGGAAGTTCCACCATTGAATTGAAGAAAAGATCAACAAAAGATTTTTTGTGATCCACATTACTATTGATGCAAAAAGAATGAATAACATAAACAAAAAAGGTAAATGTGATTTGAATTTTTATTAAAGCTTGAGGGTGCGTGTGGTGTGGTGAAAAACATAAAATCAAAGGAATAAACTAAAAATTCTGCAAAATGTTTTCATGCGACATACCTTTGTTTCTTTCATAGTCCTTGTGTGAGATGAACTAAGGTGCACCTCCTTCCTTGTGTGACATTATGGTTCAAGGAAGGAGGTGCTTGAGCAAATTGGGCAAGGGCATGTTGATGATGATGCATCCTATTCTAAAAATTTGAAAGTGCAAACTTGGGTGCCAGTGAGATGGTTGATATGTGATTGATCCAAGTTACTCAATTGGTCGATTTCCTTGAGGTATTGAATGGAGGGTATCCTTGATGTTTTGCTTTGATGGTTGTGAATCCTTGGAAAGAGTTACCAAGAGATGTTGTAGTGTTGTTCCAACCAAGTCATCTATTGACTGTTTTTTGTTGTTTGACCTTGTCTTGGTGGAATAGGTCAAGGCTTCCATATCAGTAACTCTTTTGTTACTGTTTTGCTTATTGTTTTGTTCATGCCTCGAGTGGCCTTCTTAACCCATGGAGCCGTATTTCCCCAATTGATTGAGCCTTTTGAATCCATCATTTGGTAATCTTGCATTTTGGGGATCTCAATCTTGGCACTTAAGTTGTTGAGGCCTTGTGTGTTTGTCTTTTTGTTGGTTGGACCCTACTTTTGGATAATCTTGTTGTGCATTTATCCAATCATTGGGGACCCATACTTGTGTGGTGTATGCAAAGTCTGATTTTTGCTCTTTGACTCGATTCTTCTTAATTGACATTTCTTTCTTCTCCTCTCTCGTTTCCCAGTCGAAGATGGGGCCTTGCATGGAAGTGAGACTTTGCACATCCAAGCCAATATTTGTTGTCCTTCAAAGTAGAGATGATCACATAGAGTTCATATTATATTGGTGCCAACTAGTGTGTTAGAAGAGAATTTTTTATCTTCCCCCTCCTAGCTTATTCCTTGTGTGATAAGGGCCATGCCTTTGGTTTCCAAACATACTTTATTTTCAACCCTTGTTGTTTATGGTGATTCATTTATGCCTATGATATACGCTTCTAGTCACATTATTGTCCCTTGCAATCGCTTCATTATAGATACTATGATGGTGTTTAGTGCAACTCTAGTATCTATGAGGGAATCGACCACTATCCAATCCTTCCCACCCATTTTGATATTCAGATGTGGTTTCCTATCTATAAATATGTGGACTTTGGCCATTAAATGTTGATAGGTGGCTATAAGAATGGGCTCTATATGTCTCATTTGCATTCTCTCATCAGCTTGTTGTCTCCACTCCTTCCTCTTTTTAAATCATTCTAATGTCTGGGCTTGAGCTTCTTCTCTAATGTTTTCCCCCTCTAGCTTTCTTTTTTCAGCTCCTTGTAAACATTCTCTCTCTTTTGAGAGAGGTTCTAAAGACTTATTTAATTAGGTAAAATGTTACAATCAAGAGTGGCTAATTGCATTGCTCCCAGATATTCTATGGAGTACAAAGGGACCATACCCTCTCTTTTGTGATTTCTTTGCATGTCGTTTGAGTGTTTATATTAGAAGTAAGTTACATTCCTTGAGATATTTATGTTTGATATGCGCATCATAGTAAGTTTTCCATCGTCTTTTAGGAGCATAAATTCCCACCACTATTCTCAATCACATCTCTTGTAACTTTTCTAATTGGTCTCTTTGTTGTGAAAGTTCATGTCAAGTCCATGCATAGGATTGCACAACTCTCAATGTGGGGACTACAAAATATAGCGGTAAATGGGTTGATCCTTGTAAGCAACCATGTAGGCTCAAATTGCATTATGTAATTACTTATCCCGATTTGATTGATAATTATGACTCGGTTTGTAAGCATTGTACACAAGACTTTATTGGTGCTCTCATTTTTTTCATTAGCTTGGGGTGATATGGTGTGGTTTCTTATGCACCATTAGAAACTCATCTCTCAGGTTCTCTATTAGTTCATTTCTGAAATGAGTACCATGATGACTAACAATTTCTATAGGAAACCCAAATCTAGCGAAAACTTGTTCAAATTAGAATTTGGTAGTGGTTTGAGCATCACATCTTCTTGAGCTTTGATTCATACCCATTTGGTTGGGTAACGAGCGGTAACTATGATGAACTATACATGTGATCCACATGTAGGTGCATCAATGGGTCCAACAAAATCAATTCCCCATTTAGCGAATGCTCTATCTCCTATCTTAGATATTATGGGCATTTGATTTCTTCTAAAAGGATACTTATGTCTTTGTTTCGTATCGTATCTTTTCACATAGGGTTTTGCATCCATATGTAAATTAGGCCACCATAATCCAACAAATAAAATCATTTTTGCAACCCTCTTAGGTGAAAAGGGACCTTCTGCCATGCCAAACATGGTCCATTTCCAAAATAGGCAAATTTTCATTTTCATCTATGCATAACCTACAAACTTGTGTTAGCCTCTCTTGTATGATTGATTTCCTATCAAGGCATAGTTTTTGCTCTCCTCCTTTAATGACCTTTTATGAGTTGTAGTAATCCCTTGAGGAACAATTTGATCTTTCAAGAAATTCACAATTTCTTTACTCCACTCAGATGCTATTGTAACATGATACAAAGTAGCCTATTATGTTCGCTTTCTTAGTTGGCCTCTAAAAAATTTATCTATATAGTCACACATCTTTTCCATGGTTGATGAATACACTCGCAAACTTTGTAAAATTTGTAGCGTTAATCTAGAATGTGGATGGTGCATGACAATAAAACTCATGTGGGCTTGAGCAATTAGATTAGTCTTCTCTCCATAATCTACAAAACATGACAATATTCCATGTACATATTGATGGTAGATACTTAATGGAATGATGTGAACGTTTCTTGAATTAATCGTGGGCTTGGAACTTTTGGGTAGAGATCAATGCACTGATCCATATGTTAACATTTAGACCAAATATTGTGCCCATTATGAAACTAGTTCCAAGTTAAAGAGATAAGCGTCTATCAAGTAATCAAGCATTCCTCTTAGGGGCTCTCCATTTGTCACTCTAGATAGGTGATTGACCTTAATATCTACTATTCGCCATTGGACCCCTCGGTTGAAGAATGTACTTGACATCGCAACAAAGATGTTCATGAAAATTTTTGAGCTCATGGCGACTATCTTTAAAATATTATGCAATGTCAAGGCTGTGTAACTTTCAGCACTTGGCTTTAATACAGGTAATTTTGATTTGGTTTATGATATGAGCAAAACACCTTTAGTCAACACTATCTATGCTTGCCATGCATGCATCAAATACTTGCCCACATGCTACAACCAAACTTTTGAAGAAATGCTCTCCATGGGCTTTTGGTAGTATCATTTGGAGATATTCCTTGCATGGCCCACCCATCTACTACATCTTTTTTTAGTTGAACAAGCTCTCCATGCAGAATAGCTATGTATGCCACATCCAGAGGTTCCAAGCCAAGTTTATTGGGATCATTTAATGATAGATTTAGCATGCAGACTTTGAATTAAGGAACATGAACTAGCCACTTAGGTCGTTCAATATTACATACAACACCACCCAATACAAGGGTATGTTAGGGATGACAAACGTGAGAGAGGGGGAACTATTAACGATCAAGGAGGATTAACATGCCAAGGTAGCATGAGGCAAGGGAGTCAGAGAGAGCAAAGTCAAAGAGAAGGTCAAGAGGGCCAAGAAAACAAGGAAACCAATGAAGATTTGGCGAGTAGACCAATCAATTTTTCCAAATCAGGCATACAACAAATGGTGATTGTCATAACTACACTCCATTGTTAATCACGTTTTTGGTAGAATAGACTCTATTTTGTTCAAGTCAATGAATGCTTGAGCTTGAGCAATATTATACCAATCTATGTCTTGAATTTCATAATTTTCTAAGCCCGTTTTAGCCTTCAAATGAGCTAGAGATATAATTTTTAACTAGGCTTGACATTTGATCTAAACAGGGACAAAGCTACTCAAAAACCTATAAAAAGATGTACTTTTTTGGGTATCTAGTTTGATATTGAAGCAAAAATTGAGCAATGTAAACTTGTTTTGGATAATCAAAGATTCCATTGTTCTCTCTCTTTGTCTTGCCTTGTATGCACATGTGTGTACATGTGTGTGCATGTTAGTTTGCTTATCACTCATACATTTGTGTGTTCACTTGCTCATGGTCATCATACCACCCTCACATCTCCGTAGATTGACAATTACAAGGTGGATCTTCTCACATTGGTGCTTACCATTGTGCTATAGTGACACATTTCATTCCTTTACTTCCAACATATGCAGAAATAACTAGCTCTTCACATTGTTTGATTTCGAGGATTGTGAAAGCACACAAACATCCTCATAAAGAAGAAGAAGCTTGATGCACAACATTGAGTGCATTTACTAATTGAATGTACAAAGATAAGTAGCACATTAGGGTTATAAGCATATATACAAGCACATAAAAAAAAATTCTAAAGAGCAAGAAAATTGCCTAAAAAATCCTAAATGTTTTCAAACACATGACTATTGAAATATATCAACAAATCCCATCTAAGAGTAATGTGGTTAACAAAGAGTTTGCACTCATGTATAAGGAAGTTCCAAGCTAGAATGAAATCAATGCACAAAAGGAAGTAAGCCCAAAGATTTTCAAAAAGCTTTCAACTCCTTCCTAGGTACAACATTTTTGAAAAGGTTTGCAATATTATCTTGTGTGGGCACATAAGCCAAACTCATCTCTCTAGAAGAGAGGCTCTCCTTGACATAATGATAGTGCACCTCAATGTGCTTTGTTCTAGCACCGAGTCTCTCCATGTCACAATGATAACGTACCTCAATGTGCTTTGTGCAAGAATAATTCACCTCAATGTGCTTTGTGCGAGCATGATTCCTTATGATTTCCAATGCACTCTAACTATCACTAAAGATGATGATGGCAAAAGAGTGACCAATACCCAAATCAGCAAAAAGGCATGAGCCACAACAGCTCAATATTAGTTATGAAAGCCACCCTATAATCAACATCTAAACTAGAAGTGGCAAAAATAGGTGTAGGAAAAACTACTTGCATTCCTAAATTATTGAATGCATTGCATTCACCATCAAAGGGTGTTTGGGAGGCTAGGCACCTCTTATGGAAGTGGTCAATGTGAACAAGCTACAATTTATGAGTAGCTCAAACTAAACCATCTTTTGGAAAGGAGGAACGCTGCATCTTGCCCAAAATACAACCTTCACAGACATGTTTTTCAGGTGCCTCAAGTTTGGGGAAAGAGGACACCATTTCATATTTATGCAGCTGTAGCAAGCTAGAAAAACTCAAATGATCAAAGCATGCATGCCAAAGCTTTGCATCTGACATAGCTTGAGAATCATGTACTGCACATGCTAAATCATTCATAGGGTTTTCATAGTCTATGAACTTATATAGTCCATGACATAAAATGCCAAAAGCAATAATCATGTTGTCATTTGATATATCATGAATTGTACATTTTTCATCAACAAATTTCACAAACAAGCCAATCTTGGCTAATGCAAAAAGTGATAACAGATTTTTCTTGATCCCTGGCACAAATAAAGCATCCGACAAAGTGAAAGAAATACCATTGGTATTAGTCAGAATGATCTTACCAACTCCCATGATAAGATAAGAGGAGCATGTGATAGTATTCCTTGTAGGGGAGCCTCAAGTGAAGTGAAGAAATTGCGCATTCTTCATTCTTCACAAGATTAGCAGACTCTGTTTTTGGTGTAGGGGCCTCTGCAACAACCATTCAAACCTCTTTTTTCTTTGCCTCTTTTGTAGCCAATTTTGGATAGTTCTTTATGACATGATAATTTCCTTTACTGTACTTACAAAATAATTTCTACTTTTCTGATTTCTTCTCATCTTTGTCTTCAATCTTCAAATGTGCAACATTTGCAGATTTCTACTTACTAGTAGATGAGCTCCATTTACATTTGCCCTTCTGACTAGCTAGGAAAGCTTGATCTACAACATGCATAATGGACCTGTTCTGCATAGATCGATCTTCTTACAATAGAAAAAAAACTTACTTCTCAAATGACAAGGCATTTGGATTGCCTTTCATCATCAAATGAAGAGTAGAAGCAAAACTCTGATATGAATCACGAAGACCTTTATGAACGGTCTGCACAAGTGAGCTATCTAGTATAACTTCATTAGCAAAAATCAACTATTCTTTCAAGTCTTTGATCTTTGTTAGAAAATTGTCCATAGAATCACCTTCATTCATATGCTCACTCTCCAACTTTTTTCGAAGGTAAGCAACACGAGCCTCATTCCTAGCCTGGTACAATGTGATAAGTGTATCTCAAACATAATTAGCTGTTCTACAAGAGTGAATGTGAGGAATAATGACCCGTTTGACAAACAAGGCTATCAATGCATGTGCCGGACCATCTCTACCATCCCAATGAATTTGCTCTATAGTAGGTGGAGCAGAAACCGCAGCACAAATAGGAATTTGAAGACTCAAACTTGTATATATCTTTGGTACAAAAAGACAAAATAGCTTGCACAAGCGCTGTGATAGTGCGTTCGAAGACCGAAACGAGCTCAGATCATGAGTTTGGCACCACAGAGCGAAGCAGTTTTGATCTCCTAATCACTCTGAGTATGCTCACCAAATTTTGTGCGATTTTGAGACTATGATTGGAGGGGCGTTGAGGATGCCCTAGATGAAGCAATGACCTGCTCTGATACCAATTGTTGAAGTTAGACATCTGCGAAAGCATCCGAACAACACAAGGAAGAAGAAGAAGAAGCTTGGAGTACAACACACGATACTTGATGTTTTACCACTAGAATGTACAAAGATAAGTAACCCATTAAGGCTATAGGCATATATACAAGCCGAGGGAAAAAAGTGCCTCGGTGGTCCTAATGTGTTCACACACATCACTACCTAAATATATCAACATGGACAATCAAGTCCTCATCCAAATGAGGCAATTTCTCAACCTTTATAGGTTTCAAATAATGATATAGATTATTCCATTTCTAGTGAAGATTTACATGATGTACTTGTTGATGAGAGGGATAATATAGAGGAGGCAAAATTCTGCCTAAATGTTTCGTGAAAACCTTAAGCGATAGCAAATTAGATGTAGCTTTGGCATCTCTTACTCATTCATGCTCTCATAGTGCTTTCTTTGCATCAGATTCCTATGCAATGCTTGTCTCCAGATTTGTGATGAGAATGAACTTGTTTGTTTAAGCAGATATTTTTCTACTTGAGTGATATTTGATTGCTTTGATTTTTTTATCCCAAAGGGGATCATCAATTCCATATTTACATGCTTTTTCTGACTCGTACTAGGTTGGTTGCTATGACACTCATGTTTCCGCAAGTGATTTTTGATTCATGCTTGGTAGCTCATGTGTATCTTGGTTGAGCAAGAACCAACCTATTGTGGCCACCTCTATTTGTGAGGCTGAGTATAAGGCAACTTTCATAGCAATACTTGAGTGTGTGTGGCTCAGATACCTTTTGGTTGATAAGGGTGTTGGTCGATCTTTTGCCACCACCATTTTCATTGACACTCAAATCAACTTACAATGCAAGGAGTCCTGTGTTCCATGCTGGCACAAAGCACATTGAGATGCACTATCATTAGGTCAAGGAAAGGTTCTCTACTGGAGAGATGATTTTGACTTATGTGCCCACATAGGATAATGTTGTAGATATTTTCACAAAGGCTTCGCCTAGGGAGAAGTTTGAAGGTTTTGAAAAGATTTTGGCTTACTTCCTTTTGTGGATTGATCTATTTCCACATAGCTTGGCACTTCCTTACACATTGGTGCCAATTCCTTCTTGGCATCACTTCGAGGGGGATTTGTTGATATATTTTGATAGTGATTTGTGGGAAGACACTTACGACCACCAAGGTGCCTTTTTCCGTGAGCTTGTATATATCCTATAACCCTAACACATCACTTATCTTTGTACATATACTTGGTAATACATATTGTATTGTATTGTGCTCCAAGCTTCTTCTTCTTCCTTATATTGTTCATGTGCTTTCGTAGACCTCGAATTCCAACACTATTTGCCTTAGCTTTCATTATCTTGGCATACATACATAATTGAAGCCTAGGATAGAATCAATTGTTTATATGGTTCAATTACACATACAAAGATAATGCATACGAGCTTTGAATAGGCAAACATATAGGTCTTTAAAAGAAATAAATCATCTTAATGCAATTATTCATTGAAAAGGAAGATTGTATGTGCATTTTCTCTTGACAAGAGATGGTTTCAATGCACAAATTTAAGATCAAAGCCTTAACTTTTTCATGTCTTAAGTTTCCTCTTCATTACAAGCATTTCTATATGCACAAAAGTATATGCATTGGCATGAGGATGCATGAAAGTAGACTTGTGCACCAAAGGAGCATATGAACATGGAATACACAAATGTTAAAAGCAAAAGACTATTTAAATAATTGAAGGCATGAGAATACATGCATATAAATCCATGCATTTTCATAAACAACGTTTAGTTTTTATTTTCTTATGTGAAGGAAAAGGATAAGTGAGCAAGACATTTGGGAAGAAACAAAGCTAAGGTATTTTCAAAATGATGCTCGCTATATTTTGCTAGCTAAATACTTAGCGATTCCCTCTCAAAATGATGTTTAGGTACTTATTGACTTACTGAGTCAAGGAATGTCACTTGAAGTTATTCCCTTACCATAAAGATGGTAAAGAAGACAAAATAATTTGCATCCAAATATGTTTAAGTTCTTTGATGACTTAGAACGTTTTCAATGAAAAGCTTTTTGTTATGACATGGGCCCAATGTCATATATGCATTCACATAAAGAAGCTACAATTTCAATACTACTTCTAAGTACAAGAGATAGTTAGAGATGATTAAGTGAAAATATTCCAAAACTTTGAGATTTATTTCCCGCTTCATTCCATTAATGAAAATGGTGGAAGTGGAATTTGAGAAAATGAACTTAGATACATAATAGAGTACAAAAGTTCAACTTAAGCTTAGTTTCACCAATGGGAATAGTGCAAAACACACAAATGTATCATGAAACTTTGTAAATGCCTTCCTCTTACAAGAGTAATATTATGGCTTCGTTCAATCAAGAGAAGTGCATGTCAAGATGAAGGCAAAGACACATTCTTCTTTCGGAGATGCAATGGTTCCTATTAGAAGGAACTTGTTTTTCTTAAGATACAAATATGAAATGGAAAGATTTTCTTATTTCATGATAAGAGTACCTTTTCAAACTTCCTCAAAATCCATACTCTTATGCTACAACAAGCCTTGAAAATAAATCCACTTCTCCTAACATGACAAAAAAACTTACATTTTTGGGAATATGAAAAGCTCTAAGTAGTGGATCTTAGTTGATTCATTAGCTTTCCCAAAAAGGAGCAAAAAATTTTAAAAATTGTTAGGAAAAGTGGGTGTGGAGATACCTATAGAAGATGTGTGGTTAAAAACCAAACCGAGAATTCTTTTCTATTACATCTTCTTGTGAAGGATATTTTCAAGGTTCAAAGAAGTATAAGAGTGGTCAATATTAGAATTTTGGGATGATTCATAGCAATTTACTTCATAGTTTTGAATGAAGCTATACACTCTACAAATTTTGAGGACAAAAACTCTTCAAAGAGGGGAAGAAAGTACCAAAAGTTGTCCAAATTAGTGCAATTGATCCCTTAATAGAATCATGGATAAAGATGATGGGATAAAAGTATTGAGATTTCCATGATCCACCCTTTTATCCAAGAGTATTTTTAATCTCATGCAAGGTGATCTATCCAATATGCAATGATATTTTCTCTCCACTCTGTATAAGGAGGGTCTCACCTCACCCCCCAAAAGCAATTACACTTAAGCCTTTGGTAAGAGTGAGTGGAGTCTCCATGCTCATAGAGCATTGTATGTAAGTTCTTTTTGTTTATTTAATTCATGACGTTTTTTTATCTTTTGCTTCTCCAACCATAGATTCATAGAATTATGGTTCCAAGTAGATTAGAGTAGTCCTTTTTATGTCAACATGGTATCAAGAGCATATGTTGTTTTGTTTCTCTTCTATAAAGAGTTAAGAATCATTTTCATTTTCTCCCTCCCTTCCCATGATTTTTCTTGATGCTTGCATTATTCTTCAAGTTTAACTCTTTGGATCTTCAATATCTATTTTATTTCCTATTTGAGTACTTCATTAGTGTTTTTTTCTATGTTTTCATTATCAATTTTAAGTTTTATTTTATAATCTTTAAGTATAATACTTTAAGCACTAGGATTTGATATAAATAGTGCTTATAAGCACTATCAATAACCTGTAGTGTTTCATTATGGAGCTATTCAACATGTCCAAACTATCACTAAGATTGTCACAACTCATGCCAACATAACACTATTGAAATCAAGGTGCAGAGATGGAGTACAAGACAAGATATTTGATAATTTGAAAGCCAACAATGGAAGACACGGCCCAAAAGATCATGTAGAGTAGACCGAGGTGCAGCTTTAAAGTTCGTGTCCGAGTCCGAGATGATATCTTTCCTTTGAATATATGCCATGATTCTCTCTAGGCCTATCAAAAGCATGTGATAGAAGCTCTAGAGGATGAAAGGTTTTCCTCTATCACCACTAGAAGTTAACCAATTGGATTACAGATCGTACAATGTTCCCTTTCATTGATAAGGGTTGCATTTTGATGGATCTATGGTGATTCTAATTGTTATGCTCATTAGGGAAGATGAGATGAGACATGCATTGCACCTATGATTGCTTCCTCAAAGTCAGTGTTTTCATTTGACATGCAACCAAGCTTCACAATGGCATACTTGAAAAACCATGCTTTCTTCATCAAATTGTTAACATTTCTTGTACAAAATCTAGAGGACGTGCAAGGCACAAAGCTAGGGTACCATTGAAAATTGTAGATTCTGCATCTTTCACCAAGAGTTCGCATTGTGTCCTTTTGTTGTAGAGAACTATCCTCTTCTTCTTTGCATGGAATGGATACACAAAGAAATAATACATTCACTTGCTTGCTTTCAGTTGGACTACATGTAAAAAAAGGGTAATCAAGTGCTTATGTATCTTTTCATATGATGCACGTGGAGCTTGCTTAAGTCCATACAAATCCTTTTGCAAATGAAAAACCATATGCTCTCAACCTTTGATGGAAAATCCAAGAGATTGCTTCACATTGATCTCATCTTGCAAATTGCCATTCAAGAAAGTTGTATTCACATCCAATTGATGCACTTTCCAATCATGATGGGCAGCCAATGCAATCACAATATGAATGGTACTCCTTCACGAACTAGGTGCAAAAGTCTCCTTATAAATAATGCCATATTTTTGTGCATAATATTTTGCAAATAGTCTAGCTTTATAGCAACCAATGTTGCCATATGTCTTTGTTTTAATCTTGTAAACCCACTTAGTACCAATGGCATTCTTATCTTTTGGCTATTCACATAACTCCCAAGTAGAAATTTTGTGCATCCAATTTGAATCATCCCATGCATCTTCAAAAGTGAGTGGCTCTTTATTTACATGCGGTTGCAATAAGAGATACATGCACAGATTCACTTGATGCATGGTGAGAGGTTGATCTTGTTTTATCAAGTAAAGGAGAACTCAACTTGCTATCTTGCAACATCTTTTGTAGCGATTTTGGCATACATTATGAATCCTTGACAGACATGTGTTCCTCACATAATAAATCATCAAAATGTACATTAGAAGTGGGCTGAATAGCACCCTGAATTTCAGCCATGTGTGGCAAATTTTGGGAATTTTCACCCATGTTTGGCTGGAACTTTTTAGCCATATTTGGCTGAAAATTTCTAGATATTTGAACCTCATTTGGATGGCCTACATGGACATAATCAAGTGCACCACTTTGAAACAAAGGCACGAGTGTATCATATACATCTTGTGAGCTAATTGTTTGCTGAAATTGACATTAAAGTAATGGATAAGCTGAATTCTCAAAAAATATGATATCTAAGCTTATTTGGCCTTGTTGTCAAGTTTCTGACATTGTTGTGATGGCACAAGAGCACATGCCAAACAACCAGATATGTACATATGAAGAACCATTGGCTTTTGCCCATTCCAAGCCTAATAGGGTGTACTTTAGTAGGACAACAATTCAAAACATAGTTTGCACACATGACTGCTTCCATCCAAGAGTTATCAGAAAGATGCTTTCTTTTAACCATACATCATGCCATTTCAAAAAGTGTTCTATTCTTATGTTCCACAAAACCATTTTGTTAAGGTGTGTTAAAATGCGCATTTACATTACAGGCATTTTTAAGTTCTTCGGGTTCTTGGGAGTGGTAGGGGTCTGATAAGTCAGAGGCCTTGTATCTTAATTTTCCCAATTTACTTATTCAATGTGCAGTACGTTAGCATTCAATATCAAATCGCTTACTGTCAAAATTCTGGTTAGTCTTTTCACAGTAAGTACCGCGGGAATTATTCATTACCGTCACACAGACTTACTATCCGCAACTTAACAGTACTATGTTAATCACAAATTAATGTAATTAAACAAAGGTAAGAGCAATAATACTCAGATCTCACGAATGTTGCACTACGACGACGTCTCCACAACCTGTAATCGCCCAGACAGACAGTCTGGCGATCCCGCTTGTCGTTACCGGAGAGTCACCGCAATGTCTTTTCATTAATTGATAAGTAGATACATCACTTTGCAACAACCTTTCGATTCGTGCGGGATAGGAAAATATAGGAATTATGAAAATACAGAATGCCAATCCGGCGACCTTACACTAGCACGCACGGTGGACTTGAACCCGCAACGAAAACAAAATTTAGGGCTCATCTACGATGCCCTGTATATACATGGTGCGAGCTAATTTAAAAGTTCTGGAAATCTTCTGCTTCAAAGAATCTAGCATTAACTTTAAAGTTTCTGGTTCAACTAAATGTGCGTCAGTACGAATAGAGCTTGCGGTAATCACTTGACTCAGTAAAATGTCAGCCTGTGTCTGCAAAAATACCTCTTGTAGGTAGAAATCATTTGCGAGGGCTGCGTCATAGCTCAATCTCATATCTTCAATCTGTTTATCTATTGTGGATAAACGCTCTGCTTGATAACCGAGCTGCTTTTCTCTTCTCTCCAATTCTTCAAACTGGAACTGCATGGTTTTGTAGTAGGCTTCTATTTCCTTCTGCACTCCTTCAAATTCTTTCTTTAAACGGAGATACCTGCCAAGCTCTTCCTATAACTCTTGATCACGCTTGAACAGGGTTTCAGTAGTCTTATGAAGCTCTGCTTCAGCTTTAAGTACATTGCTGGCCAGAGACTGAGAGGCTTCTTCTAATATGCTGTATGCTTCCTGCGTGCTATGCAGTTCATTGCCTATGGCGGTCATTGCATCTGTTTTATCAGTGATTTCTTGCTTCAACGTGCTGATTTCTGTATCCTTTTGACACAACAAAGCATCTTTCTGTGCTCGCTGATCTTGAAGCTGTTGAATTTGTAAGTGTAGGCCATGATTTTTTACCTTAACTGCATCAACTTCTTCATGTAGTGGAGTAATATCTGCTTCTAAGATATCAACTTTATGCTGCAATTCTTGACGAATATTATCAGTGACCATTCTGAGTTGCATCGGTAGCTGCTGTGAGAATTGGATTAGCATTCGACCCATGGACTCTAATTCAGTAAACATGGGAACCGAAAGAGGAGGAGGAGGAAGTGGCTGGGATGAAGAGGCTGATAAGAGGTGATTGGAAGATGGTGGAGAATAATTAGGCGAAGAGGATGAGAAATCCGGTGCTTCAGGGATAATAGGTTGAACTGGTACAATGGGCTCGACCAGAGTCATTGGTGGAGGAGTGGGTATAAGAGTGTTGGGCACCAAAACTATTCCAGGAGTCTGCTGCGTAGTCGCTTCAATTTGGTCAATTATAGCATCGACCACAATAATTACTTCATTGACAATCTTAGCAGCAATGGATTGCACATCATCTTGGGTCTACTGCTGAGAATCGTCCTTTGAAGAAATTGCTTCAGAGTCGGTGGTGGATGCACTTTGTTCCTGTTGCTTATTCGGAGAGCATTGGGCGGAAGAATCGACATGGATAGAAGTTGCGGTGTCATGAAAGATCTCTTCTTCATTGGCTGCGGTGGAACCTTGCACTTGACTTTCAGACAGGCTTATGCGACTGCATTTCCGGCGAAGGAGCTGAAACAAATCGGCATCATCATCCTCGTCTTCATCTTCAAGCATCCGAGTGGATTCTTCATGCAGTAAGAACGGTGCATTGGGTGGAGGTTGCGCAGCTCGAATGGTGGGAAAAAGGAACGTAAGGATGTGGGGAAGGCGTGATCGTGGAAGATCACCTTTGTTAACTTGCTTAATAACCGTATGCATTCACGGTGAATGCATTACGGTTATTAACCCGAGGCGAAATTAACAGGCTCACGAAAAGCCATGTCAATCATCGAATAAAATGGGTGTGAAATCCCGTAAGTACGTTTTTGTACATTAAGGATAGTAACTAAGAATTGTAATGCAGTGCGTTCAGGGTCAGGGCGACACAAAATGGCATACTCATTCGATGAGTGTCGGGGAAATAATTCTACCATAGTAGCAATAGGAAGGAGAGGACCATTCTCCACTCCTTCTATAGGCAGACGAAATGCTTCAGCGAACGACGCTAAGGTGATGACGACACGGTTCGGTAAACATGTGATCAGCCAACATTGCTCTGTGGCAGATGTGGCGGCTATGGCAGATATGAATACACAGCAAACACAGAAAACACAGCGCACAGAACACACAGACACAATAGCGATTAACAGTGAAAAGAAGAAGATTAAATAGACACTTGGCAACGGGAGGCGATCGAAAACCCTAATCATCGCGCGGTGTTAAGATGATAACCTTCATAATTATGGCGTGCATGCATGTGTAGAATCAATAACACAGGGCGGCGATTAATCATAATTAGATATCAAAATGAGTTTTGATATTTATTCAACCAAAACACGGAAAAAAAAAATAAATGACATGCGAAAAAACGAAGAATACATCAACGGCGATCAGGCGCTTGGTGATATGGACGCAACTTTGAACCATTGATTACTTTAATGTAATGGTTGTCCAGATCATTGACAAGTGTCACACTGCTGCACAAACTGCGTCACATCTTTATACATGGTAGGCCACCAAAGCCCACTTTGTAGAATTTTCCGGTGAGTAAGATCTGTAGCAAAATGTCCACTGGAGGGTATTGAATGTGCCATAGCAATAACCCAGTCTCCTTCATGTGGTGGAATACAATGAAGTAAGACACCAGTATGATCCATGTAGTATAGTTGTCCTAAAATCATCCGGAATCTGTGACTGTAAACTACAAATTTCCGTCGCATAGCAGGAGGCGTATGAGGAGGAGGACATCCATCAGTCAGAAAAGTTAACAACATATCATAGTAGGTAGACGGCACAGGAGGTTCTGTCGATTCGTCACGAGCCGTTTCAGTAATGTAAATTGCTGGTGTGGTGTCATCAACACCCACCGGAGCTTCATCGAAATCCAATCGAGAGAGAAAATCTTCTAATGCATGTGCAGTGCCGAGTCGATGAATCACTTCATAATCGAACTCTTGTAATAATAAAATCCAACGAGCCAAGTGACCACCTAAATGTTACTGCCGGACCAGATATACAAGTGCGGCATGATCCACGTGAAAGGTGAATTTTTGGCCGAGTAAATAATGCCGGAATTTCTTCACAGAATACACCAACCCGAGACATTCTCTTTCGGTCATTGAATAGTTTCTTTCAGCAGAAGCTAATCAGCGACTTGCATAATATACAGGCCAAAACCATTTGTCCGTTTGCTGCATTAAAACACTACCAATGGCTATATCCGATGCATCTACAAAGACATGGAATGGGCGATCCCAATCAGGAGGTTGCAAAATTGGAGCCTGCATCAATAATCCTTTTAGACGATCGAATGCAGTTTGGCATTCCGGAGTCAATTCAAACTGTCGTGGAGTACTAGTCATTAGCCGATTAAGTGGTGTTGCTAAATGGACTAACCACCGTAGATGCCTTCCATGCCACCGAATTTGACCCAGGAAGCGCATAACTTGTTTCGGTGTTGTAGGGACGGGTGCTTCCAACACAGCTGCGACTTTGTCTGGATCGACTTGGATACTTTGTGTAGATATAATATGTCCAAGGAGTTTACCACAAGAAACCGCAAAAATAGATTTTGTTGGGTTTAGGCAGAGTCGGTATTCACGGGATTTCTCAAAGCAGCATCGTAAATGATGCAGGTGCGCCGCAATCTTGTCAAATAAGGAGAAGTCATCTAAATAGACTTGCATAAAAGTAGTCAGGTAGGGTGAAAAGACTTCCTGCATACAGCGTTGAAATGTGATGGGAGCATTCCTTAACCCAAACCACATGACTATACAATAAAAAACACCCGAGTTCGTAATGAAAGTGTTTTTGGTATGTCTTGTTCAGCCATTCTGACCTGGTTATAACCACTTGTAGCCATCTAGAAAGGAGTACATCTCGTTCCCGGCCACTCTGTCGAGCATTGTGTCAAGAACGGGAAGAGGAAATGGATCAGGTACCGTGGCCGCATTCAGTTTCCGGTAATCCACACAAATTCCTAGCTGCTTTTTTTTTCTTCGGAACAATCACGATCAGAGATATCCATTCAGCATGTTCGATTGGTACAATGAATCCCACCTTCAATAACCGATCGAGTTCTGCTTTGACTTGTGCTGCATAATTGGGATTCATTCGGTAACTGGATTGTTTAATTGGCTTCGCCTCTGGTTTGAGCACGACCCGATGTTGATAGATCCGTGGATCAAGACCTTTCATATTGCGATAGTCCCAAGCAAAAACATCAGAAAACTCACGTAGGAGTCGGATCAAGTCTTCTTGAAATGCCTCGGACAGTCCTGCCTTAATCTTAATAGGTCGCGGGTTAACTTCATCACCCAAATTATAGGTTACAAGCTGGTCTTCGGGGACATAAAATTGACGAGGTTTCACCGGATTGTCAGTTGATTGTAAAAGTTGATGTAGAGTGGCTCCATCCATAGCAACACTATCATCTGCATCTTCATCTCCGGTCACGGGAACAACCGTACAGGCTTCCAGACTCCAGTTGTCTGCTACAGCTTGAAGATCTATAGTACCTAAGGAAATCAGATCTTTATTGTTCTTCAGAAACGCCTCTTCTTCATCGTCAGATAAGCCATCCAACATGTGGACCGGCTCTGCTACATAGGGTATGGCATGAAGCTCACAGAGCTGAATGGCATCCAGTTTGACAACATATTTACGGTGATTATCTTTGAAAGTCAATTCCTACGCTGACCAATCCTGTATCACTTTGGCTTGTTTCAACCAGGGTCGACCAAAAAGAAGATTATAGTCGAGGTTGGATTCTGGTAGTTCTAAGACTACGAAAGTCATTTTGAACGTGGTACCCTGCAAAGTAATCAGGATATTTCGGACTAGTCCCACCGGATGGACTCGAGATTGATCTTCCATTCTAACAAAGAATTGAACGGGCTCGATCTGGGTCCATCTCAATTTCTTACAAAGAGCTGTAGTTGCTATGTTCACACCCGAACCGCCATCGATTAACACTTTAGTAATCTTGTGATTTTTATGCCAAATAGTGATTAAGGGGACTGAATGATCCACCGTAGAATCATTTTCCGGTTGTATTGTTGCAGTCGTGGGAGTACTGGGAGATCCAGGACTGACCTGTTGCTGGAATTGCTGCCTAACTCCGGGCACCAAGGTGAGTAGCTGCCCCAAAGGGAGTGTAATTGAAGCCTTCGAGAGAATATCCCATACCTGGTCTGTTGGAATTGCACTCTTCACTGATTATGATGATGATTCTCCTATTACGAGGGTAGAGGCTTGTTCATACGCTCTCACCTTTGGCAGGGGAGCCTGTGTCACCGGAATTGGATCAAGAAATAGAGTTGGTTCTTTAGCGGCCTACTGACTGGCCTTAGTATACATTCACTGTTGTTCGCGGATACCAGGTTCAAACACCTCAGCTGCTGGTTGCAACTGCTTACCCGATCTTGTCTGGACCACTGCTACTTGTGATTCCACTGGTGAAATATAGACCATGTTGGTCATTGGGTTCTGGCGCTCTTTCTTTCGTTTGTCATATTCGGCTGCATCCTTGCAAAATCTCCGGATGTGGCCAATCTCACCGCAAAAGTGACATTGAGGTGGTGGCAGGGAAGCACCTTCCGCTGATGTACCTGCCTGCCATCGATTTGCATTAAAATTGGTATTCTGCTGTCCTCGATAATTTCGGTATCCTTGCGGCTGATTGTTTCGCATCTGCGGTGGCACATAGTGGGTTGCTGGCTGACCTGGTTCTTGTATAATGGTGTTTACAAATGCTCGTCCCTGCACTTTGGCATTATATACACAATTTTCGGTTAAGTGTCCGGTGGTATTGCAGATGGCATAATACATCTGATTAAGGGCACATGTAGCACTGGTGTGCGCTGGATTTTTACACTTGGTGCAATACATCTGTTTAGCCGGATCATCTGTAACGTTCTTTCTGGTTTTTAGCCACTCCATGTCTTCAGTGAATCCTCCAACCTTATGCTCTAGTTGCATGGCCATCGCGATAACAACATCCAGTGTCATAGCACCCACACAGCGGATGATCATAATTTGTCTTAGTTGTGTCTTAATGAACCAATGGGTTATAACATCATCCGGTAAATTAGCATGTGCCGGAGGCAATTGTCTTAAATGAGTTCTAAACAATGTGGCATATTCCTGAACAGTCTGGTGCGGCTTCTGTCTATTGTTCTGCAAGTAATCGAAAATTTCGGCAGGGTTCTTCTTCAACCGGAACCTCTGCAAAAACGCATCCCTTACTGCCTCATAGGTAACGAAATGGTTGATATCATACTCTGTTAACCACCTCGCTGCTTCATTGACTAATATTGGCTGGAATAACGATGGCCTTGTACGCCGGATCGATTGGATGATTCAGTACGACATAACTTATCTCAATGGTACGCACATGTGCATCAGGGTCGTCACCTGGAAATCCACCGAACTTTGTGTATGTCACCCCTGTTGAACAGGTCGAAGTGAAAGTGGTTGTGGTTGTTGCTGTTGTTGTTGTTGCTCCTGTTGTTGTTGTCCAGTCATGGTCTTATTAGTGGTATCGTTGTTGTCTCCAGAGTTCTGAGGAGGTGTTTCTGGTCCTTCGGAATCTGTGTGGTCAGACTGCTCACCTTCCGGCTTGAAAATAACGTTCAATCTCTTACGGATCTGGCAAATTTGCCCCGAACAGTGGTGTCCGAAATGAAGATTCACCAGGGAGTATCACACGGTCACCGGAAGACTCTAAATTCCCTGCAACTGGAACCAAACTGTCACCGGAATTTGTCGAACTTTGCCCAAAACAGGGTATTCTTTCACCGACAATGATCTCTCTGGGTAACACCTCTTTATCCTCGGAAAAGTTCGAATCCTGACCAGACAGTGTCAAGTCAACTGTGCACTGCGTCCCTATACACTACGAAGTTACTGTACCTTCTACAGACTGCACCGAAATTACACCGAAATCTACTGGAATTTCCTCATGTGTCACCGGAATTCTACCGAAATCACTGCTAACGGGCTCCGCTCCTTCGACAACTGGACTTAACCGATCTATACTTCTGCCACCTGGGGGTGTCCCTAACAAATTCAGTACCGTCCAGGGATGCTGGTCTCTCCTGTACTTCGGATAAGGCTCGCCGGACCGAGTAACCGGCATATATCACCTCTGCACCACTTGCGTACTACTCCACCTTACTGATTATTCACCGTTTATGCCACCTTCCCACAGACGGCGCCAGTGTTAAAATGCACATTTACATTACATGCATTTTTAAGTTCTTCGGGTTCTTGGGAGTGGTAGGGGTCTGATAAATCAGAGGCCCTGTATCTTAATTTTCCCAATTAACTTATTCAATGCGCAATACGTCAGCGTTCAATATCAAATTGCTTACTGTTGAAATTCTGGTTAGTCTTTTCATAGTAAGTACCGCGGGAATTATTCATTACAATCACATAGACTTACTATTCGTAACTTAACAGTACTGTGTTAATCACAAATTAATGTAATTAAACAAAGGTAAGAGCAATAATACTCAGATCTCATGAATGTTGCAATACGACGATGTCTCCACAACCCGTGATCGCCCAGACAGACAGTCTGGCGATCCCCCTTGTCGTTACCGGAGAGTCACCGCAATGTCTTTTCATTAATTGATAAGCAGATACATCACTTCGCAATGACCTTTCAGTTTGTGTGGGATAGGAAAATATAGGAATTATGAAAATACAGAATGCCAATCCGACGACCTTATAGGTGTATATGGTGTTGTACATTGATATGCAATGCATCTTTCATAAAGAAAAGCATTAAACTCATGTGGCATGTATTCATTGCCACAATCCATGTGAAGATTCAAAAGCTTATTTCCAAAAAAAAAAATCGACCATAGCTATAAATATTATAAGGCCAAAGAATATCTCATTATTTGCTTTCATAGGATATACCCAAGTACCATTGCCAAATGATGGATTCTTGACTGGACCACATACATCATTATGAACAAGGCGTGATTTTTGTGTAGCATTTTTCCAAGTATGCAACCTTCATGTGCATGTTTTTCAATTGACTCAGGTATTGGCAAACCAATAACCATATCCTTCTTTTGCAAGTAAAACAAACTATTGAAGCTCATATGACCAAAATGAGCATACCATAATTAGCCATAGAGGAAGTATGTGTAAGAAAGGCATTTGAGGAAACTCTCTTAAATGTATCCAAGAGATACAATCCATTGCATAATGTCCTCGACATCACAATAACATTTTCATTGCTAAAATCATGAACCATACATTTTTTGTCAGCAAAGTGTACATGAAGTCTGGCAATAGGAACAAAATCAAATTTTTCTTGATATTGGGTACATGCAATGCGTTCTTGAGAGTAAAAAATACCTCCATTTGCATTCATAAGCTGAATTTGTCCAATGAAAATAATAGAATAAGAAGCATAGTTTTCACATACAACATCCTCCCTTGGGTGCATCTTTCAAATATGCAAAATGTTTTTTGCATGAAATGATATGCTTTGAAACACCACTATTGAAAAGCCAATGGGAATCAGCTTCATTCACAATCATACATGAAGAATGTGGTGATGAATCATAATGACATGTAACAACACATTCCCAAACATCTCGAGCAACATTAGCTTCATCATTCTTTGCATTAGATTTATACTTAACAATAGACATACCAGATTCTTTCTTCTTTTCATTATGTTTGGCAAGATTTTTACATTCATCAATGGTATGTTGAGTCTTTTGAAAATACTTATATCTCTTCTTCTTTTGCATATCACCATCAAGAGAGGAAGACGTGGAAGAGGAAGAGTGAGGCTTTAGTTTTTATGAACCTAGTGTCGAACCATAATTACTTTTTCCCTTTTGTGTAATAGCAAGTACTTGCATTCCCTCAAGCAAACCACTTTTGTTCACTCTTGTTCTTCTTCTTGAAAAAGAAGAGACACAACCTCATAAAAAATATACATATTTGGATTTCCTTTTGCAGCCAAATGAAGTAGCAAAGTTTTGAAAAGATTATGGTAATACTTTGAGTATTGTACAAATGAGTGATGCATATGGAATGATCTCATCAATGTTAGCCAATCAATCTTTCAAGTCCTTGATGCATGTAACATATACAACCATTGGCTCATTTTTAGTCATACATACATCTTCAAGTTGATTTCTCAAATAGGCAACTCGTTCCTCATTGCACATTGCATAGTAAATGTAGCCTTAAGTTGGATTCTAAGATACTAACGAGACATTAAGTGTTTCATGAACCAAAGAAGTAGGTGAAGCATAAATTACATTGACCACCTAAGAAATTCTAGGTAGTGAACGAGGTTCCCTCCTCTTCACTTTCAAACCTTAAGAAGTCTCAATAAAGGATCAAGAACTTCATGTTGCCACCACAATTACACCTCATGGATTCAATATCTGAAAAGAAAACCAAGAAAAGGTTAATGACCATAACCAAGCACAAGAAAACCAAAGGGAGTTTTAATGTCTCACTAGGTCTTTAGAATCAATGAAACTCCCACATGATGGTCAAAATACAATTATCTGTCATGTGATTAATACAAATAAAATATTTTGGGTTTTGTCAAATCCTATTCACAAAGGACCCTTCGAGGGAGGTATGCATACATGTTTCAAGAAACTCAAGTTTTGGTACCATAAAAACATATGTGGATGATAAAGGACGAGAATACATTTCTATCTCAGACATCTATCATGATACGTATGTCTATCAAGGGAAACCTATATTTGAAAATGGTGTGCCACACATGCTAGAAACAGAAGCATGAGATTATAGGGATCCGTTGAAACAGTTAGCAGTGTGTATCGAGCTAAAAGAGATGCAAAAGTCTAGTCACACAATTCAAAAGCGTGATCTTGGATTACCTCTCTATCCTTCTAGAGTTGCAAGTATCACATGTATTGTTTATGATGGACTAGGTTATCCTCGATCTCATGAGGATAAGCTTCACCAAATGATTAGATTCCAACAAGTGGAGGATTTCTTCACCCAATACCATGCATATGCTCTAATATTGAAAGACTACACAATCACATGGTTCCAATTGTTGAATATAACTAAATTGCAAAGCATTGATGACTTCTCGTGAGCATTGGGGTAACACACGACACTCTGAATGAGATTTTGAATGTTGAGCAAAACCTTAGTGAATCAATGAGGGAGGCTATAAGAAGGGTCAAGAAATACATGGTACATTGCATATAGGTCCCTTATGAGGAAAATCTTATGGCTTTATTTTTGGATGGCCTGGAAAATGGAGAAGTATGGAAGATATTTTTTGCATGCACCCCACCTCATAGGTGGATTGCATTCAAACATGCATCAATGTTGACGATGACTTAGGCCTCATGCTAACCCCACAAAAGCCTCAAAAAAGGTCGCCTTGATGCTCAATGCTAGGGCCTCCTACTAAAGAGGAATTGGGTGAGATGATTTTCAATGCATATGCATGGGGCCAAATGTTTCAAGACTTGGAACACTTCATGGAATGGCCTTTTCATGAATATCACCATTTACCATCTCATTCTCCAGCTCTGGATGTAAATCCTTAGCTTAGTGCCCCACTTCAATATACTCCTAGGCTATGCCTAAGTGTTTTGGCTTAATTCCCTGCAAAACTTTCCTTGGAACCTAAAACGCTGGCTTATTCACAACAGATTCAAGAAAATTGTATTCAAACCCCTTATTTAACACCTGCTCCATGATGGATATTATGCACTCAAAATTGCAATAAAAGTGTGTTGGACCCTTCCTAGGACCTCATAGTTACTTAGCTTAGTGAGCTAAAAGCAAGAGTTCTCTCTAGTCTCTCAAAGCTATCTCTAAAGTCTTTGCACATACAAAATAGAAATTTGAAGCTTTGTAACAAGATTTGAGCCCGTCTAATTGGATTCTTGGAGGCCTACTAATCATCCCACTCAAGAAAAACTCTCTATCATCCAAGCTGTTGATATATTTAGGTAGTGATGTGTGTGAACACACTAGGACCGCCGGCGCACTTTTTTCCCTCTTTAGGAGGTTTTTTTCCCCAGCTTGTATATACGCCTATTGCGATTTCAAGGCTAATTTGCATGCCTCATTTGAGATGTCTGATTTGGGGCATTCGCATCACTATTTGGGCATTCGGTTTATGCAAGTTGATGGTGGAATGGCTTTGTGTCAAACGAAATATATTGACACATTATTGCAGCGTTTTGGCCTTGAAGACTGTAAGCCTATTGCCACTCCTATGGAGACAGGTTTACGATCGAGTCTTCATGATGCTGGAGATGCATTTGATGCTGTTCTCTATCAGCAGGCTATTGGATGCTTGATTTACTTATGCATTACTCGGCCAGATATTCAGTTTGTTGTCTCACATATGAGCAGGTTTATGCATTGCCCAGGGGTCAGGCATTGGAAGGCGGTTAAGTGCATCTTTCACTACTTGAGTGGTACTCGGCTACTTGGTTTGTTTTATCCCAAGGGGGGATCACTACCGCCAGATTTGCATGCTTTTTCTGACTCAAATTGGGTTGGTTGCTATGACACTCGTGTGTGCACCAATGGTTTTTGCTTCATGCTTGGTAGCTCACGTATATCTTGGTTGAGCAAGAAGCAGCCTACTGTGGCCACTTTCAGTTGTGAGGCTGAGTATAGGGCAGCTTTCACAGCGACTGTTGAGTGTGTGTGGCTCAGACGCCTTATGGCTGATTTGGGTGTTTGCCAATCTTCTACCACCACCATCTTCACTGATAGTCAAAGTGCATTGGCAATTGCGAGGAACCCTGTGTTCCATGCTCGCACTAAGCACATTGAGGTGCATTATCACTATGTCAGGGAGAGGTTCTCTGCTGGGGAGATCAGCTTGGCATATGTGCCCATGCAAGAGAACATTGCAGACCTTTTCACGAAGGCTCTGCCTAGGGAGAAGTTTGAAGCTTTCCGCAAAGCTTTGGGCTTACTTCCTTTTGTGGAGTGATTTCCACGTAGCTTGGCACTTCCTTATACATGAGTGCCAGCTCCTTGTTCACCGCATCACTCCCAGGGGGGATTTGTTGATATATTTAGGTAGTGATGTGTGTGAACACACTAGGACCATCGGGGCACTTTTTTCCCTCTTTAGGAGGTTTTTTTCCCCCTACTTGTATATACGCCTATTGCCCTAATGGGCTACTAATCTTTTTACATTCTCTAGTAATACATTCAGTATTGTGTGTTTGTGCTCCAAGCTTCTTCTTCTTCCTTGTGTTGTTCGCGTGGTTCCGCAGACATCTATCTCCAACACAAGCAAGGTATGTGTGTATATGTGAACTCAACGCCACTCATACATGTGTTTACGTAACTATTAGGAAAAAAGCTTCTTCTTTGGCACAGGTATTCAACATTTTTCAAGAACGTGGTGCCATGGAATATACTATTGTAGTTTTAGAAACTACAAATTCTCCAATGACCCCACAATATCTTGCTCAGGCTATACAAGAGAAGCTATCACTGAATACTTCATGTATCATGAACAACATGCTCTAATTATCTATGATGATATTTCCAAACAAGCCCAAGCTTATAGACGAATGTCTTTGTTCTTGAGAAGACCACCACTCAAAATATGTAGAGAACAAAGAAGTGTGCAATAATGCTCTACACTTTGACGATCAAGAACTGAATTGTCTTAGAAGGTATCATTTGCTTGTGTTTTATGATCCACGTAAATAGTTGGTTCTTGTGCCTCTACGTGGATCTCTATTGTGGATGCATGGTTGTCTTTATCATCATCAATTTGGTCTTCCATTGCATAATTCTACTCTTGATCATGTATGGGAGAGTCATCAATTGGTGTTTCTTATGGCTTCATATTTTGGGCCTCTAGTGATGCTCTCTCTTACTTGGTTCTCCCCAAGTGAGATACAACTATGCCACTTCTTCTAATAAACTCTACCTTAAACTATCTCTATCTTCAGTTACCATTACACATTGGTGGAAGTGCACTAATTTTTTTGCACTCTCTCACACAATTTTTTGTAGATGAAAAGAGTTGTACATTGTCAAGGAATAGTATTCTTGTATGGAAGAGTCTTCCCTCAAAGAACCCACAAGTGAGGAGCTTGTTTAGAGTAGGCTATATTATTTTTCTAGGAATTTTGAGATAAAAATTGAGTTTTTTTGAGAGAACCACTATAAAAAGGCAAAGAGCTCCATTCGTTGAAAAAAAACTCAAGTGAAGTAGTGAGCTCTCTCTTCATGCGAATTTCTTTTTTACTTTTCCATGCATTTTGAATGTGTGACACAAGTCTAAAGTGTGTTGAAGTACTATCTATCATGCTTGCATCATTTTGAAGCATTGTTGCATGGTTAAACACTTTTTAGGTGATTGGAGCAAGTGAAGGAGGATATACACACACACACACACACACACACACACACACACACACACATATATATATATATATATATATATATATATATATATATATATATATATATATATATATATATAGATATATGTGTGTGTGTGTGTGTGTATGTATGTATGTATGTATGTATGTATGTATGTATGTATGTATGTATGTATGTATGTATGTATGTATGTATGTATGTATGTATGTATGTATGTATGTATGTATGTATGTATGTATGTATGTATGTATGTATGTATGTATGTATGTATGTATGTATATATATATATATATATATATATATATATATATATATATATATATATATATATATATATATATAATTTTTGTGATTGCAATTGTAGAACTCATTGAAAGCTTTGAAATGATGCAGATCACACACAAAAAAAATCAATAAGGAGGGAGAGACAAGCATTTTGGTGATCTAAACATACTCTATCCAAAAGGAGGTGCCAACCCTATCAGGGAGGCTTTGCTCTACCTTATTAGGAAAGCCTTTGCTTGAGTTTATCACAGAAGGACTTGCTACATAGTGATTGGGCTCAATTTCTACTTGACATGCAACTTGGTTACTCCACCTTTTGATGAAAATGTGGACTTGATCATTTCTTGATGGCCATTTTGATCATCTATCATCAAAGGAGGGATCGTGGAAGGCAAGATATTAATGGCTTGTGGAATCTAGTTACGCAGATTGCTAAAGGATAGGTGTTCATGGGTGGTCACGGATTGATGATGTCGACAATAATGTTAGTAATACAAAACAAGACCTCTAGATGTTAGAATCAAGGAAGTAGACAATTTCTCTTAGGGTTCAAACATTCTAGGCACAATGGTACATTAGTTTCTCCAAATTTTAAACCAACCATGAAATATAGAAATTCACAAGGAATATAAGGTTCATGATGGTTTCCTTTGATATCCACGACATCACCTCCCCCTCAAGCAAAGAGCTACACGAGGAGCGACCGCCATGTTATCTAGCTTGGGTTCCATTGAATTCTTCTTATGGAATTCACGAACCTTGATTGGTGCTTTCTGAAGATTTTCTACAGGTTCCCAAGTATGATCATTGATGTCATACCGTTTCCAATGACCAAGGTATTCCTATCTGTGAAGAGATGGATTTGTAGTTGATGAAGATGAAGTGGTGCTACAAAAACTTTGCACTACACCAGCCAAATGAACTTCAGAGATATGTGGTGGGCCCTTTTATCTTGCCAAAGTATGTATTAGACACCCTATGTACTTGGAAGATCACTCTAAAAAATATGAATCAAAATAGATAAGTTGAAGTAGATTCAAGAGCCAAAAACTTGCTATTTATGTTCATACATCTATCCAAAGTTTTGAGCAATTCTCTGGCCACAACAGCAATTGACTTGATTGCTTTTGGGGAAGTCTCATTAGCTTAATAAGCTAACAATAAAGAGATATTTCATAAATAATGATGGACTAAACAAGGAGAAAAGAACTTAGCAAGTCATAGGACCATCCCGATTTTCACGGGCTGTAGTAGTACTCAGACCCATGAGCAAAAAAATGGCAATATCTCATGATTGAAGAATTGAATGCTTATGAAATTTTATAAGCATATACTAGACAATATGCTGATTTGAACAAGCTTTGAATCATGGAAAATGGTGAAGTACACACTGAGAAACAGATATGAGAAAATGACTATTATGAGAGAGTGCTGACAGAGAAGTAGAAAATGAAATGATATCGTCAACTTCAAATGAACATAGCTGATGATTGAAACATCCAATTTCAATGAAAATTTGTGAGTACACAACAGACTTAAATATCTAACTTTACAAAGTTGAATAATTGAAGATGATGCACCAAGCTTAGAGAAATCATCTCTGCAATCTGATTGAGAAAATTGAGAGATATGGCAGTGAACAGTACACTTCACAAGAGCATGAAAATATGAACCAAATGATCATGAAAATTAAATTATATTGATTGCAAGATACAATGGACTTACTGATACATATGTGTGCCTTAAAACCACACCTTGATATGGCATAAAGCTCAACTCATGGAGGTCTTCTAAATGAGACTAAAGAGCCATGTATTTATAGTCATCTTTGGAGCCAAGATTTGCATTTGAATCTTGCCTAAAATTACTCTCCAATCTTTTGGAGATTGATTCTCCTACTCACCTAATAAAAATTCGTGTCTTTTCTTTCCTTTTTCATCAAATGGACTCAACCACTTAGATTCCTTTACTTTTACATCAAATAAAGTCTTCAAAAATTACAAGAGGTAGTTCACAAGACATTTCCTTTAAATTTCTAAGCCTTTTGATGACCCAAGCCATCACTTGGACTTGCCATGGACTTGTTCCAACACTATCTTCCTCATGAGACTCTCAAATCTAAGACATGCTTGACCTCAAATGCTTCATGATCCTTAATCTCGATATGTGGTGAATGATTATATCTCTCGCCCTCTATGGAAAAATCTACTATGGTTCCAACATGGATACATGGAAAATTGGATGTATTCTCATGGTGCTCGATAACCATGTCTTGAAGGTGGCTGGATTAATCCCAACCAAGATGGTGGAAAGACCAAATTGCTAATGGTCTAGATTTGTACAAGGTCTCAAAGTCTACAAATTATTCTCGGGTAACCATACTTTATCCCTGACATGATAAGATGGATTTTAACATGATGTTGACATGCATAATACTTATATTGTTCTTGAGCTCTATGCATATGTTGATTGAGTTCTTGGTAGGGTCTTATCTCTGACAGCTAGTTTTTTCACATGGTTTGAGAGTTGCACATCCATCCTTGGGTGTTTCTCATACTTTGCAAAGAAGAGATTCTTCTCGGTAGATTTATGAACACTATTGTTATAGGAAAATTGCAAAAGGTAAAAGCTCAAACCAATAATTTTTATGATAACTGATGGTGCAAGATAGATACTATTTCAAGACTTGATTCACTCGTTCTTTTTATCTATCAGTCTATGAATGATTTGTCTTAGATAGTTGAACTTGAAGACCAAGGAGCCTACAAAGACTATTCCAAAAGCTAGATATGAACTATGGACCTCAATCACTTAGAATATCATCAAGAAATCCATGAAGCCTAAAGATGTATCCGAGAAAAAGTCTAGCGATGTAGCCACCTATGATTTCCTTGGTAGTTGGAATGAAGTGTGCCATCTTTGTGAATCTATCCACTATAATAAGAATGGCATCATACTTATCATACCTTGCTAGATATGTGATGAGATCAATAGATAATGAAGACCATGGCCTTTCTGGACTAGGTAAAGGTTGAAAGAGGCCATGAGGTTTATGGAGAGATAGCTTACATCTATTGTAAGTGTCACAAGTTTGGATATATTCTTGACTTCCTTCCACATTTGAGGCCACCCCAAATGTCTTCATATAATTTCTATTGTTTTATTCACTAAAAAGTGTCATGATGCAAGGTTATCATGGCATTCTTGAAGTACTTGGATTCTATGCTTTCTTCGACGGAAATACAATAGGTGTTTATAATCTAGTAACCCATCATTTTCTTGGAACTTGTTTACTTCACGATCTTTCTCTTCTTGGATTTTTTTTTGCTTGACATTACAAAACAATTCATTGCATGGTAGAGACTCATGAATTATAAGCATCAAGCTTGAATCTTTCTGATGGCTTGAGGAGATAGTTGCTAATTGGATATGTTCTGGATTGAGTAGTATACTTTCTTGTTGATCAAAAACTTCTTTTCCTTTCTTTGGTGTAAGATAAGCTCTTCTTGACAAGGCATCTAATTGACATTGCTGCTATCTTGGTCGATATGTGATGACAAATTGAAACCTAGATAAAAAATTTACTCCAGGGAGATTCTTTTTGTTGAGCATATGAGTGGTCAATAACTTTATGGGATGCCCCTTCTAAATGATATTGCCAGATGTTAGAAGCACCTAATATAGCAAGAAGTTCTTTGTCCTGGATTTCATAATCTATCTTGGTTGTGAATGGTATGTGACTTGATATAAATGTCCATCATCCCCATGCTCAGATAGGATGGCTCCAAAGGCAAATTTTGATGCATCTGACTCCAAGAAAAAAGGCTTGTTAGGATCAGGATGAGGTAGAATTGGAGTGGTGATAAATGTTGATTTCAGGGTTTGAAAGGTTTTTTATGCTTCTTCGTTCCAAAAGAATGGTATATTTCCTATAATCTTGGTAAATGATGCTACTATATTGGCATCATACTTATCGGACCTTGCTATATATGTGATGAGATCAATAGATAATGAAGACCATGGCCTTTCTGGACTAAGTAAAGATTGAAAGAGGCCCTGAGGTTTATGGAGAGGTACCTTTGATCTATTGTAAGTGTCACAAGTTTGGATATATTCTTGAATTCCTTCCACATTTGAGGCCACCCCAAATCTCTTTATATAAGTTCCATTGTTTTATTCACTAAAAAATGTCATGCTACGAGGTTATCTTGGTGTTCTTGAAGTACTCGGATTCTAGGCTTTCTTGGAGGGACGTACAATAGGTTTTTATAATATAGTAACCCATCATTTTCTTCGAACTTGTTTATTTTTCATGATCTTTATCTTCTTGGATTTTTTTTACTTGACATTATGAAACAATGCATTGCATGGTAGAGACTCACGAATTATAAGCATCGAGCTTGAATCTTTCTAATGGCTTTTGAGGAGATAGTTGCTAACTGGAGATGTTCTAAATTGAGTAGTATACTCTCTTGTTGATCAAAAGCTTCTTTTACTTTCGTTGGTGTAAGATAAGCTCTTCTTGACAAGGCATCTGATTGACATTGCTGCTATCATGGTCGATATGTGATGAAAAAGTTGAACCTAGATAAAAAAGTTACTCCATGGAGGATATCGCTAGGTTTCAGAAGCACCTAGTATGGCAAGAAGTTCTTTGTCATGGATTTCATAATGTATCTTGGGAGGAGAGGATTTTTGTGAATGGTATGTGACTTGATATTAATGTCCATCATCCCCATGTTGAGATAGGATGGTTCCGAAGGCAGATTTTGATGCATCTGTCTCCAAGAAAAAAGGCTTGGTAGCATCAGGATGAGGTAGAATTGGAGTGGTGATAAATGCTAATTTCAGGGTTTGAGAGGTTTTTTATGCTTCTTCATTCCAAAAGAATCTTATATTTCTTATAATCCTCGTAAATGATGCCACTATATTGGAATAATCCTTGATGAATTTTCTAATAGAAGTTGGAAAAACCTTAAAAACATTCTATATCTCCAACACACGAAGGTGTTTGCTAATTAAGGATTGTATCGATCTTCTTAAGGTCCATGATATTCCTTTTTCTAAGACAATGTACACTAAGAATTCCACTTTTGTATGATGTAAATAGCATTTCTCCATTTTTTTCATATAGTCCTTTTTCTCTTAGCTTCTTGAGAGCCATCTTTACATGACGTTCATGCTCCTCTAGATCTTTGGAAAATATCAAGATATCATCTAGGTATATTACCACAAGATCATCTAATATTCTCAAAATATATCATTCATAATTTGTTGAAATACTTTAGGGGTGTTTGTGAGACCAAATGGCATAATTACATATTCAAAATGTTGTCTTCCATTCCTATCCTTCTATGATCTTGACAAGGTTGTAAGCTCCTTGAAGGTCAATCTTTGTGAAGAACTTTGCTTTTTCGAGGCGTTCCAAGATTTATGATAAGTGATAGAGGATATCTATTTTTTATAGTGACTTTAGTCACTCCATGATAGCCTACACACATTTGGAGAGTCCCACCCTTCTTCTTTACAATAGAATAGGGGCTCTTGCAAGAGACTTTGAGTGTCTCATAATGGCTAGATTCTCATCAATATTCTTGCATAATTTTGTAAGTTCCTCTAAAGATAGTTTGGAGATTGGTCCAAAGGGTGGTTGCGCTCCCTTTTGAAGTTCTATGGTATAGCATAGATCAAATATTTCATTTTCTTCCTTATTGCATGTATGAAGGTTTTGGCTCTTACATATGTCAAGTTCTTTTGGATATCTTGGAGAGTGATTTTATAATTTTCCCAATCAATGTCTGATCTATTTTTCTTTCGCCAAGACATTCCAATGATGACATGATTTATTAGACTTGATGTTACATTGAAACATATATGGTAATCATGATCACCAAAGTGTACTCTTAATGGTGTGGTTTCCTTGGTAATACTCCCAGATGCTAGAGCTCATCCATCTACTACTTCAACTACTGTTGGTTTGTTCTTTTGAAGTACTGGCATCCTATATTTCTTTACCAATACTTCATTGATGAAACATGAGGAGGCTCCCAAAGGTTGCAAGAGAAAGGTTGTTCCTAGGCATGATCAACTTGACATGAAGAAGGCATGTTTCTATGGGTCTTGTTGAGATTATGAGGCCCTTTCTTATATCATGGTTTGAATGTATGTTCTCCCTTACAATTGTACTTTGTTTCCCTAGTCTACAAGGGTCATTGTAGCTTTAGGTCTTGGACTTGTTGTTGGAGTTTATGAAGTGATGCCACAATTTGTTCAATTGTGTTTTCCTTGATGATTGGTCTTAGATAGAAAGTACTCATTCCAAAAATTGAGGGGTGCACTAGATTGTGCCCTTTGAATGGACTTTAACACGATTTTGGAAATATGCTTGTGATTACAAGATCTCCCATAGAAGGGAACTAATACAAGAATATAGAATTATTACAAGAAGTGCCTCGACCTAAGATTGATAGGTATGGATAACTTGAGTAGACAAGATATAAGAGATTCTACAACCGGGATCATAGGTATGAATTAAGATTTATAAGAAATCCCTTGAGGAAGATGAGATAGGTATAAGAGATAACTCGACATGATCTCGTACTATGAAATTACAAGAGGACAAGGGAGGATGTCTTGAATGCTATCCTAGACAAGACTAGAGCAAAGAACTAGATTAGAACTCGAGCTGGAGCTTGGAAAGTACTTACTTGGAGATCAGGACTCCTCGAGATCCCAAGATTGATATTGGAAAGATTAAGCATGTATGTGGCCAAGCCCTCCTTATATAGGTGTTCAATGATGATTACAAATTGATGATGTCATCAATTATGTGAGCAATTCAAAACAAGATCTCTAGATGTTAGAATCAAGCAAGTAGACAATCGATCTTAGGGTCTTGGCATATTCAGACACGATGGTAGCATTAGTTTCTCAAAATTTTGAACCAAGCATGAGATATAGAAATTCAAAAGGAATCAAAGGTTCATAATGGTTTCCTTTGGTATCCATGACATAATGTGTGCTTGATATGTATTTAACATGCGTCTTACTAAGGCATTACAATCTCTCATTCCTTTTGAGTCTTGACATGATTAAGGCCATTTGCTACTTATGTGCATGTTTTTGGTTGTTTTCATATGCATTATTGCATGAGCAACAATGTAAGAAATTGTATTTGGTTGTTTTCATATGCATTAGTGCATGAGCAACAATGTAAGAAATTGTATGGTAAGGTTGTGAAATGTATCTTTGTTTGGTATAGTTTTGAGAGCAAAGCCGATCACCTATACCACTGACAAGCTAAATCTATACCACTGACAAGCTAAATCTATTTCGGTTAGCTGAGATGTATCTTTATTGCATCACCTATACCACTGACAAGCTAAATCTATTTCGGTTAGCTAAGATGTTGTTTTTGTGGAGGATGCAGTGAAACCTTTAATTTCATGTATAAAAGAGATATTTATGAGCTTAAATAATGTGTATGATACCTAGTTGCCTCTTTTTCAAATGTGTACAATCAAATGAATCTCCTAGGGAGGCAACTTCTCATACATTTTTTGTATGAGAATATAGATGATTCCATTTCTAATGCAGATATTCATGGTACACTTTTTTATGAGAGAGAATATATTGATGAGACAAAATCAAAGCCAAAATGGTTGGTGCAAACTTTTGAGAGATAGTAAGTTAGATGCAACTTTGCCTCATGGTATTCACCTAGGCTTCAATGGTGCTTCCTTTTCTTATAATTACTATACAATGGCTGTCTCTAACCAGATGAGAAGGATCTAGTTTCTTTTGATGAATCCAAAAATTAAAAAAGTTTGATGGTTGCTATGCAATCAGAATTTGATGAAATTTTACGAAGAATCTGCTTGGTATTCATGTGACTTACCTCTTGGCAAAAAAACCATTGGCACTAAATGGCTCTACAAACTGAAATGCAAGATTAATGGTAATGTGATGTGATTGTAGTTAAAGGTTATGCTTGAGAAAAACGGCATTGATTTTCATGAGATGTGATGTGAAACATGCAAATGATGTACTTGTAATCATATGCGGATGACATGTTGCTCATGGTCCTAATGAGATGCATATTTCCAAGTTTAAGGTTCAATTGAATGGCTCTTTTGAAATGTTGTACTTGGATCACCTACATCATTATTTGAAAATTCAATTCATGCAAGTCAATGGAGGCATTGTTTTGTGTAAAAGAAAATAGAATGAAACTTTATTGCAATGTTTTGGTCTTGAGGATTATAATCCCATTGCCATTCCCATGGAGATGGGTTTAAAATTGATTCTTCTCAATATTCAAGATGTATTTGATGCTAAGATCTATCGATAAGATGTTGGATGCCTTATTTATGTATGCAACACTTCGTCTCATATTTAGTTTGCTATTTTTCAAATGAAAATATTTCTGCATAGCCTAGATGTCAAACATTGGAAGGCAATTAAGTAGATACTCTGGTACTTATCTAGTACCCAACAATTTTGTTGCTCTATTCTAAGGGAGGATTAATGCCGTTAGATTTACATGTTTTTTTGACCGAGATTGGTTAGCTGTTATGGCGCGTGTGTTCACAAGTGGATTTTGCTTCATGCTTGGTAGCTCATGATATCTTGGTTGAGCAAGATAAAACCTATTGTGGCTATTTCTAGTTGTGAGGATGAGTATAGGGAAGCTTTCACATCTACTATTAAGTGTGTGTGGCTCAAACACCTTAGGGATGACCACATGTTGGTAAGACCTTATTAAGATGCATTATCATTGTCCAAGAGAGACTCACTACTAGACAGATGATTCTGGCTTATTTGCTTATACAAATTGATGTTATAGAACTCTTAACAAAGGCTCTATGTCCTGAGAAGTTTGAAGCTTTTCACAAAGCTTTGGGCTTACTCTCTTTTGTGATTTGACCTTAGTCCACACTGATTGACACTTCCTTATATATGAGTGTCCAATAAATGCGAGCTCTTTCATTTTTATAGAATTTTAAAAACATTTGTCGAACAAATTCAACAACAAGAACCTCAAATTTGGGTTCCTCAACATATTACTGAAGAGCAAAGCATGAGCCACCACCAAGAAACACATAATATAACCAAGTTTGGGTTCCTCAATAGATTACTCAACACATAATATAACCAAGTTTGGGTTCCTCAATAGATTACTCAAGAGAAAAACATGAGCCACCACCAAGAAACACATAACATAACCAAGTTTATTGGTAAGAGGAAAGCTAAGAAGATAAAGGAAAGAAAGTATTCATCTTAAAGAAGATTGAAATCACCACAAAAGTCTTAATTCAGGTCCAAAATCAAATCAATGTGGGTACACAAAGCCCTCTCAACTCAAAAGGATAAGCGTTTAGATATGGATGACATAACCAAAAAGAAAAACATAAAAAAGAATTCAATCAACTCTCCTTGGGACCATCGAATTGCCGCCACTCACATAATCATAAGGATAAGAAAATTAAGACTCCAAAATGGATTATTCAAAAGATGAGTTGGATGCTAAAAAAATAATCAAATCAATATACACAATCATCCATTTACCATTCCATATTCCTTTGGGTCACACAAATAAGGATCTTGTTTCTTCTCTTCAAGTCAATTCTATCCGTACGTTTAGGTTGAGCAAGGTTGTACTTTTTTTAAAAATGGAGGTTCGACTGAAGCTTATTCCTCTGGGCTTTAATTTTGAAAGAACAACTCTATAGGGTGAATGGGCATAGTACCTGCGGGACCCCCCTTATCCTACAAAGCAAGGGTTAGATGAGAGATTACAACAGCCCGAAGGGTTCACAACTTGTTTAACTGCTAGAAGGCTACAACTAGGTTAACTGCCCGAAGTCATTTACATGTCCTGCCGGTGGGGAGGGTTGAACCCTCACTCCCATCTTAAGAGGCGAAGGACTCAGCCAATCGACCCAGCATGCGTGAACAACAAGGCTGTACTTGCTAAGATGAGGTTACTTTCAATAAAGTTGCACTGACAACAAGGCTGTACTTGCAAAGATGAGGTTACTTTCAGTGAGGTTAAAGCATGAATGGTGACGTTACCATTTCCATATCCCTTTGGATCACACAATTAAGGGTCTCATTTCTTCTCTCCAAGTCAACTCTCTCCATACGATCAAGTTGAGTGAGGTTGTATTTGCAAAGAGGAGGCTACCTTCGATTTCATTTAAATTTGAAATATTGAAATGAATAACTCATGCACCTTAGGTACAACAATGCTAGATCAAATAGGTGAATTGTCAGCCTCCTTTGGAGGGTGTGTGTCGATTTAAATCCTATTGGCTTCACTTGTAGGACATTGCTTATCACATGCTATAATGCTAGATCAAATAGGTGAATTGTCAGCCTCCTTTGGAGGGTGTGTCGATTTAAATCCTATTGGCTTCACTTGTAGGACATTGCTTATCACATGCTTATCACATTGGCTGACAATTCACCTATTTGATCTAGCATTGTACAACAATGCTAGATCAAATAGGTGAATTGTCAGCCTCCTTTGGAGGGTGTGTGTCGATTTAAATCCTATTGGCTTCACTTGTAGGACATTACTTATCACATGCTTATCACGTTGGCTGACAATTCACCTATTTGATCTAGCATTGTTGTACAATGCTAGATCAAATAGGTGAATTGTCAGCCTCCTTTGGAGGGTGTGTGTCGATTTAAATCCTATTAGCTTCACTTGTAGGACATTGCTTATCACATGCTATAATGCTAGATCAAATAGGTGAATTGTCAGCCTCCTTTGGAGGGTGTGTGTCGATTTAAATCCTATTGGCTTCACTTGTAGGACATTGCTTATCACATGCTTATCACATTGGCTGACAATTCACCTATTTGATCTAGCGTTGTACAACAATGCTAGATCAAATCGGTGAATTGTCAGCCTCCTTTGGAGGGTGTGTGTCGATTTGAATCCTATTGGCTTCACTTGTAGGACATTGCTTATCACATGCTTATCACATTGGCTGACAATTCACCTATTTGATCTAGCATTGTACAACAATGCTAGATCAAATAGGTGAATTGTCAGCCTCCTTTGGAGGGTGTGTGTCGATTTAAATCCTATTGGCTTCACTTGTAGGACATTGCTTATCACATGCTATAATAACTCATGCACCTTAGGTACAACAACGCTAGATCAAATAGGTGAATTGTAAGCCTCATTTGGAGGGTGTGTGTCGATTTAAATCCTATTGGCTTCACTTGTAGGACATTGCTTATCACATGCTTATCACATTGGCTGACAATTCACCTATTTGATATAGCATTGTACAACAATGCTACATCAAATAGGTGAATTGTCAGCCTCCTTTGGAGGGTGTGTGTCGATTTAAATCCTATTGGCTTCACTTGTAGGACATTGCTTATCACATGCTATAATAACTCATGCACCTTAGGTACAACAATGCTAGATCAAATAGGTGAATTGTCAGCCTCCTTTGGAGGGTGTGTGTCGATTTAAATCCTATTGGCTTCACTTGTAGGACATCGCTTATCACATGCTATAATGAGAGAGATGTTAAATCAGCTCCCTTCGGGGAATCATTGACACTCAAACACTCTCATTGGACTATGTTGGCAATGGTTAAGGTTGTGCTCATTGTGAGAGGGTCGATTTCAACTCAAACCAATCTCCTTGTCTAGCCTTAGAGTCATTCCCTACCCAATGCCTACGCTTGACGACCTTTGGGCTCTATTCATTCTTCATAAATGCTAGACATTCTACCCATGCTTGTGTGAAATTCGAAAGATCCCATGGGTATTATGCCCTCCACATTATACCTTTAATTAATTCAAACTATAAAAAAAAAGTAAATTGCAAGATCAAACTTTCTTTCACAAAAGAAACTCATACACTCTTAAGATTCCCTTTATTCTTCATGAACTTTCTAAGCGTTTAATCAACATTGTACTTGGACGGTCTATCATGCCCTTTAATTTTGAGTAGATGGGTCTTTCGTCTTTTGAGGCCGGGGTGAAGGTTCGATCCCCATTTACGATAGGACACCTTGTGAGCCTAAGGCCAGTGTAACCACATTGTATTTAGTTGAAACTAATTGCCTTCGGATAGTTCTGTTTTGTGTTGCCTTTGGGTAGATTAACCTCTTTTTTGTGGGATACTGGAGGTCCCATGGACACTATGCCCATTCACTTGTACAATTACAATTTCAAAGTTAAAACTCAAGGGAATAGCCGAATGTGGGATACTGGAGGTCCCATGGACACTATGCCTGTTCACTTGTACAGTTGCAATTTCAAAGTTAAAACTCAAGAGAATAGGCTTTGGCTGAATCTCTATTTCCAAAAAAAAAAAAGAAAATTATCCATATTTCACATTTTTATTGTATCTTATGAAAGTCTACTGAAAATTATGATCTTGTTTTAACATTTAAAATAGCCAAAACAGATAATACGATTGTCAAAGAACAATTATGCCTTTAATATGGTCGATCTCAAAGTTGTACATGTTAGTCCCAAGCTGCTTGTCTGCGTGGTTGGGCCTACCACCGGCACCATGTAAGGGACATGTTTAACATGGAAAGTTGTATCTTGTGACTGATGTGCCATCGTTTGTCCTGCCCTGCGGTAGTTGTGACCACAGTTCAACCCAGCTATGTAAACCCCTATTCTTGTGGGATAAGAGGGATCTCATGGGTACTATGCCTTTCCTTGTACATTTACAATTTTAAAATTAAAGCTTGGGGAATAGGCCTCCGCCGAACCTCCATAAAAAAAAAAAGTTGTACATGTTAGAGCTTGCAATCCAATGTCCAGTCCAACACTCCCGAATTGGTAGAACTGTGTATGGCTCGCTTCACACTGAGCAGCACCTCGATTTGTTTTGGAACAAGTTCCAATAAACTTCTGCCACATCACGGAACAACCTCCCTCGTTATTCACACAAAGCGGCGGCCCAGCCAAACTTCAATGCCATGTAGAGGAACAAATTCCTTTTCTCTGTTCCGACTCCCCCTTGCCCGCCCCAAGATGGTTTTATCTGCCACGGAAGATTTTGCAACACTCTTACAGGTGATGTTCTGTCGCCCTGTGTGAATGCACAGCCGGAAGACCTTCAAAAATGTTGTTGTTCCACCTGGAACAGGCTCACCCAAAGCTGCTGTTCCGGAGCCCCAATCTGAATCGACCCTATGACATACTTCGTAAATATATGAATAATAAGAGCTCGGTATTAATTGTCTGGGGGGCCGGGCCCTCCAATGCGGGAGGTGCAGAGACTCCAGAGTTTGCTGTGATTTCTGTATCTCCATTGCCGAAATCTGCAATGCGTCAGGTGCTCGGGTCCCGACTCCCGTGCTTGACGTCACTCAATGGTACGCAGCTTCCACGCATTCCTCCATTTTTATTCGCACATAGGCACATTTTTGCCCCGCCTCGGACCTCCTCTCGCCCGACTCCCGAGTCCCCATTACCCCTGTTTCACTCTCTACCTATCCTTTCCCGCTTTCACTCTCTACCTCTGCCGTTTCACCCG
>CM035406.1:151970328-151995328 GCA_020310875.1 Ceratopteris richardii | reverse complement strand
TTCTTGAATAAATACCCTTTTTGGACAAGCAAAGAAATTAGTTGACAACATTGAATTACAAATGAAGACAAGCTTGAACATAGATGAGAAAATCTAAACAATTGAGAGCAAACAATGCCGTACTTTGCTAAATGAGAAATATTTGAATCAATATGAGGCATACGTATCATGTTAATGCTAGCAAATTCCGGTTCTAATCTTTTATCATAAATGTCTACTTCCAAACCAAAAGGAGTCTGAAATATTTTTAGATCTAGAAAAGCACAAGAATCACCATGTGAAGTACAATTCAGCTCACAAAAATTTTTGGGATAAATACCACCACCAAAAGCATCATTGTCTAAATACATAAAATCTTGAAAAGAACTAAAATCAGGAACAAACAGATCATCTACAAAGCGTCTAATATTAGAAAGTTTGTGTATAATGATAGGACAGGTATTAGCTAAAACAAGCCTTTCCATAAATTCAAATTCATAAGTAAAAAGATAAAATTTCGCAAGAAAGACAGCACAGTTTGTACCCATAGGAATTCCAATACATTGTTTGAATAAAGTATCACCAACCGAAATATACAAGTTTTCTAAAAGAAACTCTAACCAAAGAAGAATGTCCGTTTCATCTACTATTCTAGTGTAACGTTTCTTTTTACTATCTATATCTACAGACTTGGATTTCAACCATAAATAATCAAAATGTAATGTAGATTTTTCTACCAAAAGAGCCTTACATCTATCTTTGGTGAATTTAAAAGAGAAAACTTTCCTAACTAAAGAAGAAATTCTATGTTTTAAATCATTCAAATCTAACTTTGTATACAAAGTGGTGAAGTCAAAAGTTTGAAGCCCCAAAGGAACAGATTTTTCTTCTATAGTTCTTGAAGAGTTGAGAGACTTTATTACAGGAACAACACCTAGAGAATTATCTAATATCCAACTAGAGGAAGTTGGCACATCTGCATCTTTGAGTAATTCCTTCCAAATATCATGAATAGTAGGTAAAATGGCTTTAAAATAATTGCTTAACCATTTGGAAACATCCGTGAGAGAAGTATTACAAGATGCAGCTATAAATCTCGGTTTGATTGGGTTCTTATGGAATTTCCAAACTGTATATAAAAAAGGTAAATTTTGATACAATTTGAAACCATAAGATTTACAAAAATCTTGATGGCTTGAAATATATGTGTGTGTGTGTATATATATATATATATGTATATACATATATATATATATATATATATATATATATATATATATATATATATATATATATATATATATATATATATATATATATATATATATAGATAGATAGATAGATAGATAGATAGATAGATAGATAGATAGATAGATAGATAGATAGAGAGAGAGAGAGAGAGAGAGAGAGAGAGAGAGAGAGAGAGAGAGAGAGAGAGAGAGAGAGAGAGAGAGAGAGAGAGAGAGAGAGAGAGAGAGAGAGAGAGAGAGAGAGAGAGAGAGAGAGAGAGAGAGAGAGAGAGAGAGAGAGAGAGAGAGAGAGAGAGAGAGAGAGAGAGAGAGAGAGAGAGAGAGAGAGAGAAGGTTGTTATTGACGTTTTTCTTGACTTATTGATGTCTGACATATAGGTGACGGGTACAATAAAACGTTTCTGATGTTTCTTGATGCGGCCTTTTTTAAATAAGATGAATTATAATTCTTAATTTTATAGCTTAAGCCTTGGTCCTTATATATTTTGATTTTAATAGTTTTGAATAGGATTATACTTTGGAGTTTCAGTGCATCTCACATACACATAAGTGGTATCATTCACAGTGCACTATAAAGTGTACAATGTACCGAAAAACTTGTCTTGTATGATTAATATTACATTACACATAAAAACATTAATCATATAGAGAGCTCAGACTCCATATATATATATATATATATATATATATATATATATATATATATATATATATATATATATATATATATATATATATATAATATTGTGGAGTATTAAAATGAAAGGTAAGTGATGAAGGCCAAGTTAGCTAAACATGACCATACTATAACGGAGATAATATACTATAAAATCGTGTGAAACATAGAACAAAGTCAATAGAAATATTGAATCCAAAGCCTTCTAGTTCTAAGATGATAGAGTTGCCCTCATGTCACTCTAGGTCTTTCTAACCTTGAGTGTACTCACAAGTAATAGTTTTAACTAAACTACCTTGCATCCTATGCCAATCCATCATCCTAGCTCACAAATAAGAATTCCTTGGTAGTAAAATGAAATGTCTACATTCTGCTAACCAATAAGTCCTTGGTTTGTTATCCATAAACATTTGGAGTAAGTTCTATTCGAAGAGCATCAATGGGTCTAGTGCAAACTCTATTATTCTCTCTTCCCTTTAGTTTGCCATATGAATGCAAAAAACATTCCTTCTTGAGATTTAGATAATCCATAAGTATCTATCCTCCTAATTGATGCTCAATCATCATCCTCATGACGAAGCACCAACTAAGAGTTTGGTAACCCAATAGGTAAGATCTATCCTTGTCTCTTAAAAACCCTAAAGAGAGGAGCAATTAGTCTACTTCCTATGTCATTATTGTCAATAGATCATTATTGGAAGTAGAAATAACCACTCTCCTAGAGTCATGAGGTGAGACTCAACCTAACCACCATGATTAACCGATCTCCCTATTGTTTTTGATAAGATAGTGCCACTCCTATCTAGACAACCTAAAGAGTAAATAAATGCTCTCCATCTCTTCTAAGGTAGAAGGCTCTAGAAGTGGAATCTACTCTCCCGTTCCCTTAAAGGAGACTATGATGGATTTATTAGGATCTACTCTCCATAAATGAGAACACATAAGTTCTCAAATTGTTTCCCTTCCTAATCAATGGAGATTCAAACATCGTATAAAGGAAAACTACTATAAGAGATGTTCTCTAAATACCTCTCCTCAATCTAGAACAAATGATACTCAATGGAGGATGAACCCTTTTCTTCCTGGCCATAGTAGAAGATTTCTCAAAGGGAAATTTCCCCCCCTCCCCCCTCCCCCCCCCAATCCCATACCAGTGATTCTCATTTCCAATCCATGGAAGCACAATTCCACTGAACAAATCATATACCTAGTTCCCATCACTAAGGTGCAACTCTCATATATCCTGTCAGGTCTGGTGGATTCTCATGAATCCCATATGCTATAACTAGACTAGCTTGGTTTGGATGATGCAAATATGTATATGTGTGTGTGTATATGTATATGTTGGGAAGATGTCGTGAACCTATCTTAATGGGCATATCTCACCTGTAACACTTGGTATGAGAGCTTATTGCACACACATATCTTGTTCTCAAGCTGGGGAGGAACCCAAATCGCTATTAGGGTTGCAGGTTTTTATCCTATCCCAGCACACATGCTGTAATTCTTACATGAAGTCCTGTTTTATTCTTATTCCAGCACACTCATACTGCTTACAAACTCTTAGACACTCTTCTCTTATACATTTGTACCTAGAATTCTCTGATGTTAAGCCTTATATTAAGATTTTGTATATTACACACATTTTATTGTTATTGATTCATCAAGTAGACATCTATTTTAAAAGTAGCATTCAGCTATTAGTTCCATTCTCTTGTCTGTTGTCTATTTCTCAAAGTCACTCAGCTATCTTATTTGGTTCAATGTGTGTGCTCTTAAGGTTCAAGTGTTGGAAAGATCTTGGAAATACATGTGGAATTTATATTGGGCCTATCTTACTTTCAACATGAAGTTGAAATGACCTTCAATTTGTATAAGAATGACTTTTTAGAGAACAATAGAACTCGTTGAAAGCTTCAAACATATGATTAAACTTTGCGTTGAAGAAAAAAGATTCCACAACAAGTAGGAATCATTAGGAGACATCACAAGTGCAATGAGAGAGCTTGAAATGAGGGAAAGCACCCCTTTGGATGAAAGGAAGAGAAGATATGAATTGAGGAAAGAGACATATCGAGAAAGAGAGGTATATAGATGTACATGAGCTCTACAAAAGATCTTGTCATTTATATTCACTCTTCTTTTGATGTGAACCATAGTTGGTTTGGAACTCGTTCCAAACAACTTTTATGGTTCGGCGCTTTTGGTTCCGCACCAACGTTCCAAACAACGTATGGAACCTAAACTTAAAAAAACAATACCTGGTGGTTTTCTTGATAGCGGCTTGCCTTAGGAGTCGGTGAGCTCTCTCTCAGAGACCTACTCCAAAGACCATCAATACATACACACTCATATATACGTATATACATTCATGACTTGTTGCATTTCTGAATGCATCTATGATGTTACACAAAACCTATGGTGCTATGTAACACCTACTAAGTACTATTATGTTACATAAAAGTTAGAACTTAGAGCATACATGAATGCATACATTCATACGTACACACATACACATATAGTGCATGCATGCATGACACAATGCACATTGAATGTATACACTTTACATGCATGTATGCATACGAATAAATAAATATATATATATAATTATTAATTAATTGATAAGGTAAAGTTCCATACCGTTCCATATCTTGACGTTTGGTACGGCACCGCGTTCCATACGCGTACTGTACGTGCCGTACCAAACGTTCCGTACCACCTTGATGTGAACCCAAAGGGCCTTTTCATACAAATGAGGAGGGAAGCTGTGTTTTTTACATGAAACTTTCAAGGAATTTTTCAAGGGTCTCAAAGTATCTTTTTACAAAAAAATATGAAGGAAGTTTCTAAACTTCTTTAAATGTTTGACTTTTCTATTTTGAAAAAAGGAAAGTCATTAAAATTTTTTTTTGACCCTTTTTAAAACAAAAGCTACTCTTATAAAATTTAAATGCTTTAAAATTAGAAACCTACTGTTAAAAAAATTTAAAAGAAGCCTACAAAAAACTTTATCTTAACAAATAGATAGGGGAAGTTGAAAGTTGGTTATGAAGTTTGAGAAAAACAACTCATGAACATGAAGATGTCAATAATTAATTGAGATCAGACGATTATCTAATAAAGAATAATGAGATGAAATTGATATGCTTAAATCAAGAATAATTAAGATACTTGAACTAAGATGATTGATAATAATTGAGAATATTGGAGCTGAATTAAACTAAGAATAATTGAGTTGACATGAGACAGCTGAACTGAGTTGAGATGTCAACTTGCACTTATATCAAATTGTTTCTTACAGAAAAAATTACACACAGATGTGAAAACAACATTGGAAAATAGTTTGATCAAATAATTCGGAAATTACACATACAATGATCCTGAAAATAGAGGCTAAATAAATGACATGAAAAAGATTGGGTTAAGTTTGGGCTAAAATATGATTTGCTGAAGATGTGGGATCCCAAAATCTGAGATAAATCTCCAAGATAACCACCTAAATTTGAGCTGAGGTCACTGACGAAGTTCCATGGAAACTACCAAGCTTGTTCCACTCTCACATGAGCTCAATGTGAAGCTATATACAATGGAAAACCTATGTCGTGTCTTTGTAGACTCGAGAAAACGTCCAAAAGCATCCAAAAGCATCCAAGAGCATAAAAATCTGTTTTCTAACAAGGATTATTCTTGGAGACTAGTTGTATCCCCTAAATACGAGCCTCAAAGCTGGATCTATAGCCAGTATGCACTGGTAGTTCAATTTGCAAGGATTCCAAATTCTTTGCAGCCGGGCTGAATGTTGTGCTCTACGTATGAACACCCAGGGTGTGATGGCTAAAATGGAAGGGGCTCCTACCAAGCTTGATTTTGAGTGTCTCCCATGTCCTAGACATGGAGTGGGGCATCTCATAATGTTATGGTGACAAGGCACTACGAAGCATGTATTGAGCAAAGTTTCCCTTGAACCTTAGGTCCCTAGGTTAGATTGTGAGCTCAACTCTTGAGTCAAGTGCATTCTGGCTTATGAGAATGATTTCCCAACCTCTTTGTAAGTGCTTTGTTATCTATGGAGGCTCTCTCTCTATGAGGATTGGACCTATGACATGAATGGTTTGCGAACCTTGATCTGGCGGCTCTCATGAGGGCTATGAGGTTGGCATGCTTGCAATCAGTTCACCTTGGGCACCTTCAAGATGGCCGTGGATCGTCTTATTATCCTAGATGTTTCTGCAAATATATTCAGAACACCCTAAACCTCTTTAAACCCCTTCTGCTCATAAATGGATCCAAGCCTTGTTCATGTGAAAATGCAACAAAAGGAAAATGTATAAAGGAAAGGCAAAGAAATGGAGTTGCTTTCTTTTACCATTTTTTACAAAGCTTTCCTGCTGATATTTTTGTTTTGTTTTGTTTGCCTTTTCAAAAAGAAGATTTAAGATTGATTTTATTTTATTGTACAGCTATATGTGCTAATAATTTATTTTCTTCTCCTTTCATGTTATAATTTTTCCTCCTCTTATTTATGGTTTTCTTTTCATTCATTTTCTTATTATTAAAGAAAATTAAATTGTCTTTTTACAGTAAGTCCTTCCATGAGATTGATTGTCAGCCTTCATGATCTGGATTCTGATGATGTTATATGGCATTTTAGGCACCAGAGATGCATGCAGGTTGCATTTTTTGATGATTAGCATGCCCGCTAGGCTGTTCATTCTCAATTTCAATAAGACTCTTCTGTGGGTTCATGGGCATTGTAGTCTGTAGATATCTGTTTGATTGCCAGCCATGATATTCATTTGTACTTCACATATTTGCAAATTGTTCTGATGCTCTAAAATGTATGCACATAGCAGGAAGAAATGGATGATGGAGAGGAAGAAGAAGAGGAAGAAGAAGACTTAGAAGAAGAGGAGGAAGAGGAAGTTGATCATGAAGCCACAAGGCCAAAGAAGAGGATTGGTCGCCCACCTAAAGCATGGAGTTCTGTCCTCCTGCCGAAGGAAGTTACTTCCACACTTGGAGCTCACAAACAGAAGGGAATGAAATCTCAGAAAGTTAATACCAGTACGAAAAACAGAATTCCCAGTGAAGGAGAAGGCACTTTCTCTAAAGTACCTCTCCCTAGTATGGTAGGTCAGGCAGTTCATGGTATTGTTGATGGCTGCTTTGATGCTGGATATCTTGTTAGCCTGCGAATGGATAGCTCAGATATTCTTTATAGAGGTGTTGTCTTTGGGCCAGGTTTGTCAATCCCTGTGTCAAAGGACACAGACATTGCAAAGAATGTGAAGCGAAAACGTCGCAAACGCAACCCATTTGATACAGATGTAATTACCAGAGAGGAACCTTCTACTCCCCCTCCCCCACAACCTGCCCCACGTAGAGAAGAGGGTTCGGCTCTTGCTTTGCATTCTAACTCAAGCATAACACGGCCACCTCTACACTATGAAGTTCATCCCTCTACCCAACATATACAGCAGCCAAACAGTGCACATCTATTAGAGTCTTCACAAGTAAGCCCTCCTGTCCACCCATCGTCACATCCTCATCAATTTGCATATAATGGTGGAATGCCTGTAAGCTTCCGATCGCCTCGTCCACATCCCGAAATGAATGTGAACCCATACATGCATTCTGGCAGTTTTCCACCCCGTCCAGGCATGCCCATGCCAGCAGCAGCACAAGTGTATAGTCCACGGCAGAATTTTGGACAGGTTTTGCGGTCTCCAAGTACACCTTATGGGTACAATTTTGCAGGATCCCAGGGAAGAGCAACTGCACCTCTCCCTCCTCAATATCGTGGTCCTCCAGCAGATCCTCAATATCCAGGCTCCTAGAACTGATGATAGTTAACAGTAAATTATAGACCGAAACTGTAGTTAGTGCATATGATGGTTTTTGCGATAGGCCAGTGCGTTTTACAATCTGATATTGTGAATAGGAATTTTGGAATTTAAAAGCTTTGTATTCTTGAACTCTGCAGTTAGTAGAAGAGCGTGTGGTATCAGATTGACTCCATAATGCGAGAATGATATTTATTATAAAGTTGGAACAGTTTCTTCCTTTACCTGAAAGAATTCTGATTCACATACACTAATGTCTCTGTGGATAGAAGTTTTGATCAGATTTCATAAAGCAACTAAATGAAAGAGTTTATATGTCTGTTGGCAAAGCTGCATCTATGCGCACAGCTGGGTGCATATATATTGTGTGTAGAGAAAGGATTCCTGGGATTTTTTTGCTGAATGCATTGCATTTTGATCCTGTAGTTCATTCTTTACTTTTCCTACTTCATTTTACTGGATTTTACTTGTTAGTTTTTCAGATGGTTATGTAGTTTTGTCTGACCTTATTGCATGAGGATGAATTTGCAACATGCTGCGCCTTTGAAGGGTCAGTGTAGAGACCCATTGGGTTATGTAGTCAGAGGTACAAAGGGAACATGTTCTATTGTTTTTCACTTAAGCTCTTAGTTGTCATTTTTCTCTGTTGAATGAACCTGACTTTTCAACGGATTACGATGTGTGAGCTGATTCAAGCAATGTTGGTCTACCTCTGTGAATGAAAATCATTTACTTATGGATGATGATGCATGACGTGATAGTACATTTTTGCCTGCAATGCAAGCCCAATTGTTACTCATGAAGACAAGTGAATACAGCCTATAGCTGTATCTGCCTAGATTCTGAATTATATCGTAGGCAAGTTCATGTAAGAATAGGGAGAAGGACATTAAAGAGGTATTATTTTCATGGAAGTAGCTAAATCAATTTTATTGGTTGCAGAACATTTGAAGTCATTTGTATCTGTCAGTTTATCATTGACATTGACCGAACAAGAAGTAGCGTCCTTCAAGCAGTAGGATCCATGCAGTTGTGTGTGATCATAACTGTTGGATGGAGTGCAGACCATAAACTGTATGCAAGGCTTGCTAGGGCTTTGGTGTTCATTTTCTCAAATTTTTTTAATGCTGAGAGGCTAGGAAATAGGAAACAACGAACTAAAAATTTTAGAAAAACTTGAGCTGATATAAGATGAGAAAAAGGGAAGTGGAAGCCTGTATGTGATGAAAGGAGCTAGGAGCATACAATCTGAAATGAAGACGAGATGGGAGACTCATTTTGGTGGCCACAGCCCCTCTGAGAGCTGAAGTCGAGATAGGAGACTCACTTGTTACCAAGTCGAGACGGGAGACTCACTTTGGCCACTGCCCCTCCTGAGAGCAGATGCCCCTCCTTGGGGTATGATGTGCCCTACTCTGGCAATCGTCGGGATTAAGTAGGCAGTTTTATGGTGGTGAAATCCCCTGACACGGCCGACACAGCCCATAGGTGCTTTCCTTGTGGCCAAGGGGACCTGCCACTCCTTGTTGAAGGGTGATTCCCGTGACATTGCGAAAAGTGTTGCTAAAGAGTATGTATAAGTTATCTTTCGAGACGATGAAGTCATACAGTAAGATTTCTGCCTTGGGTTTTCTGGAGGGGGGTTCTTTGGACGCCCCTCCTCGTGACACCATAAATAAAAGAAAAGAACCGAAATGAAAACATGACAGGAGCTTAGCAGCACCTCTGCCTTGTCCATTTTGAAGAAGTGAATGGGCAAAGGGATTTTTAGATTGTTCTTGATCCCCAAGAGAGGGAGACTGTTTGCCTGTGACCATGAGGTGGCCAGGGCTCAATTGACCAAACCCTCTGCAGACAAATAATATTTTTCTCAATACCATGAGAAGACCAAGTCTCAAAGCCAATTCTCACAAACTTAGCTCTGAACATGTGAGACACCTTGAGTTCATGAACATGAGAACTGTTGTAGATTTGAGTTGGAGAAGCATCCATTGTCAGGAACTTTGTACATAACTGTTTATGGTGGTCCATATTCATGGATTTTTTTTTTTGCCTTCTATGTAGTGTGGGTCTAAGAGCAGCTGCCCATGTGAAAGACTTTTGCAGAGAAATACACCAGGGTTGCCTTCCATGTAGTGTGGGTCTAAGAGCAGCTGTCCATGTGAAAGACTTTTGCACAGAAATACATCAGGTGCCCACGTGATGTCTATCTCGTCAATGAGACCTTGATATGGGTTGAAAGTCCCGTGTGTTAAAGAGACTTCACTTTTACACATCATAGAAAGTGAAGGGCGGCATTCTTGTTTTCAAGCATCTACTATGTAACATTCTCATTATCAAGCGTCTGCACACATACAAATGGGACAATACATTTCTGATAGTTTATTCTCCTTGATTTTTTCTGTCAAATTGTTAGTGGGCCAATACGTATCTCACAGTTCAGTGTGTTCTATCAGTTTTGTGGTTTTCTCATGCTCGCACGATTCAGCTCAAGAGTGGAGAGAGATTATTTGGCAATGACGTTGGGTGTCAACACTCGGGTCTGCACGATCTGGAATATGAACTCCTAAGCATCCACACTATGTAAATCTAAATGGAAAGAGGATCCTTTTGTCACACTGCTCACCCCTTTGAATAATTCAGAGACTATTGAAGCAGTATGAACAATTGGACATAGATCTAAATGGGGAGAACTTCAATGTATGTTATTGTATTTGAAAATAGCCTTGGATTTTAGTGCTTCAGGGTGCTAGTGGCATTTGAAAAAATAACATTTAAAGAAGGGAGTGTAATGAGAAACTTAGTTTGTGTACATGTGCTTGTTGACATTGTAAAGAACAAAAGACAATCCAAGAAATGTAATGAGAATCTAAGCATGTTTATACACAATGGCCACATTAAATTGTTCCCAAGGCGAACATGGTTAAAGCAAAAATTAAGCTCAAACATTTTCGGAAAATTTTGAGCAATTCTTAGGTAAAACTTATTTCGTGAAAAGCTTTTGAGGTTATTCAATGCAAGCACATTTGAACGATCATTTTCACAACTTAGGTGCTCATATATAAGGAATGGGATTTGTGCGTTAGTTGGCCTATGCCGTTAAGAAAAAAGCCAGCGATTTTAACCATGCCATGTGGCATCATTATCGGCTTTTTTAGTTTATTTTCCTAAAAATACTTTAATTCGAACAATTCCTAGCTGCTCGATCTGGCAAACACTTTTTTTTGGGGGGGGAGTACAATGAATTGGAAACACAGTCACACACCCAACCTCGTAAGGTGGAGGCACCCATCCTTGAGGAACTCAAGTTATGTCCAGTCAAGACTTGAACTTAGGTCTTCCTCCCAGAGACTCAAGGCGTCAAATCACTAGGCCAATCTGCAAACACTTTGCTACTCTGCATCGAAGAACTGTTCTGGAGCCTCGAGCAACAGGGTCCCCTCAACAAGCGGCCAGCCTGGAAGCTGGTCTCTGTGTCGAGGGATTGAGAAGCAGGTATGGCTCCCCTTGTCCATTTCAACGTAGTTTGCACAGAGAGAGAAAGAGAGCTTGCCCCTTCTGAATAACGCTTACATGTTTGACACCTAAGACGTGATATGTCGCAACCAGGAACTTCATTCTCTTTCCCTCTTGTTCTCTCCCTTTATTTGAATTTTTTTTTGGTACTTCTATCATATGTCCTGATGTTTTGCTTATGCCACTATCTGCGCATCTTAATCCCCCCCCCCCCCCCCCCCCCTTTTTTTTTTGATAGAGGATCATCAATTCAAAAGTATGAGAGTAAGAGTATTCTGGCAAGAAAAAGAAATTAAAAGAACAAGCTAATGAGAACATATATAAAGCTTACATATAATGCTTTCCTCTCATACCTAGGGAAGTCATGCAAGCTTCATAATAATGTTTACACGTACGAGAATAAGATCTTTCTGAAGGATGAGAGTAAGAGTATTCTGGCAAGAAACAGAAAGTAAAAGAACAAGCTGATGAGAACATATATAAAGCTTACATATGCTGCTTTCCTCTCATATCTAGGGAAGTCATACAAGCTTCAGAATAATGCTTTATCTAACACACAGTTCATCTTTCTCAATCAACTTGCAAGTGAGCTGTCTAAAAAGAGTTCTATAAGCTTCTTTTGTTACTTACTGCCACTCCTTTGTAGCCAACTCTTCCTCAAATCATATCCTCTTAACTGTATTCTTCTCATGAGGTCGTGTTTCTTTTATAGCCTAAAATGTTTTCGAAAGCTTCTCCGCACATTAAAGCTGTAGTCGAGAGAGCACAAAGCTCTCTGTTTGCTTATACTATTTTCTTGCTTGCAACAAGCACGCCATTTTACTAACAGTCCTGCATTAGGCCAAATAATTCTGTGGCGACAATTTTTTGATAACGAACTTTACATATTATTTGCTATCGCTGAATTCTATAACCGTTTAGACTTTAGGGACAAACTACTGAATGGATTGAACAGCTACATCGTTGTCAAGATTCAAGATGTCTTGAAGGAGATTTCGTCCTTTCCATATGTACCCTTTCCTAGACAACTTTATGGGAGTGTATAGGCATCTAAATTCGCCCCACCTAAGAATGCATGCTATTTGTGATAAGCATCCAATTTTCAAAGTGAAGTGCCAATCTAGGGACAATTTACTTTACATGAATCTGATCATGGGATCTTATATTTACGATATCCACCCAAAACACTGAAGCATCTCCTTAATGGTATCCTATGAGTGTTCACATCTTCCATTAGAGCAATGTTGTTTCTGATGATTGGCAAACATATAGTAGTTTTGCCTAATTTGAAGGAACCTTTCCATTCACTTACATAGAGCAATGGCCTTTGCTTTTTACAAAGAATCACGTAAGGTTATAACCAGCATTAATCCTTATCAAACAACTTGGACTTGAGAGAAGAGAGGCTGAATCCTTTGGCTTGTTGATCTTGGGAATGCCTAAAAGAAGAATAAGTCAAGGTCTTTATAAATACGTTAGGTCCATAATTCATGAGAATAAAGCATGGATTTGGCCATCCATTTAGACAACATCTTATGTAGCATTCAAGATAGGTTTCTAGTACCTATCTTATGTAGCATTCAAGATAGGTTTATGGTACCTATACGACATCGAGTTACGTTAGTTGGCCTATACCATTTAAAAAAGCGTAAAATTCTATGTATGCCACATGCAGATTTTCCATGTAAAAAGCATTGCTAAAAGCTAATGTGAAAGATATTGCTAATGTTGTTTTCTATGTCTACCTATCTCTCTCTTTCTCTTTCTATGCAATTACTTCTCTCTCTCGCTCTCTCTGTCGAATCCGCTCTCTCTCTTTCTCCACTTATTCTTCTTCTTATTCTTCCCCCCCTCTCTCTCTCTCTCTTTGTGTGACCCATCATCTCTCTCTCTCTCTCTCCCTCTCTCTATCTCTCTCTTACCTTTGCTCCTATGCACGATATTATAATACTCTCTCTCTCTCTATCTCTCTCGCTCTCTCCCTCTCTCCCTCTCTCCCTCTCTTTTGCATTTGCTCTTTCTATACATGGATCTCTTGTTATGAACAATATGAGGTTAAAAAAATTATGAAGCCAATCTTTAGAAGGGAGATGTGCAACTAAATCAAAGTCAATAATGTTCCAATGTTAAAGCAACCTATGATGAAGGGAATGGTGAGAACACTGTCCATACCGATATTCTTCTTTTGCAATCCCTAAACATCATTCTTTTGAGTCCAGATGGAGCTTGAGCTCTTCAATTATACCCCTTGATAATTCACTCTCTTTTTGTAGGGTTTCTAAGAGAACATGTTTCTCATTCCACATCCTTTTTAATGTAGAGACTTGTGCTTGTAATCCCTAATTTTCTTGATGTGATGTAACTGACTACGATTTTAGGTCTTTTCCTATGGTATTGAGCTTTAAGAAGCCTTGGAATGCCTCTTGACACTCATCTTCCAACTGTTCATCTTCAAATTGTGTCTCATTAAACTATCCACAATTACCTAGAGATTGAGTCATGCCTTATCCGTGTCTTAGGTAATCCTATGATAAAATCCATGGAGATACTCTCCCACTTCCCATTGGGAATATCCAATGGATGGAGTAGTCCTCCAATCCCCAACCTCTCAACTTTATTGACCTCACATTTGGTGCACTTAAGTACATACTCTAGGATGTCCTTATGAAGTCTAGGCGAGTAAAACTACCTCTTAACAAGATCATAAGTCTTGTTAACTCTTAGGTGTCCTGCACTAGGTGTTTCATGACACTCATGCAATATGTGCCGTATCATCTCAAAGTATCTAGGGACAAACATCTTACCTTTATACAATAGATACCCATCATGGATACTATAATTTTTCCACTTGAATCCTTCTTGAGTACCCATCAATACTCCATCCTCATTGGAAACCCATGTAACAAGATCCCCTTTCTCTATGGCTTCCCAAATCTTGGGATATTTAGGATCAATCCTACATTTCCTTGTAATGGACTCAAGTAGCTCATTAATGATTTGAGTAAAACTCAGTCCATTGAGAATAGGCATGCGGCTAAGTGAGTCAACCACCACATTAGAATTTTCCTCCTATACTTAAGCTCATAGTCAAACTCCTGAAAGGTCTCTACCGAGGAGGCCTTATGACCTTTAAGGTCTATTTGATTAGAGAAATACTTAATGCTCTCTTGATCAAGCACTATCATAACTTTGGAACCATATAAATAATGACCCCACTTCTTCAAAGCATGGACACTTGCATACAACTCCTCATGTATGGATTCATTCTTTTGAGCAAGTTCTATCTTGTGTATCTCAAAAGCCATTAGTCAACCATCCGAAACTAAAATCGCTACTATAGAGAAATCACTCGAGTCAGTCTCAACCATAAAGGTTTTATTGGGACCTGCTAGAGTTGTACCAGTTGTTACCTTCAAGTTCTCCATACTTTGCTTCAGTTCGTCTCCCCAATGAAAGGTTTTGACTTCTCTTTGAGCTGTTATGTCAATCGGGACAACAATTTGGCATAATTTTTAATTAATCTTTGATAGAATCCTAATAAACCTAAAAAGATCTAAAGCTCTTCTAGGTTCTTGGGATGTGCCCATTCCATAATAGCCCATACTTTATGCAGATCCATTTGGATTCCATCTTGGGAGACTGAGTGCCCAAGGTATCTAACCTCTATTTTGAAAAATTCACACTTTGATTCCTTAGTAAAGAGTGAAATTTCCCTCAAGACGTTGAATACTTTCCTCAAGTGTTCCAAAATGTTCGTGTTTTGATCTAGTATAGATCAAAATATCATCTAAGAAATCTACTACAAACTCCCCAAGATATGACCGTAGTACACTTTTCATGATTTTCATTAAAGTGGTGGGAGCATTGGTGATACTAAAAGGCATCATCAAGAACTCATGGTGCTCATATCTATTCCTAAAAGCAATTTTTGGGGCATCCTTTGCCCTAATTCTAATTTGATGATATCCTCACCTAAGGTCAAGCTCGGTAAAGTACCTAGCTTGATGTAACTAATCAAATAGGTCTTCCAACATAGGCATTGGAAACCTATTTTGGATTGTTACCTTATTCAATGACCTATAATCAATGCAAAGTCTCATATATCCATCTTTCTTTTTGACTATGAGCATTGGTTGAAGTATTTCAATGGCAATGCACCACAGTGCGCTCTCCTTTGCAAGAGCTCCACGATGATATCCTCGGAGTAGAATACTGAGTTCCAAGCTCCAAGCATTGCACACGGTACTCTACACAGAGGCTAAAGAATCTACAGAAAAACACAGTACACAAGGAGCACGAACACAGACTTCTTAGGTGTTATAGTTTGTGGCTGATCATGCCACTATATGTTTAATTAAAGAACATATAAAAAAGTGTAAGATGTCCATTTGGCCTTTCAAACGGATACTAATGGTAACAATTTTTCATTAAAGACCAATATGTCCAAAGTAACAATGGGAGAAAAAATGAAGAATGATAAAGAATACGTGAGTGTAACTATACATTTTATACCTCCCACCTGATGGGCATGTTACATAGTATACAAGTGACGGTGTAAGATCATGAATCAAGTAACCCCCATCAAGTGACATCAGTGTAAAAAACTATCTTGTGGTAGAGCTTTAGTCAAAGAATCTACATCATTATCTCAAGTATGAACCTTCTCAAGAATAATGCACTCAATGGCTAAGCAATCTCTAATGAAGTGATACCTCACCTGAATGTGCTTGGTCTTCGAATGATAGACCAGATTCTTAGCCAAAGCAATGAATTTTTGACTACCACTGAGCAAACGAGGTACATGCTGAGGTAGAACCATATTACAAGCAAGATGAGAAAGCCAAAATGCTTCCTTAAATGACTCACTTGCTCCAACATACTCTGCTTCTGTGGTGGAAACAACTTTACATTCTTGGAGACGAGATCTCCAAGAGATAGCACCTCCACCCAAATGAAAAATGTACCTTGATGTAGATTTATGATTGTCTACATAACCAGCATAGTCAAAATCTGTGTAACCAATAATGGATGCTCTCCCTCTACCTAAGCATAGACACTTGTCGTCATTGCCACTCAAATATCTCAAACTCATCTTGAACGCTTCCCAATGTTGCTTGCCAAGATTAGACATATATCTACTCACAACTCCCACTCCAAATGCAATGTCTGGTCTCGTAGCTACCATAGCATACATGAGACTACCAACAGAAGCAGAATGATAAAGAATTTTTGGTCATGAATTCCTTTTCCTCATCTGATTGGGGCAATCATCCTTGCTCAATTTCACATATGTGGGTAAAGTGTACTCAATGCCTTTCCACCGTGCATATTGAACCTGTGAAGTAATGTGGATATGTATTCACTTTGAGACAAGTATATGCATTTTTTACTCCTATCACAAGTAATGCGCATGCCAAGAATATGTTTGGCATCCCCCAAATCCTTAATGTCAAATGTCTGATTCAACTTCTTCTTGATCATATCAAGCTGCCATCTGAGCATCTTTTTGTGTAGAGACAATGATCCTCATTGCTTTGAGAATAGCCTTGAGACCATAAAATCATCAAAATCTTGGTACCATTGTCTAGGGGACTGTTTAAGTGCATATAAGCTCTTCTTGAGCTTACAAACTAGTCTTTCTTTGCCAGGAACTACATAACCCTCAGGTTGTTCCATATAGATCTCATGTGTAAGATCTCCATGCAAGAAAGAAGCTTTTACATCCATTTGGACTAGCTCTAAGTCCTCCATTGAAACGAATCCAAGCAACATGCACATGGTAGTCATCTTGACCACTGGAGAGAAGATTTCCTCGAAATCAACACCATGTTGTTGCTTAAAACCCTTTGCAACAAGTCGTGCTTTATACTTTGGAGAAGCACTATCTGATGTGAGTTTTAACATATATACCCATTTACATGGTAAATCTTTCTTGCCCTTTGGCAAAGGTACTAAATCCTAAGTACTATTCTTTTGAATAGAATCCAACTCACTCTTCATGGCATGCTCCCACTTGACATGATCCATTGTCTGCATAACCTCTTTGTAGCAAGAAGGCTCACCAACATCTGTTAGCATAACAAACTCCAAACTTGAAACATATCTATTAGGTGGATGTGAGACACATGTAGAGTGTCTCAATGGTTGCTGAATAGGAACGTTTGCAGACTAGTATGATTAGACATTCTCTTGAACATCCCTATGTGCAACATTTTTATGCATGCTAACTGGAGGACTAGTATCCTCAAACACCACTCTTCTCACTCCAACCTCGTTAATGGGCTACTTATGCATCTTAGAATAATTGAAAATGACATCACTACTTTTGATCATAGATCGTGTTTGATGATCCCATACACAATATCCAAATTGTCCTTCTCGACCATATCCGAGAAAGTTGCATTTCTTTGACTTATGGTCTAGCATTTGTGTAAGGTTCTTGGGTTTATGAACATATGCTTCACACCCAAAAACTCGAAGATGATCATAATCTAGTGGCTTCTCTATCCATAACTCTTGTGCCTCTCTTAGACCTTTGGTAGAACTAGGTGTCAATACTACTTCTACTCGAAAACCGTGTGAAAGGTTTGCATGATGCAACATAGAAGCTACTCGATCCTAACCAGTTATAGTCAGGCTTTCAACTACACCATTCTGTATTGGGGTATAAGGACCTGTAAACTCTCTATAAATTCCTCTAGACTAGCAAATAAGGCTGAATTCATGTGAGGTATACTCACCCCCATTATTTGAATGTAAAGCCTTAAGCTTAGTTCCTTTTTCAGTCTCAACTAAAGAAAGACATTTTCTGAAAGTAGGGAATACCTCATCCTTTGCTTTGATAGGATATACCTAGACTTTTCTACCAGCATCATCCATGAAACTCACAAAGTAAAGAGAACCACCTAATGAACTTGTGGGCATAGGACCACACACATTTGTATGAATGAGATCTAAAGGCTGAATTGAAGAGTCAATGTGCATCTTGTGCACATTCCTAGTTTGGTTTCCATATTGACAATGCTCACAAAATGAAAAATTAGAGAAAGATAACACATGCAAGTAGCCAGAGCGAGAAAGATTTTCCATTCCACTATGTGATATATGGCCCAAACAACCATGACAAATACATGCCATAGACTGTTCAGTAACAACTAACAAGTGTTCTTTCTATGATACAACTAAAGGATAAAGTGGGCCAACGTTTCTTCCTTTTGCAATAACCATATTGCCCTTTGATATGCAAAAGCAATGAGCACAGAAGACCACCTTGTAACCAAGGTCATCAAGTTGACCAATTGACATCAAACTGCATGATAACTGAGGTACATGGCATACATTTTGCATAGTAAATTATGGACCATTAATGAACTGCACAACCACATCTCCAATCCCCACAACATCACACTGCTAAGAGTCACCAAGTCTCATGGTACCAAGAGACTTTGTTGCATAATTAGAGAACCATTCTTTGTGTGATGTCACATGGAAAGAAGCACGAGAATTTAGAAGCCATGTGTGGGAAAGAGAATAAGCCATAAGAGCCTCAGTTGGCATAGTGATGTCAAGTGTCAAGACATCAACAACATCAGAAATAGCATTAATTTCTTCAATCTTCACAATCAAAGTAGATGGTGTAGGTAGATGTTTAACGTGCCCATCAACATTCTGTCCTTTACCTTTAGCATTGTTTAATGCATAACAATCTCTCTTCATGTGAACTTTCTTATGACAGTAAGGGAATTCGATATCTCCACTTTGAGTGCCAACCATAGATTTTCTACAAATCTCCTCACTCAAGAGTGCTCCACATATGTCATCATAGACCAGTTTAACACTGGGTGCACTATTGCTTATAGCTGTGCAAAACATATCCCATGATGATGGCAAGGTGCATAACAACAAGACTGCTCGCATTTCATTATCCATATCCATTTTCTGAGCTTGTAATTGGGAGAATATAGCATCAAAATCATTTAGATGAGTAGTAGCACTATCTGTGTCCTTCATGCAAAGGTCATATAACTTTCTCATCAGATACAATTTATTTGATGCCATCTCTTTTTCATATGTATTGCATAAATTCTTCCAAAGCTCCTCTGCACTTTCACAATGTAATAGTGTAAAGTAAATGTTGGTGCAAACAAGCCTTAACACTTGGACTTGTCTTGTGCCTTGAAGACTCAACAAGAAGATTGCACAAAGATCACTTAGCTTTGGATATCAACTTTGAGGTTTATTGCAAAAGTTTGGATTACTTCATTTCAAGAAAGAGCATAGGAACACATGCCTATGCTTAGTTACTTATTACTTTATGTAAAAGTCAAAATGACTTCTTGTAATTGTACCTACCTTCAAAAGTCGTGGAATTTGAAAGGTATGAATGGAGAGAATATCTCCATGTGATTAGTTGAGAGATTTGAGGAAGCCTACATTTGAATTTTGAAATTCAAATTCCTTCAAAACATCTATAAAAGTCAATGTAAAAAGTCGCGGGTTTAGTTACACTCTTCCCGAGGCTAATCCAAGTATATTTGTGAGAGTGTGAGAGCTACTACCTAGCCTACACCTCTGAGTACCATTGGGCATCATTCTACATGCCAATGGGAATGTACATTTGATAGATTCAATACATATATTCATAGTCATTATCTCTGTGTTTTCTCTGAGTGACTACCTCCAAGTCTGTCAACTTCAACAGGACATATCTCAAGATCTACTGAACCAAATTTGATGATCAAGGGCTCATTGGAACCAGCTCAAAGCATTCTACAACACTACAAAGTTTCAAGACAATCTATTCAGCAAATTGGGAGAAATCGCTGTCGAAGTGATCACTGGTATATCTCTGTGTGATTCCTAAAAAGTCGGGGGTGTCCCTGATTTTGCTAAACATCATGCTCAGTATATAGTTTATCATTTGGAGTGATTTAACTTGCTAATGGTAGCTTGTTAAGTTAATTTAATACTCCCAGAAGGAATTAGACCAATTATAAGTGTGCTGGACACACTGAGCTTAGGATTGAGCAGGTGTCATTACAGGAATAGCAAGTTTTTTGGACTTATGAAGGTTCAAACTTATCTGTTTTGATTTGATCATTTCTCAATCACTTTGTAAAGCACATATATAGTTTCTTGGTGTCATTTGGAAGCTCAAGGAGTCTCCTAACCATATCTGAAGAAAAGAAAGGGCAGGTGTGAAGCAGGTCTAGCAGCACCACCTTGATCTTCTGATTGTACCCAGCCATCTCATCCAACAGTGGTATCAGAGCAAACAAGGTAATCATGGGTGATGGTTTCCCTTCCTTTATTGACAAATTGGATAGGAATAATTACCAGGCATGGTCATTAAGAATGAAGACTTATCTACAAGGGAGAAGCTTGTATGGATACATATCAGGAGATGAGGAGTTGCCCTCATTCAAAACCAGAGGCCTACCTACAAAGGATGAGCATGAGAGACTTAATCAATGGTGTGCTAAAGATGCTTTGGCAAGGTCATATCTTCTAAACTCTATCTCTGATTTCCTTCTACCTCATGTTAGGAACTGTAAGACTTCCCAAGAGACTTGGGAGACCTTGTCAACATACTTCTCATCAAGCACAAGGGCCAGAAAGAATCAGCTATGGATTGAGTTTACAACTCTTAGGAAGCAATCAAAACAATGTGTTTCAGATTTTGTCACCAAAGTCAAAGACATAGCAGATCAACTTGCAAGTGTTGGAGAAGAGATTGAAGAAGAGCAAATAGTCAGGCAAGTGATCAATGGACTCAAAGCAGATGACAAGTGGGAGAGCTTTACCACTGCAATGGACTTGTACATGGACATCCAAGCACCTGATCTAACCACTCTGATTGGACAACTCTTCACACATGAAGCCAAGATCACAAAGAATGGAGAGCAATCAAAAGGTAACAATCCCTCTGCCCTATATACAGATAAGAAGTCTAAAGACAAGGGTAAAAGCAAGAAGGTTGATGATGAAGGATCCACCTCCCAAGCAAACTATGCAGGGAGAGGTAGATCATCTAGAGGTAGGGGCAGAGGAGGTAAGTCAGGTAGGGGGAGACCCTATAATCAATCTCCATGCAATATTTGTGGCTTGTCTAACCATACTACAGATGAATGCTACAAGAACTACAAGAATCAAAGAGGAAGAGGTCACCAAAGAGGAGGATACTCCCAAGGCAGAGGCAGGTTCAATCAATCTCAAGGCTACCATGGCTACAACAATAATTACAACAACAACTACAACAATATCTACAATCACAATGGAAATTATCAAGGAGGATACAGGAACAGAAAGGATTACAACAATTATGCAGAGGATCAAGATGATTCCTTGTTGATTATGAACATGACATCTAAATTAGGTATCAATGATGATCATTTGTTCTATATTGATTCAGGTTGCTCTAACCATGTAGCTGGGAATGTTGCCTTACTCTCTGATTTGGAAGAACCTAAAGGCAAGCACCAAGTGCAGACAGGTGATGACACTAAACACTCAGTGGTTAAAGTAGGTAATGTCAAAACAAGTGATGGTAATCAGAATTTGCTAAGCAGAGTATTGTATGTCCCAACAATCACCAAGAATCTGATGAGTGTAGGTCAGATTGTTGAAAAAGGTCTACAGGTCAGGTTCACTCAACATGGTGCATTTGTAGAGGATCCAAGACATGGATTCAGAAGGATAGCCAAGGGAGAGAAGTCAGGTAGATTGTTTACCTTTGAACTTGAGGATACTAAAAATATTGCCTTGTACAACTATAGGGACCAAACCCTATCAGAATTGGAGATGTGGCACAAGAGATTGGGTCACATTGGAGAGAGAACCATAAAGCAGATGAGCAGAGATCAATGTGTGCTTGGGATACCTAATGTATCCAAGCAACACATGATATACAAGTGTGGGGCTTGTCAATTTGGTAAGTCACACAGGTTGCCATATACCAAGAAAGGATTTATGCATGAAGATTACTTGGAATTGGTGCATACAGATGTGTGGGGACCAAGCAAGGAGCCATCCATATCTGGGTCAAGGTACTATGTATCTTTTATAGATGATTATAGCAGATGGACTGTCTTGTACTTCATGAAACATAAAGATGAAGTATTTAATTGCTTCAAAAGGTATCTTGCATTAGTAGAGAATCAAACAGGTAGACAATTGAAGAGGTTAAGGTCTGATGGTGGTGGAGAATACTTCTCCAATGACTTTGAAGACTTCTTGCAGGAAAGAGGCATCAAGAGGGAGATTACCACAAGGTACTCACCTGAACAAAATGGGGTAGCTGAAAGAAGAAATAGACTCATTGTGGAGACAGCTAGGTCTATGCTTAATGAGAAGAAACTACCAAATTATCTTTGGGCAGAGAGTGTATCTACTGCCACATACTTGATCAACAGGTTGCCATCAAAGACACTTGATGGAATGACACCCTATGAGGCTTGGCATGGTAAGAGACCATCTCTGGATCATTGCAAGATCTTTGGGTGTGTTGCATATGTGCATATTCCCTCACAGGTAAGGGGAAAGCTAGACCCTAAGGCTGAGAAGTGTATCTTTATTGGTTATGATTTGAATCAGAAAGGATACAGGTTCTATAACCCCTCAAACAAAGGCTTCAAGGTAAGCAGAGATGTCATCTTTGATGAAAATGATTCATGGTATGATAATGAGTGCAGGAAAGTGAGCCTACCTTATGATATGGAAGAAGACTTTCCAAAGCTTGTCAGGCAAGAACCAACTCAGAATGAGGACACAAGCTCAGATGATGAAGACACCATCAACATTGAAGAATTCAAAGCTTGGAAATCCAAAGGGAAGATGAAGATGAAGCAACTTGAAGACAATCCAGAATCCTCAACTCAAGCTATGAGGAGATCTTCAAGGGAAAAGAAGAAACCTATTAGGTATGGTTATGATACTTCACTTGTAACCAAGCACTCTGTATATCTTGCAAAGGATATCTTAAGTGAAGAACCAGGTACATTTGAGGAAGCCATTACTAAACCAGAATGGAAGGAAGCAATGGATGAAGAAATGGAGGCTCTCAAGGAGAGTGATACTTGGGACTTGGTACCCAAGAAGGACTCCATGAAGGTGATAGGATCCAGATGGATCTACAAACTCAAAAGGAACTCAGATGGTACAATAAGCAGGTACAAAGCTAGGTTGGTAGCCAAGGGTTTTGCACAAACACAAGGCATTGATTATGAGGAGACATTTTCTCCTGTGGCAAAGATGCCAACTATCAGAATTATGGTGAGTGTAGCTGCATCCAAGAATTGGAACATGTACCAATTGGATGTAAAGAATGCATTCTTGAATGGATGGATATCTGAAGAGGTCTACATGTCACAACCACCTGGCTATGAGGATCCTAATAAGGTAAATCATGTTTGCAAATTGAAGAAAGCTCTGTATGGATTGAAGCAGGCACCTAGAGCATGGAACTATAGGTTGACAACCTATCTCTTGGATCAAGGATTTGTGATGAGTAAAGCAGATACTTCATTGTTTATAAAGAAGAACAATTCAGAGGTAATATACTTGTGTGTCTATGTTGATGACATCATTATTACAGGAAATGATGTTCAAGGAATTAGACACATCAAAGGTCAAATGATGAAGGAATTCAAGATCAATGATCTTGGACTATTGAAGTACTTCCTAGGGCTTGAATTGGTCTACACAAATTCAGGTATATACATTACTCAGAAGAAGTACATTCAGGACATGGTCAAGAAGTTTAACTTGCAGGAAGCTAAAGTCTCAAACATTCCTATGGAGGTCAACCACAAACTCAGTGCACATGAAGGAGAAGAACTCAAGGATATTACAGGTTACCAAAGTTTGGTAGGTAGTCTCAATTATGCTACCTTAACTAGGATTGATATCTCATATGGTGTTAGTGTACTTAGTCGATTTATGCATAAGCCAAGAGTACCACATTTGGAGGCAGCCAAGAAGATAGTAAAGTATCTAAAGGGAACACAAAATCATGGTTTGTATTATCCATATTCATCAGACATTGACATCAAGGTATACTCAGATGCAAATTGGGCAGGATGCAAGGATGACAGGAGGAGTACATCTGGTTACATATGCTTTGCAGGTGATAAACCTATTTCTTGGTCATCCAAGAAACAACCCACAGTGGCTCTATCATCTACTGAGGCAGAGTACAGAGGGCTAGCCAATGCCACTCAAGAATCAATATGGTTGAAGTTACTCTATTCAGAATTGGGCCTATACATAAGGCCACCTATCATATTTGGTGATAATACAAGTTCACTTCATTTAGCTGCTAATCCTGTGTATCATGCTAGGACAAAACACATAGAGGTTCATTACCACTATGTGAGGGAGAAATTACTTAGCAAGGAAATCCAATTATCATATGTGTCCACTAATATTCAATGTGCAGATTTGCTTACAAAAGCTTTGGATGGGAGCAAGCTATGCAGGTTTAAATCCATGATTGGATTACAGGATATCATTGAAGACTAAAGATGAAGACTCAAGCAAGTGTTTGGCTTGAGGGGGAGCTGTTGGTGCAAACAAGCCTTAACACTTGGACTTGTCTTGTGCCTTGAAGACTCAACAAGAAGATTGCACAAAGATCACTTAGCTTTGGATATCAACTTTGAGGTTTATTGCAAAAGTTTGGATTACTTCATTTCAAGAAAGAGCATAGGAACACATGCCTATGCTTAGTTACTTATTAC
>CM035406.1:151962828-151965328 GCA_020310875.1 Ceratopteris richardii | reverse complement strand
GTGAGTGTTGCATAGTTCAAACTTCCAACCAAGCTTTGATAGCTTGTGATGTCTTCAATTGGCTCTCCTTCATAAGCACTAAGCTTATGATTTTGCTCCATAGGTGTACCTGCACACTTGGTATTTTCCATCTTGAACTTGACGAGCATGTCATGGACATACTTCCTTTGTGTGATGTATATACCTGAATCTGTGTAGATCAACTCCAATCCAAGAAAATAAGTGAGTGGTCCGAGGTCACTTATTTTGAACTCCTCCTTCATTTGACTCTTTACCTGTTTGATTCCTTCAAGATCATTGCCTATGATAATAATATCATCAACATACACACATAAATAGATCACTTCAGATCCATTCCTCTTTATGAACAAAGAGGTATCCGCCTTGCTAGCTTTGAATCCTTGGTCCTGCAAATAAGTAACCAATCTGAAATTCCAAGCTCTTGGAGCTTGCTTCAATCCATACAAAGCTTTCTTTAGTTTGCATACATAGTTAGGATGATGTGCATCCTCATATCCAGGAGGTTGTGCCATATACACTTCCTCAGAAATCCATCCATTCAAGAAAGCATTCTTTACATCAAGTTGATAGAGATTCCAATTTCTAGATACAGCAAGACTTATGAGAACCCTAATTGTAGGCATTTTTGCAACAGGAGAGAAAGTCTGCTCATAATCAATACCATGGGTTTGAGCAAACCCTTTAGCAACTAACCTTGCTTTGTGTCTATTTATACTTCCATCTGGATTCCTCTTGATTTTGTATATCCATCAAGATCCAATTACCTTCATAGATGGCTTGTTAGGTACAAGCTCCCAAGTGTCATTCTCCTTCAAGGCTTCCATTTCTTCATCCATTGCATCTCTCCAAGCTTTCTTGCTTTGTGCTTCTTCAAATGTGGTAGGTTCTTCATTGGTTGAATCCTTTGCAATGTAGATTGAGTGCTTGGTGACCAAAGAAGTATCATAACCAAACCTCTCTGGTTTCTTCTTCTCCCTTGAAGACCTTCTAAGTGGTTGATGTGAGCTCTCGGGCCCATATGTAGCATCCTGCATCTTTGCTATACCTTTGTTCTTCCATAGCTTTAGTCTTTCCAAGTCTTCTAGGTCAATCTCTGAATCACTTTCTTCAATCTGCTTTGGCTCCTTTGGTTGAAGTGATGGAAAATCTTCATCCAAGTCATATGGCAGCTTCACTTTCCTGTCATCATCAAACCATGATTTGTTTTCATAAAAAATTACATCTCTACTCACAAAAAATCCTTTATTGGTTGGATTGTACAATCTATATCCTTTTTGGTTTTGATCATAACCAATAAATACACACTTCTGTGCCTTGGGATCCAATTTGCCTCTTACTTGAGAAGGAATGTGAGCATAGGCTAAGCATCCAAAGATTTTGCAATGCTCTAAACTAGGTCTTCTTCCATTCCACACTTCATATGGAGTGGTTCCATCTAGTGACTTAGATGGAAGTCTATTTGTGAGATATGTGGCTGTAGACACAGCCTCTGCCCATAGGTAATTTAGCAATCCCTTTTCATTGACCTTGCTGCTTTGACAATAGCTCTGTTCCTCCTCTCTGCTACACCATTGAGTTCGGGTGTATACCTTGAGTGACTTCCCTTTTAATGCCTCTTTCATGCAAGAAGGCATCAAATTCAAAAGAGAAGTATTCTCCTCCACCATCTGATCTGAGTCGTTTCAAAGTCCTACCTGTTTGGTTTTCAACAAGAGCAATATACTTCTTAAAGCAATTAAACACTTCATCCTTGTGCTTCATGAAAAACAGAATGGTCCACCTGCTACAATCATCTATGAAAGACACATAATATCTTGAGCCTGATATAGATGGCTCCTTACTTGGACCCCACACATCCGTGTGCACTAGATCCAAAGGATTTTGATACATATATCCTTTCTTATTGAAAGGTTGTCTATGAGCCTTGCCGATTTGACAAGCTTCACACTTATAAATCATGTGTTGCCTTGTGATATTAGGCAAACTAAGTACACTTTGGTCCCTGCAAATCTGTTTGAGTGTCCTCTCACCAATGTGAGCAAGCCTTTTGTGCCATATCTCCAACTCTGTTAGAGTTTGAGATCCATAGCTAAACAAAGCTATGTTCTTTGTATCTTCCACTTCAAAAGTGAAAAGCCTTCTTGTCTTTTCTCCTTTGGCAATCCTTCGAAAGCCTTGTCTTGGGTCTTCAACATATGCTCCAAATCGGTTGAATCTAACCTGCAATCCTTTTTCAACAATCTGTCCAACACTTATTAAATTTTTGGTAATTGTAGGGACATACAAGACTTTGCTTAAGAGGTTCATATTCCCATATGATGTCTTCACATTACCTATCTTCTCCACTGAGTGCTTTATGTCATCTCCTGTTTGCACTTCATGCTTGTTATGAGGATCTTCCAAATCAGAAAGTAAAGCCACATTTCCTGCTACATGGTTCGAGCATCCTGAATCAATGTAAAATATGTGATCATCATCC
>CM035406.1:151947828-151957828 GCA_020310875.1 Ceratopteris richardii | reverse complement strand
GAAAAAGTCTAATACAATATTTAAGCTTAAAATATGATTTAGAAAAGGTAGAAAAAGAAGCATATAAGCACCTCCAATCTCTCGATCAAAAGCTCGTAAGTAATCGTCAATTCGTCAATTCTTGTCAATCTTCTTCAATGTTCTGCAAGAAAACATTCGAAAACATAAGTATATCTTATAAAACATAAAACACACATACATATAACATGCTCATACATTTCATAAACTTATGCTAACACACACTTTAACAAAATCATATATGCATGTTAACACATTCATAAACTTATACTCATGCTAACACACATCCTCTTATGCATACTAGCACATATCTATATATCTATATCATGTATATATTATGCATTCTCTTACTTATCATCATGCATTCATTCTCATGCATTCTTTAACTCTATATTCATGCATATGATATCACACATTCATATATATATGCACATGCATCGGACATCATGCATATACATGCATACATGCATCACACCATTCATGGACATTGACAACACTTATTCTCATATGCATACATGCATTTCTCATGCACATGCATCTAATGTTAAAGATAAATGTACAAGCTCATTTTCACATGAGATACGTTTGGATAAATTTACCAAATATAAAGATAAAGGAAAAGAAGAAAAAAGAAAAAAAGAAAAAAAAAGTCTAGTCAAAATTCATGATGAGTAAAAGATACAATATCTGCCTTGTGGTCAGTAGCATGTAGTGGGCAAAGTGGTGAATTACGAAGGAGGCACAAATTTCTTCACATGCTCATTGGTTATAAAAGTGGAGAAGGAGCATGTTCTAAACAAAGAGAGAAAGAGGCAAGAGCTCCCAATAGTCGGATATGGTCATTTTGTCATTTTGTCTTCCCATAGACTCCTTCCAGCCGCACATCATTTTGTACATAGCTCTGTTGTGAAGCTCATATCTCAGTGTATATGTAACCATTTTGTGCGTTTGAACACTCATTGGAATGCTTATCTTGTGTACTTTCTCTATCTCAAATATCTCCTTCAAAGTTATATTCTGTGAGATATTAGTCAAAGAGTGAAGTCCAATTTTTTAGCATACCTGTGTAGACAAGTAGTTTATTTTGGTCGGTTAAGTTTCCCAACCAAAATGTATCCAAATTGCTTGATTTTTGGCTTGTTGGAAAGCTCTTTGCATTTATTTTCTTTGTCTCAAATATCTCATTCATAGGATATATATTCTGTGAGATATTTGTTAGAGAGTGAAGTCTAGGTTTTTAGTGTACTTATGTGCTTAGGTGATCTATTTTGGTTAGTTGGGTTTCCTGACCAAAATGCATCCAAATTACTTGATTTTTAGCTTCTTTGAAATATATTTGTGTGTACTTTCTGTTTTCCAAATATCATCCTCAAAGGATATATATTCAGGGAGTTATCAGTCCGAGAGTGTTCAAATCTTCAGCATACTTCTGTGGACATGTAGTTGATCTTCCCACAAGAAGTTAGAACAAAGATGGAACCAAGGTAAAAAAAATGCATTTTCATTGGCTACTTGATGGAGCAAAAAGGATACAAGTCTTGCAACCCTAGAAGAAAGGAAGTAAGAGTCTCGCGAGATGTGGTCTTTGATGAAATAAGACCATGGTATGAAGATAAGGGAAAGGAAAAGATTCTTGAAGAAGATTGTGATGATTATGAAGGAACAAATCAAAGAGAAGTTCAATAATCAAGCACAAGGTTTCAGGTCCAGAGGCATCTACATCAAATGCAGAATGTTCAACATGCAGGGGGATTCATTCTTTGTCTCCAAATTCAGCTCATAGTAGATCCCAAGATGCAAGTGCCACTCCAAACAGTGAGATAGATGCAAGTGAAGAAGAATATGAAGAGGTAATCACTCCGAAGGTAAAGCTGAATAGGTTAAAGAAGCAACTTTCTAAAGGCAATGAAAGAAGATCTTCAAGGGCAAGGTATCCAACTCAAAGGTTGAGTTATGATAGTTTCATGGCAAAACATTTTGCATACATGATGTAGGTTATCAAAGACAAAGAACCTGAGACATATGAAGAAGCTTGCAGACAAAAGGAATGGAAGCAAGCTATAAAAGAGGAGATCAAAGCTCTCAAAGATAATCACACATGGGAGCTAGTGCCAAAGAAAGAAGGTATGAAGATTGTTCCAAACAAATGGGTGTTTAAAGTAAAGAGGAATGCTGATGGTTCACTAGCTAGATATAAAGCTATATTAGTTGCCAAAGGATTTAAATAAACACAAGGCATAGATTATGATGAAGTTTTCAGCCCTATTGCAAAGATGGAAACAATCAGAACATTAATAGCAGTTGGTGCTTCAAGGAGATGACCATTATATCAACTTGACATAAAAAATACTTTTCTCAATGGAGAACTACAAGAAGAGGTATACATGAGTCAACCGATTGGATTTGAAGATGAAAATCATCCAGAATTTGTTTGCAGGTTGAAAAAGGGACTTTATGGCTTGAAGCAAGCACCAAGAGCATGGAATCAGAGATTGGTAGAATATCTAACTAAGTGGGGATACAACCCAAGTAGTGCAGATCCTTCATTCTACATGAAGAAGGAAGAAAATAGAGAAGTATATATTTGCATATATGTCGATGAACTCATCATAACAGGAAATGATGTTACACGGATTAAAGATATCAAAAGGAAGCTTGGTAAGGAGTTTAAAATTTCAGATCTTGGAGAGCTAACATATTTTTAGGAATTGAAGTTGTTTATGGAAAAAGTGGCATCTACTTGATGCAAAGGAAGTACTTGTTGGATGTTCTTTTCAGATTTGGAATGAGTCAATGCAAACCACTCACTCAACCCATGGACACAAATACAAAGATTTTCTCAAATGATGGAGAACTATTGGAAGATGTAACGACATACAGTAGCATTGTAGGATCATTAATCTATGGAAACATTACAAGTCCTGATTTATCTTAGGTTGTTGGTGTACTTTCTCAATTTATGCAAGCCTCGACAAGTGAACATTCAAATTCAGCCAAGAGAGTGTTGAGATACATAAAGCATACAGCTAATCATGCTTTGTTTTACAAGTTTGATGAAGGATTGTAGGTCAAAGGCTTTAGCGATGTTGATTGGGCAAGTTCAAAGGAAGATAGGAGATCAACCTCAGGTTATGTGTTCATGATAGGAAGCAAACCTATCACATGGAGCTCAAAGAAACATCGTACTATTGGACTTTCATCCATGGAGGCTGAATATAGAGGATTAGCATTTGCCACATGTGAAGCAATGTGGATTAAAAAGCTTTTGACTGATCTTGAAGTGCAAGTTGGAACCATCCCTATATACGGTGATAACATGTCAAGTATTTACTTGGCAAGCAATCCTATGTTTCATGCAAGGAGCAAGCACATAGAGGTCCACTACCATTACGTAAGGGAGAAGGTACTGAGAAAAGATGTGGAGATAAAGTTCATCAAAACCAAAGAGTAGGTTGCAGATATGTTTACAAAATTCTTGGATGCTTCTAAACTCAAAGGTTTCAAGGATGTGATAAATTTGCAGGACATGGTTGAAGATAACTCCCAAATGAGCTTTCGGGGGAGTATTAAAGATAAATGTACAAGCTCATTTTCACATGAGATATGCTTGGATAAATTTACCAAATATAAAGATAAAGGAAAAGAAGAGAAAAGAAAAAAAAAAAGAAAAGTCTATTCAAAATTAATGATGAGTAGAAGATACAATATTTGCCTTGTAGTCAGTAGCATGTAGTGGGCAAAGTGGTGAGTTATGAAGGAGGCAAGAACTTCTTCACATGATCATTGGTTATAAAAAAAAAGTGGAGTAGGAGAATGTTCTAAACAAAGAGAGAAAGAGGTAAGAGCTCCCAATATTCAGATCTGGTCATGTTGTCATTTTGTCTTCCCATAGACTACTTTCAGCCGCACATCATTTTGTACACATCTCTGTTGTGAAGCTCATATCTCAGTGTATATGTAAACATTTTGTGCGTTTTAACACTCATTGGAAAGCTTATCTCATGTAATTTCTCTTTCTAAGATATCTTCTTCAAAGCTCATATATTCTATGAGATATCCATCAAAGAGTGAAGTCCAAGTTTTTAGCATACCTATGTAGACAGGTAGTCTATTTTGATCGGTTAAGTTTCCTGACCAAAACATATTCAAATTGCTTGATTTTTGGCTTGTTGGAAAGCTCTTTGCATTAACTTTCTTTTTTATTAAAAATCCCATTCAAGGAATGTATATTTTGTGAGATATCTATCAGAGAGTGAAGTCCAACTTTTTAGTATACTTGTGTGCTCAAGTGGTCTATTTTGGTTCTTGAGTTTCCTGACCAAAACTCATCCAAATTACTTGATTTTTAGCTTGTTGGAAAGCTATTTGTGTGTAATTTCTCTATCCCAAATATCTTTCTCAAAGAATATATGTTCAAGGAATTATCATTCTGAGAGTGAAGTTTAGTTCTTGAGTATACTTGTGTGGATAGGTAGTTGATATTTGTTAGTTGCGTTTCCTAGTCAAAACTTGTCCAAATTAAGTTATTTATTGCTTGTTAGAAAGATCTCTTTATCTATTTTGTTGACTAAAGTCACAAGTCCATTTGAGTTTTGTATTGAGAGCAGCAAGCTATCTAATGGGCAACTATTTGTCCAAGTGCTGGACATACAAAGGTTCACTACACATTTTCGTTGTGCATAGGAGAGCTCATTCTCCACATCTAAGTCATATGAATGCACACAAATATAACTAGTCAGGCATTATTATGCATTCATACATTGAATGTATGCTCAATCATGCTAATACACTTTCACATGCTAACATAATGACATTCTTATGCTATCACACATTCATATATGCATACCTACTAACATGAATATGCATCTCATCTACATCATTATGCATACATATTAACATCACACATGCATACACACCACACATGCATACACATGCACACATGCATACACATGCACACATGCATACACATGCACACATGCATAATCACATTCATACATGCACTTATGTATACATACATCTATGTACATGCATTTTTCATTATGCATACATGCATTTCCCATGCACATACATATATATTCTCTTACATGCTCATGCATACATACTAATGTCATCACTCACACATAAAAATAATTTAAGATTAAATCAATTATTTGAAGTATAAACGAGGTCCTGAGGCCGCACACAGTACTCCGCACAGAGGCTACAGAATACGCAGAAAACACAGTACACAGGAACACGAAGATAAACTTCTTAGGTCTTACAAATGCCTTCGAACTCACAGTTCGTGACTTGTTGGTGCAATTCAAAAGCCTACACATTTGGCTTGTAGCCCATACATATATGAAGAAGCATAGGAACCAATGCTAGAAGATAATTACCATCTTTACTTCTTGTAAAAGTCACATTTGACTTTGGAATCTTTGTAAACACCTACCAAGAAAATCGCGTGGAAAAGTTAGAGCTTTGATTGATGGAATATCTCCTATAATGGGGGGTCAATTTTTAGAGAGAGCCAACAATTTGAATTCAGATTCAAATTGAAAGTGAACATCTATATAAACCTCTAGGAAAAAAGTCACGGGTAAGACTCATCAATCCCGAGCTTATCATTATCAATTCTGAGAATGTGTGAGGCATATACTCTAGCCCACACCTATCTACACAATTAGGCAATGATCTTCATGCCTATGGCATTGTAGAACAGTGTTCATTAATACACATATCTACATTGTTCATTTTTGAGTTCTCTGTCATAGTGCCTGAAAGTCTGTCAACTTGTGGAGATCATATCTCACTCATTTCTTCACCAAATTAAAAAATCTATACCTTGTTGGAACCAGCTCAAAGTTTCTACATGCTATCAAAATTTGAACGATTTCTATTCAGCCATTTCAGAGAAAAGTTCGTCGAAGTGATCATTGGTCGAAGTCTGCAATAGTCCTAAAATATCGGGGGTAAAGGTTTACTTGCTAAATTGATTTCTCTGAGCATAGTTAATCTTTTTAAGTGATATCACTTGGAATAGTTAGCTTGATAAGATAATTAGGTATTCCTAAAACGAATTTTTCCAATTCCTACTGTGCTGGTCATACTGAGCAAAAGATATAGCAGGTGTATTGTAAAAAATAGAAGGTTTTCTTGAAGGCTTGAAGTTCAAAGTTCTCTGTTTTGATTCTATCTTTTCATACATCATTTCCAAAGTACATAGGCCATTTTATGGTGTCATTGGAAAGCTAAGAAGGTCTACTTATCAACTCTAGAGCATCAAAGGGCTGGTACAAAGCAGAATTTGGTAGTACCTACTGATCCTCTTGAAGTGTCCATCCATCATTCCCAACAGTGGTATCAGAGCAAAGTCAAGGTAAAATGGGAGATGGTTTTCCATCATTTATTGTTAAATTGGACAGGAACAATTATCAAGCATGGTCTCTAAGGATGAAGACATACCTACAATGAAGGAGTCTTTATGGATACATCTCAGGAGATGAGGAATTGCCCTCATTCAAAACTAGAGGACTACCAACAAAGGAAGAACATGAAAAGCTCAACACATGGTGTGCCAAGGATGCATTAGCAAGGTCTTACTTACTCAACTCCATTTTTGATTTTCTTTTGCCACATATTAGAAACTGTAAGACATCCCAAGAGACTTGGGAAACCTTGTCATCCTATTTTTCTTCCAATACAAGGGCCAGAAAAAACCAATTGTGGATTGAATTCACCACACTAAGGAAGCAACCTAAGCAGGCTATTTCAGAGTTTGTGACTAAGATTAAAGATGTAGCACATCAGTTAGCAAGCATAGGAGAAGAGATTGAAGAAGAGCAGATAGTAAGGCAAGTGATCAATGGGATTAAAGCTGATGACAAATGGGAAAGCTTCACCACTGCCATGGACCTGTACATGGACATGCAAATTCCAGATCTTACAACTCTCATGGGGCAATTGTTCACTCATGAAACCAAGCTCAACAAGAATGGAGACTTATCCAAAGGTAAGAGCTCTTCTGCCCTATACACTCATAAAATTAAGTCTAAAGATAAAGGCAAGAACAAGAAGATAGAGGATGAAGGCACTACCTCCCAAGCCAACTATGCAGGGAGAGGTAGATCATCAAGAGGAAGGGGCAGAGGAGGTAAGCAAGGTAGGGGGAGACCCTATAACTCCTCATCATGCAACATTTGTGGTTTATCAAATCATACTACAGATGAGTGTTTTAGGAAGAGGATATCAAAGAGGTGGATACTCACAATCAAGAGGTAGATTCAACCATCAGAGAGGGTACAACAACAATCAGAGAGGAAGAGGATATCAAAGAGGTGGATACTCACAATCAAGAGGTAGATTCAACCATCATCAAGGGTACAACAACAACTATAACACAACTACAACAACAATTACAATGGAAACTATCAAGGAGGATTCAAATCCAGAAAGGACTACAACAACTATACAGAAGAGCAAGATGATTCTCTTTTGATTATGAACATGACTTCAAAACCAGGTACAAATGATGACCATCTCTTCTATATTGGTCAGGATGCTCAAATCATGTGGCTGGCAATGTAGCTCTACTCTCTGACCTTGAAGAACCAAGAGGTAAACATCAAGTACAAATAGGCGATGACACCAAGCACTCAGTAGTTAAAGTTGGAAATGTTAAGACTTGTGATGGAAATCAGAACTTGTTGAGTAGGGTACTATATGTACCAACCATTACCAAAAATTTGATGAGTGTAGGAGAGATTGTGGAAAAAGGTTTGCAAGTCAGGTTCAACCAATTTGGAGCATTTGTGGAAGATCCCAAGCAGGGGTTCAAAAGGATTGCTAAAGGAGAAAAGACAGGTAGAATTTTTACTTTTGAGCTAGAAGATACAAAGAATATTGCACTCTACAATTATAAAGATCAAACACTTTCAGAGCTTGAGATTTGGCATAAAAGATTAGGGCATGTAGGAGAAAGAACCTTGAAGCAAATATGCAGGGATCAATGTGTAATTGGAATACCAAATGTTTCCCAACAACACATGATATATAAATGTGGTGCTTGTCAGTTTGGGAAGTCTCACAGGTTACCATTCTCAAGGAAAGGCTACATGCATGAGGACTACCTAGAACTTGTCCATACAGATGTAGTAGCCAACTCTTGCTCAAATCATATCCTCTTAACTGTATTCTTCTCATGAGGTTGTGTTTCTTTCATAGCCTAAAAGCTTTTCGAAAGCTTCTCCGCACATTAAAGCTGTAGTCGAGAGAGCACAAAGCTCTCTGTTTGCTTATACTATTTTCTTGCTTGCAACAAGCACACCATTTTACTAACAGTCCTGCATTAGGCCAAATAATTATGTGGCGGCAATTTTTTGATAACGAACTTTACATATTATTTGCTATCGCTGAATTCTATAACTGTTTAGACTTTAGGGACAAACTACTGAATGGATTGAACAGCTACATCATTGTCAAGATTCAAGATTTCTTGAAGGAGATTTCGTCCTTTCCATATCTACCCTTTCCTAGACAACTTATGGGAGTGTATAGGCATCTAAATTCGCTCCACCTAAGAATGCATGCTATTTGTGATAAGCATGCATTTTTCAAAGTGAAGTGCCAATATAGGGACGATTTACTCTAAATGAATCTGATCACGGGATCTTATATTTACGATATCCACCCAAACTCCTTAATGGTATCCTATGAGTGTTCGCATCTTCCATTAGAGCAATGTTGTTTCTGATGATTGGCAAACATATAGTCGTTTTTCCTAATTTGAAGGACCCTTTCCATTCAGTTACATAGAGCAATGGCGTTTGCTTTTTACAAAGAATCACGTAAGGATATAACCAGCATTAATCCTTATCAAACAACTTGAACTTGAGAGAAGAGAGGCTGAATCCTTTGGCTTTTGATCTCGGGAATGCCTAAAAGAAGAATAAGTCAAGGTCTTTATAAATACGTTAGGTCCATAATTCATGAGAATAAAGCATGGATTTGGCCATCCATCTAGACAACATCTTATGTAGCATTCAAGATAGGTTTATGGTACATATATGACATCTAGTTACGTTAGTTGGCCTATACCATTTAAAAAAGCGTAAAATTCTATGTATGCCACATATGCAAATTTTCCATGTAAAAAGCATTGCTAAAAGCTAACGTGAAAGCTATTGCTAATGTTGTTTTCTATGTCTACCTATCTCTCTCTTTCTCTTTCTATGCATATACTTCTCTCTCTCTCTCGCTCTCTCTGTCGACTCCTCTCTCTCTCTTTCTCCACTTATTCTTCTTCTTGTTCTTCCCTCTCTCTCTCTCTTTGTGACCCCACCATCTATCTCTCTCTCTATCTCTCTCTTACCTTTGCTCCTATGCACGATATTATAATACTCTCTCTCTCTCTGTCTCTCTTGCTCTCTCCCTCTCTTTCTCTCTCCCTCTCTTTTGCATTTGCTCTTGTTATACATGGGTCTCTTGTTATGAACAATATGAGGTTAAAGAAATTATGAAACCAATCTTTTAGAAGGCAGATGTGCAACTAAATCAAAGTCAGTAATGTTCCAATGTTAAAGCAACCTATGATGAAGGGAATGGTGAGAACACTGTCCATACCGATATTCTTCTTTTGCAATCCCTAAACATCATTCTTTTAAGTCCAAATGGAGCTTGAGCTCTTCAATTATACCCCTTGATAATTCACTCTCTTTTTGTAGGGTTTCTAAGAGAACACGTTTCTCGTTCCACATCCTTTTTAATGTAGAGACTTGTGCTTGTAATCCCTAGTTTTCTTGATGTGATGTAGCTGACTACGATTTTAGGTCTTTTACTATGGTATTGAGCTTTAAGAAGCCTTGGAATGCCTCTTGACACTCATCTTCCAACTGTTCATCTTCAAATTGTGTCTCATTAAACTATCCAAAATTACCTAGAGATTGAGTCATGCCTTATCTGTGTCTTAGGTAATCTTATGATAAAATCCATGGAGATACTC
>CM035406.1:151915328-151942828 GCA_020310875.1 Ceratopteris richardii | reverse complement strand
CATATACATATACATATACATATACATATACATATACATATACATATACATATACATATACATATACATATACATATACATATACATATACATATACATATACATATACATATACATATACATATACATATACATATACATATACATATACATATACATATACATATACATATACATATACATATACATATACATATACATATACATATACATATACATATACATATACATATACATATACATATACATATACATATACATATACATATACATATACATATACATATACATATACATTACATATACATATACATATACATATACATATACATATACATATACATATACATATACATATACATATACATATACATATACATATACATATACATATACATATACATATACATATACATATACATATACATATACATATACATATACATATACATATACATATACATATACATATACATATACATATACATATACATATACATATACATATACATATACATATACATATACATATACATATACATATACATATACATATACATATACAAGAAGCTCGTAGATAATAAACACTCTAATTGGGACAAACAACTCCATCACACTGTTTGTGCATATTGAGTGGCCTATAAAATGGCACTCAATGCAACTCCCTTTGAGATGGTAGCTAAAATGCCATGATACCATTAGATTTCATGATACCCATGCTATGGGTAGTAGAAGAGCATCAATGGAGAGGCCACGAGCTATCTTCGATGATAATGGACTTAGAGCATCTAGGAGAGACTAGATTGAGAGCAACAACATGCATGTATGTGGCAAAGAAATGAAAAAAGACTTATTTCAATGTGCACGCGAAGGATAAAAGATCACAAGCTCGCGACATACTATTGGTGTACACTTTAAAACAACATGTTGGTAAGTTAAAAGAATGAAATTATGGACCTGTGACTATCAATAGATTTTCAACTAGAAACATGCTACAATTAGCCACTTTATAAGGAGATATAATTCCAAATTACATCAATGCATGTGGAGTCAAGCTTTATCAAGAACCATTTATAGAAGAGATGCTTAAACGAGTCAACATGGCTAAGAGGCATAAAGAGGAAGAGAAAAGAATTAGAGAAGAGGCTCAAGCTGAAGCTCTAGAGTGCATTAAACTAATGAAGCTAAAACAACAAGGCTTAGGCCATTACATGAATGATAAAGTGAAAGGGCTTCATCTTGTGAATATCAATTACCAGTTAGATATTGAAGTATTTAGATGGCAATGCACCATAGTGTGCTCTCCTTCATGAGAGCTCCACGACGATATCCTCGGAGTAGAAAACCAAGCTCCAAGCAGTGCACCTAGTACTCCGCATAGAGGCTACAGAATATGCAAAAAAACACAGTACAAAAGGAGCACGAACATAGAATTCTTGGATGTTACAAATGTGGTCAAACTTACAGTCTTTGGCTGACCAGACCACTATATGTTTTATTATAGAACATATACAAAAGTGTCTGGTGGCCATTTGGCATTTCACATGGACACTAACAATAACAATCTCCCACTAAAGGCCAATATGGCCAAAGTACCTATGGGAGAAAAATAAAGAATGATAAAGAATACCAGAGTGTAATTATACAAGCTATACCTGCCACCTAATGGGCATGTTACACAATATACAAGTGACTATGCAAGATCATGAATCAAGTAACCCCCATCAAGCAACAACAATGTTGAAAGTTTGCTTGCCAAGATTTGACATATATCTGCTTACAACTCCCACTGCAAATGCAATGTCTGGTCTCGTAGCTACCATAGCATACATGAGACTACCAATAGCTTACTGATAGGGAATTTTGGTCATGAATTCCTTTTCCTCATGTGATTTGGGGCAATCATCCTTGCTCAATTTCACATATATGGGTAACGGTGTATTTAACGTCTTTCCACCCTACATATTGAACCTATGAAGTACTTTGGATATGTACTCACTTTGAGACACGTATATGCATCTTTTACTCCTATCACGAGTAATGTGCATGCCAAGAATATGTTTGGCATCCCCCAAATCCTTCATATCAAATGTCTCACTCAACTTCTTTTTGAGAATTGACAAGTCATAAGAGGACGTCCCAGCAATCAACATATCATTGACATAAAGTATCAAGCATATCAAGCTGTCATCGAGCATCTCCTTGTGTAGAGACAATGATCCTCATTTCTTCAAGAATAGCCTTGAGACTTCATAAAAGCATCAAACTTTTGGTACCATTATCTAGGGGACGGTTTAAGTCCATATAAGATCTTCTTGAGCTTACAAACTAGACTTTCTTTGCCATGAATTACATAACCCTTTGGTTGTTCCATATAAATCTCATCTGTAAAATCTCCATGCAAGAAAGCAATTTTCACATCCATTTGGACTAGTTCTAAGTTCTCCATTGCAACAAATCCAAGCAACATGCATAGGGTAGTCATCTTGACCATTGGAGAGAACACTTCCTTGAAATCAACACCATGTTGTTGCTTAAAACCCTTTGCAATAAGTCATGCATTATACTTTGGAGAAGCACTATCAGATGTGAATTTCAGCTTATATACCCATTTACATGGTAATGCTTTCTTTCCCTTTGGCAAAGGTACTAAATCTCAAGTACCATTCTTATGAATATAATCCAACTCACTCTTCATGGCATGCTCCCACTTGACATGATATGTTGTTTGCATAGCCTCTTTGTAGCAAGAAGGCTCACCAGCATCTATTAGCATAAAAAAATCCAAATCTGGAACATATATATTAGGTGGATGTGAGACACGTGTAGAGTGGCTCAATGATTGCTGAATAGGAACATTTCCAGACTTATCTGATCGAACATTCTCTTGAACATCCCTATGTGCGGCATTTTTATGCATGCTAACTGGAGGAATAGTATCCTCAAACACCACTCTTCTCACTTCAACCTCCTTAATGGGTTGTTCACGCATCTTAGACTCATTGAAAATGACATAACTACTTCTGATCACTGATCATGTTTTAGGATCCCAAAAGCTATATCCAAATTGTCCTTCTCGACCATATCCAAGAAAAATGCATTTTTTTGACTTATGATCTAACTTTTGTCTAAGAGTCTTGGGTATATGAACATATGCTTCACACCCAAAACTCGAAGATGATCATAATATGGTGGCTTCCCTGTCCATAACTCTTGTGCCACTTTTAGACCTTTGGCAGTACTCCTCAACCATACTGCTTCATATGCTGCAACACATGCAGCTTTGTACTCAATTTTAGTAGAAGATAATGCTACAATGGGTTGCTTCTTACTAATCCAAGAGAAAGTCCTTATCCTAAAGAAAAGCAATATCCAGAAACTGATTTTTTGGTATCAATATCTCCTGTCCAATCTGAGTCACAATATCCGACCAGAGATGATCTTTCTTCATAAGGAATACCATAATCAGTAGTTCCTTTCACATACCTGAGTATCATCATGCTTGCCTTCCAATGAGTTTGGCAAGGCTTATTAGAGAACTTGCTTACTTTTGTTGAGAGATGAAAATCTTCCCTGGTTCCTGCCAAACTTCAAGACCTAAGCAATAATGCATTAAGCCCAAGTCTGTCATTTCAAATTCTGAACTTAGGGCATCTTTTGTTTGTTGAAGAAGAGCATCATCATTTCTTGTAATCACAAGGTCATCTACATAGAGTACAAGCACAATTGTCTTCCCTCCTTTCTTTAGAACATAAAAGTTAGCATCAGAAGCACATCTTTTGAAACCTAGATCCAAGAGATACTTATCTATCCACTAGTACCATGCTCTAGGGGCTTGTTTTAGCCCATATAATGCCTTATTCAGCTTACATACCTTGTTCTCTGAATGGGAAGCCTCAAACCCTAGTGGCTCAGACACATATACCTCCTCCTTGAGGTCTCCATTTAGGAACGCTGATTTGACATTCATGTGATAGACTGGCCAACACTTATGTGCAACCATAGCTAGTACTACTCGGATAGTGGTCATTCTTGTAGTTGGGGCAAATGATTCATAAAAGTCAATGCCTTCAACTTGTGAGTAGCCCTGTGCAACAAGTCTTGCTTTATACTTTTCTAGAGTATCATCAGCCTTGTACTTTAGCTTCCAGACCCACTTGGTGCCAATGACTTTATGCTTAGGGGGTCGATCCACTAGCTCCCAAGTTCCATTCTTCATGATATTGTTGTATTTTGATTGCATCGCAGCCCTCCAATTCAGATCATGGAGTGCCTCTTCCACATTGGTTGGTTCCTTTGCTTCTTCTTGAATGAGATCAGCCATCAAGGCTGTGTTTACAATATGGATGCTTTCCTGTCTCTGTTCCTCTATTCTCTGTGATCACCTCGGTCCATCTGGAACCTGTTCTAGTGACTGTGGGATGGGGTTTGCAGAATCATAGAGCTGCCTCACCCAATGTGGCAATGGCTTTTCCACTTGGGTGTCGGTAGGTTGGTGACTTTCAGACTCATCATCTAAAGATGATGCTTCCTTCTCTTGTGTAGAAGGGATAGCTCTTGGGCCAAGTTCATAGTGGATTGCCCCTTCGCCTAATGATAAAGTGGAAGCTCTCTTTTCCTCCTCCACTGCATGTGGATGCTCCTCCTTAAACACCACATCATCACTCGCCATGATCTTCTTTGCCTCAGGGTCATAAAGCTTATAAGCCTTTTTATCTTCGCTGTACCCTAAGAAGATACATTTGATGCTTTTTGGTTGAAGCTTGTTTCTCTCCCTAACTAGAACATGTACATAACATTCACTTCCAAATACTTTGAAATGGGAAACAGAAGGTTTTTTACTAGTGTAGGCTTCTTGTCGAGTCTTTCCATCAAGTGCCTTGGTGTAGCTTCGATTCAAGATGTAGACTGCAGTGTTGACAGCCTTTGCCCAAAATTGATTAGGAAAACCCTTTCCTTTCAACATGCACCTTGCCATCTCCATGATGGTTTGATTCTGATGTTTTGCAACACCGTTCTGTTGAGGACTATGTGCCACTGTGAGTTGATGCTTGATTCCCTTACTCTTGCAAAAATCTTCAAACTCTGTTGATGTGAACTCACCACCACCGTCTATCCTGAATTTCTTCATCTTCTTCCCTATTTCAGTTTCAACAAACTGAAGCCATTCTTTAAACTTACCAAAAGCTTGAGCCTTATCGCAAAGGAAGTACACCCACATCTTCCTACTATAGTCGTCCACAAGTAACATGAAGTAGGAAGATCCGCCCAAGGCCTGTGTAGGCATTTTCCTTCTTCTTGCAGTGGAAACACTCTCCCTTGAACTTCTTTTTGTCATTCTTTTCTTGTCTCCATCTTTTGAAGAGTCTATTTTGCCTCCTTTGGCATTTGCTGTGAATGCAGCATCTCCTTTGCTACCACGACTCCTTGCCTTGAGCTACAGCTCCTCCTCCATGAGTAAGGCCCTGAATTCTTCAAAAGTTAGTGGTTGAGGTCTGATTTGAGTGTTAAGAGCAGTTACCAAACCATCAAACTTAGGTGGACAGATTCAAAGACAACATTGAGCTAGCTCCTCACTTGACTTTTGAACACATGCTCCCACCATTTGATCTCATAGATTTATGCGAGTGATAAACACCTCTGTAGTCTCCCCATCAGCAAATCGTTCTGCTGCAAAGTTTTGAATCCGTGTCTGATTACGAGTTTCATATTGATTTCTCAATATGTTCCATGCTTCACATTCCTTCGTAGTATGCTGAATGAGAGTCAGAACACTATCAGAAGTACTTGTGACAAGAGCATAGAGTGCATCTACATTTCTACATTTCCAAGCACATAGAAGATCAGCATCAGGAGGAATCATTCAACCAAGATTATTTGGATTAGGTCTTTCTCAGGGCTCATGATCAGTCCTAAGAACAGTTCCCAAAAGCTCATACAAATCAAGAATAGAAGTGATTTTGAACTTCCACAAGGTGTAGTTTCTACCATCAAGTTTACCTTCTATGAAGGCTGGTGGCCGTATCTACAATGTTGGGATGACCGGCATCATTGCTGCTCTTGCTTGTGTGCCACCTACTCCTGTTGATGAATCACCTTGGCCTCGAGTCGTAGATTATGACGCACTGCTTGACATCTTCTCTCTTTTGTTGTTTAGACCTCTACAACCTCTGCATTTCTGCTTTTGCACCACTTAGAGCCTCCTAAGCTCTGATACCATGTAAGAAAATAACAACACAGTTGAATAGACCTGTAGACAGAGTTGAGAGAAAAACACAAACAAAGATAGATGTAGACTGAGAGATAGAGAACTCAAATTCTCAGATTGTCGAAATGGAGTTACAATGATGGTGTTGGCCACCCGTGCGCTCCCACTGTGGAGCTTAGATGGCAATCTAGACAGACTCTAGATGAAGGGCTTACAAGTGCACAATACTATGTAAATCTCAACCTGGGCCGTGCTCATGTAGCTCAACCCGGGCTGGACCCCACAGAAGGGGGCAAGCCCCCCTCTGCACTCCCCCCATTAAGGTTCTATGGGGAAACCGCGCGATGCCAGAGGGCCTTTATTTTCACCTTAAATGGAAACCCAATGGGCTGGAAGTTTATGCCCTACCTAACATGGCTAGGCTCACAAAGATCATCTACAACCATCAACGGTCACACATAGACCTCATCTAACTTGGAAGTTAGGGTTCCACAATGTCCGGGCTCTCATAATGGCTTCTCCTCATAATGGGGGCCTTACAACTTAGAGCACCATGGATCATTTGTGGTCACATGAGGGTGGAGTATTGAGCATATCTAACATTACTGACAACCCTGAATCGGCGTGGTGGAAGATCATCAATATCATACATTGGAATCTACACATATGAATAAAAATAATTAGTATTCCATAAATGAATGAAAAGTAAACTTTAAACATAAATTAAATAAGTTAGTTTGAAAAAGATTTTCAATCAATTAGAGTTTTCAATGCAATACAGGATAGGCGGATATAATTTTTTCATTGCTCTCTAGCTAAAAGGTGCTCTTGGAGGTTTATGCCATCCATAATTCACTAATAATTCATCACCAACATGTAATGAAGTAATAGCATTGACAACTATGTATCTTGCTACATCTCTACTCATGTATGGTGATTCATGACTATTTTCATGCTCCTCAAATGTGCAATTAGTCATTGAACTATTATATCCTCGACTATTGTTTATTAAACTTGCTATACTTCAATGTGTGTAAGGTCTTCCATCAATATATAATCTTTCATTTTTTTCATGTGTAACCCCTCTACTAGCAAGAGAAGTTGCATTCAAGCATAATCCATAAGTACTCATGCTTTGAACATAATATGTAAGTCGATGCCGATCTCCCCATCCATATATAGGACCACAAAATGACATAAGAGTGACTTCAAAGTTCGGAGGCACATGCAAATCCTATACAATAAAGAGATCTTGACCAGCACCAGTAATCATATAGCGATCATATAGCAATCACCTCAAAAGTTAAAAACCTCTACATCTAAAGGAAGTGGTCCTCCATTCCATCCTCCATATCTTCTTCTATCATATGTTTGTACTAGAGGACACTCACGAGTTGGCAATGGATAATCTTCAACCATTCCAGTCTATAAACCAAGAGATAGAGGATTTCAAGAAACCTTTGCTTCTAATTGATGAATGGCAAGTCCATGACATGTATGAGGTATATTAGCATTATTAGTAGGAGAATCATCATCATCAAGCAAATATGTCTGTGTATTAACTATAATTTGATTTTGTATACGATTTTCAAATAAAATAATGACATTAATTTATAGAATCAATACATACCAAAGCATTATCACATTGATTAGGTGGTGATGCATGCTCAAAACTACCATACTCTGCCTCATGTTCAATACGTTCCAATCAAGGTCTTTGATACGTTCCATAGAAAAAAATACACCAACATATCATATGCTCTTGATAGTAAAAATCATCATATTTCCTATTGGAGGACACATGTGAAGTTGTTGCACGAGTAGGAGGTGGTGGAATACCCTCTAATTAATCAGAATCTAATTATAATATAACAATAAAAAAACATATATCAATCATGTATCGTTACCGTTAGTGTCCATGTGAAAGGTCAAATGGCCATCGGGACACTTCTTTGTAAATGTTCTTTAATAAAATATATAGTGGCCTAGTCAGTCATAGATTGTAAGTTTGACCGCATTTGTAAGACCTAAGAAGTCTGTCTTCGTGCTCCCTGTGTATTGTGTTTTTGTTGTGTATTCTGCAGCCTCTGTGCGGAGTACCATGCGCGACCCTAGGAGCTCAGTTTTCTACTCCGAGGATATCATCATGTAGCTCTCATGAAGGACAGCACACTGTGGTGCATCGCCATCGAATCACTTCACTAGTATCAGAGCAGTTCGATGCAAAAGCTTTGTTCCTTTTGTGCGAGCAAAGCGAGCATCCCCCCAAGGCTTTCTCTAAGGCTTACGACCAAGGTGGCGACCAAGGCATAGACCTTGGCATACCTTGTCATCCGAGTCACCGAAGTCACTGCTGGCTGCACACGAGGGAGGACCTCAATGATCAAGGAATATAGAGGTTCTTGGTACTTCCCGGGAGGTCACCCATCTTAGTATTGTTCCCCCCGGAGCTCGCTTAACCATGGCAATCTCTTGCCACTAACCTACACTCTTGTGGTGTCTAAAGAAGGCAAAAGACTAAGTTTGACATTACCTTGAACATGTTTTGGTCCCTCAAAGCTTCATTCTTTGCTTTCAAAGCCTATTTCTGAAGCATTTTTGGGGTGTCTTTTGGAGCCATGTTGGAGTACTTTTGCACATAGTTCTCTTCACATAGGTCCAAGAACATCAAGAAGAGTTTTTATTGTACTTTTCCAACAATAAATATCAACCTTTGGGGCTATGTTTTCAACCACACTCGTAAAACTACAGGTTTCTAGAAAGGTTTTCAGTTTTGGTGGGAGCAGTCACTGCAAATTTATGCATTTATGCAGGTTTTTGAGCCTAAAACATCAGAGCTGACAAACACTTGCAGGTGCTATTGGCTAGTTTTTGGGCTATGCATTCAGCCTCTTATTGTCTTTTTACTGCATATATTGAGCACATACACACCATGTACGCTTTTGTGGATACTACTTATGCATATAGCTGAGAGACACCCAGATGTCGGGGTCTCATTGGTGATGTAGGTGGAAGACTTACCCAACCTCGCCATAGGAGATGTATGATAGTTGTTCATAGGTGCTCGATAAGCCTAGTTGGCTTTTATTGGGTAATTGATTATATGCAGTGGAGTCAGTGATCCACTATGCAGGTAAACATGTCGATACTTGCAGTTTTATGATATTTTGACACTGACCATATGCTCAATTTGTAGAGGATAGTCTGGCAAAATTTTTCCAGATTTTTGGTTTAGTCAACTATATAGTGGTCAATTTACTACTTGATACACTTATTCGTTGGTGTTTGCAATCTTCTAGCTCCATTATCATTCTATTCAGTTCTCTACCATCATGGCATCAAAGGTCTCAGGCACATCTAGTGGATCAAGGTCTAGTACTATTGTTCCGAGAAGGAGCTATAACTTGCAGGGCAAAGAGCATTTTGAGATCTGAAAATTTGATGGCACAAACTTTGCTCTATGGACGAATCAGATTAAGGATGTGCTGATTCAAAGAAGGCGATGGAAGCCAGTAAATGGGATTTCAAAGAAGCCTAGTGGACATGGATGAAGATGATTGGGATGAGTTAGATGAAATGGCCAGGTCTACCATTCGCTTGCACCTGGTAGATAATGTGTACTTTATAGTATTAGAATGCTAAAGTGCAGAGGAGCTTTAGAAGAAGTGTTGTTGCTCATCTAAATGAGTTTGATGCTATATTCTCCTAGTTAGAGACTCAAAAAATGGATATGGATAATGAAATGAAAGCAATATTGCTGTTATGCACCTTGCCATCATCATGGGATATGTTTTGCACCACTATTAGCAATAGTGCACCTGGTGGTAAACTCGTCTATGATGATATATGTGGAGCACTCTTGAGTGAGGAGATTCGTAGAAAATCTATGGTTGGCAATCAAAGTGGAGATGCATATAATGTTTGTGATTCTTACCAAGGAAAGAATCAGCAACGTGGCAAGAGCAAGAACAAGGAAAAGAATGTTCAATGGAGTAGAAGTAAATCAAAGAAGAGGGATATCGAATGCCATTATTGTCATAAGAAAGGACACATCAAGAAAGGCTGTTATGCATTAAATAATGCTAAAGGTAAAGGACGGAATGTTGATGGGCATGTTAAACAGTTACCTACACCATCTACTTCGAGTGTGAAGATTGAAGAAATTAATGCTATTTCTGATGATACTAATGTGTTGACACTTGATAGTATTGTGCCAACTAAGGCTCTTATTACTGATTCTCTTTCTCACACATGGCTGCTAGATTTTGGTGCTTCTTTCCATGTGACACCAAACAGAGAATGGTTCTCTAGTTATGCAGCAAACTCTCTTGGTACTGTGAGACTTGGTGACTCTTACCAATGTGATATTGTGGGGATTGGAGATGTGGTTGTGCAGTTCATTGATGGTTCAAAATTCACTATGCATAATGTACACCATGTACCTCAGTTATCACGCAGTTTGATGTCAATTGGTCAAATGATGACCTTGTTTACAAGGAGCTCTTCTATGCTCAGTCCTTTCGTATATCAAAGGGCAATATGGTTATTGCAAAAGGAAGCAAAGTTGGCTCACTTTATCCTTTATTTGTATCACAGAAAGAACACTTGTTAGTTGTTACTGAACAGCCTATGGCTTGTATTTGGCATGGTTGTTTGGGCCATATATCTCGTAGTGGAATGGAAAATCTTTCTCATTCTGGATACTTACTTGTGTTATCTTTCTATAATGTTTCGTTTTGTGAGCATTGTCAATATGGAAAGCAAACCAGAAATGTGCATAGAATGCACATTGACTCTTCAATTCAGCCTTTAGATCTAGTTCATACAGATGTGTGTGGTCCTATGCCCACTAGGTCCTTAGGTGGTTCTCTTTACTTTGTCACTTTCATAGATGATGCTACTAGAAAAGCCTAGGTATATCCTATCAAATCGAAGGATGAGGTATTCCCTAACTTTTAGAAAATGGCTTACTTCACTTGAGACTGAAAAAGGAACTAAGCTTAAGGCTTTACGTTTAGATAATGGGGGTGAGTATACCTCACATGAATTCAACCTTTTTTGTAATTGAACAGCCTATGGCTTGTATTTGGCATGGTCGTTTGGGCCATATATCTCGTAGTGGAATGGAATATCTTTCTCATTCTGGCTACTTACTTGTGTTATCTTTCTCTGATTTTTCATTTTGTGAGCATTGTCAATATGGAAAGCAAACCAGAAATATGCATAGAATGCACATTGACTCTTCAATCCAGTCTTTAGATCTAGTTCATACAGATGTGTGTGGTCCTATGCCCACTAGGTCCTTAGGTGGTTCTCTTTACTTTGTCACTTTCATAGATGATGCTACTAGAAAAGTCTAGGTATATCTTATCAAATCAAAGGATGAGGTATTCCCTACTTTCAAAAAATGGGTTGCCTCAATTGAGACTGAAAAAGGAACTAAGCTTAAGGCTTTACATTCAGATAATGGGGGTGAGTATACCTCACATGAATTCAACCTTTTCTGCCAGTCTAGAGGGATTTGTAGAGAAATTACAACTCCTTAGATCCCAATACAGAATGGTGTAGCTAAAAGGATGAATAGAACTATTCAAGATAGAGCAAGGGAACTCATGTGATTAACCTTTCACCTAGTACTGCCAAAGGTCTGAAAGTGGAACAAGAGTTATGGACAGGGAAGCCACCATATTATGATTATCTTCAAGTTTTTGGGTGTGAAGCATATGTTCATATACCCAAGAGTCTTAGACAAAAGTTGGACCATAAGTCAAAGAAATGCATTTTTCTCGGATATGGTCGAGAAGGACAATTTGGATATTGCTTATGGGATCCTGAAACACGGTTAGTGATGAGAAGTAGGGATGTCATTTTCAATGAGTCTAAGATGCACAAACAGCCCATTAAGGAGGTTGAAGTGAGAAGAGTGGTGTTTGAGGATACTAGTCCTCCAGTTAGCATGCATAAAAATGTTGCACATAGGGATGTTCAAGAGAATGTCCATTCAGATCAGTCTGCACATGTTCCTGTTCAGCAACCATTGAGACGTTCTACATGTGTCTCACATCCACCTGATAGACATGTTCCAGGTTTAGATTTTATTATGCTAACAGATGCCGGTGAGCCTTCTTGCTACAAAGAGGCTATGTAGACAGAGGATCATGTCAACTGGGAGCATGCCATGAAGAGTGAGTTGGATTCTATTCACAAAAATGGTACTTGGGATTTAGTACCTTTGCCAAAGGGCAAGAAAGCTTTACCATGTAAATGGGTATATAAATTGAAATTCAGACTCTCCCATAGTTACTTTGGCCATATTGGCCTTTAGTGGGAGATTTTTACCGTTGGTGTCCATGTGAAAGGCCAAATGGCCACTGGACACTTCTTTGTATATGTTCTTTAATAAAGCATATAGTGGCCTGGTCAGTCACATACTATAAGTTTGACCACATTTGTATAACCAAAGAAGTCTGTCTTCGTGCTCCTTGTGTACTGTGTTTTTGCTATGTATTCGGCACCCTCTATGCAGAGTACCGTGTGTAGCCCTAGGAGCTCAGTTTTCTACTCCAAGGATATCATTGTGTAGCTCTCATGAAGGAGAGCGCATTGTGGTGCATCGCCATCGAATCACTTCATGTATGTATCTATCAAAAATTAGCATTAGAAGTTTGATATACTTACAATAAGTAGTCCTCGCATAAGTAGGAGGTAGTGGTGGACTTCCCTCTGATTGATCAAAATCTGACTGTGTAGCAAATAAAGTTACTAGATATTAATAATCTGATTATTTACATACATACACACTCACATGTACACATTTACACATACACACATATTCACATATACACAAATACACATTTTGACATATAAATACACATACAAGACTATAAATGTATGATGTGTGTATGTATGTATGTATATTGGGTGCATGTGTGTGTATGTGTATGTGTATGTGTATGTGTGCATGTATTTATTATGTATGTGTGTGTATCTATATGTGTGGGTATGTGTATTTGTGTGTATATCTATGCATGTTTATAAATGTGTATGTATTTATTACATATGTGTTTGTATGCATGTAGAATGTGTAAGTGTGTGTATGTATGTGTAAGTGTATGTATGTGTGTGTATGCATGTGTCTAGGAGTATGTGTATTTGTGTGTATGTGTATATGTGCATGTATTTAATATGTGTGTATGTGTATGTATATGTGTGGGTATGTGTATGTGTGTGTATGTATGTATGTGTAATTCTATGTATGTATGTGTAATTCTATGTATGTATGTGTATGTATATGTGTATGTGTATGCATGTATGTGTGTGTATGTATGTGTATGTATGTGTATGTGTGGGTATGTATGTATGTGTAAGTGTATGCATATGTGTATGTGTATGCATGTATGTGTGTATGTATGTGTATGTGTGGGTATGTATGTGTGTGTATGTATGTGTAAGTGCAGTATGTATGTATTTGTGTGTATGTGTATGTGTGCATGTATTTAGTATGTATGTGTGTGTATGTATATGTGTGGGTATGTGTAAGTGTATGTATGTATGCGTAAGTGTATGTATATGTGTATTTATGTATGTATGTGAGTGTGTGGGTATGTGTATGTGTGCGTATGTAAGTATACGTGTATGTATATGTGTATGTGTATTTGTGTGTATGTGGGTATGTGCATCTGTGCATGTATTTAGTAGGTATGTGTGTGTATATATATATGTGGGTATGTGTATGTATGTGTAAGTATGTATGTGTAAGTGTAAGTATGTTTGTGTGTCTATGTATGCATGTTCGCAAATTCAAAGTTTTTTTAATATTATGATCCTTTTTTTAGATTAAAATAAAAGGAAATATTGTATGGTAGAACAAAATAAGAGAAGATCTAACATACCACTTGAGACACGGTAGCTTTTTTGCAGACATCTACATCTTCAGGAATCATTTCCTTAACAAAAGATATACAAATTAATATAGAATATTAATTAGTATGACTTATAATTCTCATATGTTTTATAAAGGTTTTACATTTAGTCTATGTATTTTTGTTTCATTAAATAAACATAGGCTGCTGCAAAGAAGAGAGTTGAGTTAGATCATAGATCACACTTAGGCCAAATGGGTCATCATGGTTTTGTAGCTACATTTGTAAGTATATATATTATTGAAACTATATTTTTTATTTTTATTTTATTTTTTTATTTTATTGTGGATATGAACGTTTGAATGATTACATGCAAGATCATCCAAATGCTTTTGTGAGTATTATTAAATTTCATATAATGATTTTATTTTTATTAATGCTTTATATGTTTTATTTGTTTATGTTTGTTATATGTAATACAGGAGTATTATGGATGATGTGGAGAGAGAGATACAGGTGGGACGATCTTGATCATCACAGACTGCTCCACCTCTACTCATGATGGCACTACAGATACATCAGATCATGCGGATGATCATGATGATGAGGATGATCATGATGATGAGGATGATCATAATCATGATGATGATGATGATGAGTTACATGATGATGTGGATGATGATGATTATGATGATTGATATATTACATTGGATATATATTTACATTGATATACACATTTAATTTATATCTATATATTCTCTCATTCTAGATATGTTTTGAATAGTGTCTATGGTACTGATTAATGAAAAGTATTGTTTTAATGATTTTTATTATTGTTTATATTGAACATGTGATTTATTACTTTGTGTGTTTGTGTGTATATATGTATGTATGTGTGTGTAGTTGTGTGTGTATAAAATGTATGTATGCACATGTAGGTATATATCTATATTTCTTTAAGTGTGTCTATATGAATGTATATGTGTGTATATATGTGCATGTAATATGTTTTATGCATATGCATTTGTGTATGTGTATGTGTATGTATGTGTATGTGCATGTGTGTGTGTATGTGTATGTGTATGTGTATGTGTATGTGTATGTGTATGTGTATGTGTATGTGTATGTGTATGTGTATGTGTATGTGTATGTGTATGTGTATGTGTATGTGTATGTGTATGTGTATGTGTATGTGTATGTGTATGTGTATGTGTATGTGTATGTGTATGTGTATGTGTATGTGTATGTGTATGTGTATGTGTATGTGTATGTGTTTGTGTATGTGTATGTGTATGTGTATGTGCATGTGTATGTGTATGTGTATGTGTATGTGTATGTGTATGTGCATGTGTATGTGTATGTGTATGTGTATGTGTATGTGTATGTGTATGTGTATGTGGATGTGGATGTGGATGTGGATGTGTGTGTCTGTGTGTGTCTGTGTGTGTATGTGTATGTGTATGTGTATGTGTATGTGTATGTGTATGTGTATGTGTATGTGTATGTGTATGTGTATGTGTATGTGTATGTGTATGTGTATGTGTATGTGTATGTGTATGTGTATGTGTATGTGTATGTGTATGTGTATGTGTATGTGTATGTGTATGTGTATGTGTATGTGTATGTGTATGTGTATGTGTATGTGTATGCGTATGCGTATGCGTATGCATATGCGTATGTGTATGTGTATGTCTGTGTATGTGTGTGTGTGTATGTGTATGTGTATGTGTATGTGTGTGTGTGTGTATGTGTATGTGTATGTGTATGTGTATGTGTATGTGTGTGTGTATGTGTATGTGTATGTGTATGTGTATGTGTATGTGTATGTGTATGTGTATGTGTATGTGTATGTGTATGTGTATGTGTATGTGTATGTGTATGTGTATGTGTATGTGTATGTGTATGTGTATGTGTATGTGTATGTGTATGTGTATGTGTATGTGTATGTGTATGTGTATGTGTATGTGTATGTGTATGTGTGTATGTGTATGTGTATGTGTATGTGTATGTGTATGTGTATGTGTATGTGTATGTGTATGTGTATGTGTTGTGAAGAGATGGATAGGTATGTGCTTGAAGATGAAGAGGTGTTGCAAAATCCTTGTTCTACACCAGCCGAATGAACTCTAGGAGTATATGGTGGGCCCTTTTAGCTTGCCAATGGATGTATTAGACACCCTATATACCTTGAAAGATCACTCTCAAAAAGATAGATCAAAATAGATAAGTTGGAGTTAGCTCAGAGGTGAAGAACTTGCTATTTTGGTTCATACACTTGTCCAGTGTTTTGCATAATTCTCTGAGCACAACAGCAATTAGCTTAATTCCTCTTGGGGAAGTCTAGTTAACTTAAAGAGCTAACTTTCAAGAGTAATCTGATAAAAAATAATGAATCACACACTGAGAATGATGTTTAACAACTGATGACATCATCCCAATTTTCACGGGCTGCTACAGTAATGAGACGAGTGAGCAGAAAAATGCACATAACTCCAGATTTAAGAATCAAATGATTATGCACATTTGTATGCTTATACTATACAGTACGTTTTTTTTTTTAAATGGAGGTTCAGCCAAAGCCTACTCCCCCGGACTTTAACTTTGAAATTGCAACTGTACAAGTGAATGGGCATAGCACCCGCGGGACCCCCCGTATCCCACAAAGCAGGGGTTAGACAAGGTTACAACTGAGAGACATGGTTACAACTGGGTTTAACTGGCCTAAGCCATAACATGTCTAGCCTGGGACTTGAACCTTGGACCTCCACCTCAAGAGGCCAAAGCTCAACCAACTGTCCTACAGGATGTGGACACTATACAGTACGTTGAATCCAACAAGCTTTAAATCATTAAATTTGGATAATTAACCACTGAGAAATGGCTCTAACAAGATGAGTAAAAAATTCGGGTACCTGATAGAGAAGTGAAAATGAATAGATACTGTTGACTTCAACTGAACATAACTGGAGATTGCAACATCCAAATGAAATGAAAATTGATGACCATATATTAGGCTTATAGAGCTAACTTTACCAAGTTAAATCACTGAAAATGATGCACCAAGCTTAGAGAAACCATCTCTGCAATCTGACTGAGAAAACTGAGAGATATGGCAGTAGTACACTTCACAAGAACATGGAAATATGAACTCAACTGATCATGAAAATGAAAGTATATTGCTTGTACAATAAAATGGACTTACTGATACATATGTGTGCCTTGTAATCACACCTTGATATGGCATAAAGCTCAGCTCTTGGAGGTCTTCACATAGGTCTCTCTAACCACGACTAAAACTGCCATCTATTTATAGTTGAGTTTGGGAGGCTAACTTCCCTCAATCACTCTCCAATCAATTTGTGATTGATTGTTACACTTATGTGTTCCTCGAGTAGCTTTGATGTGAACCTTTTCCCTATACATGGGCACTTTTTACTCTAGTGCTGGCTAGAGGTTTTTTCCCCATGTTACCACATACTTGATACTCTCATATGTGGTGGTACTTTGTACTTAGGGATATTCATCAGCTCTTACTTCAGTTCAGTTCATCGATCAATAGAGTGAGCTATTCCAGCCATCGTCTTCTCCGTGTGTCTTGCTGCATTTGTGCTCCTTGTGTGTGCTTCTCGTGTGTCTCTCGCACTTCTACACACACCCAACAGTGGTATCAGAGCAGGTTAAGCTTCTTCTCAAGTTTCGGTTTTTCGCATCGCAGCGCGCGTGCACTTTAACAGTGCAAATCGACTTCGGAGCATAGAACGATGAATTTCAGCAGCCCGAAAACATTTCCACCAGGTGCGCTAGGGTTTTACCCCCATTTCGAAACCATTCGTACAGTCAGAATCGCCATCAGAGTGACGGTTTGTGAGCTGAAATTTCAGCACTCATTTCAGCTTTCATCGAAGTGAAGATTTTGTCATATTCTTGTTCCTTAGTGAAATGGCGGGCAGCAATGACTTGTTTGGCATGCTTCAAGCTGAAGATAAGCTTGATGGGACCAACTATCCGATGTGGTCTTACATGATGAAACATGTTCTTGTTGCAAAACAACTTTGGAACATAGTGGCAGATGTAGATCGAAGACCGGCAGGTGCTTCTACTTCACAGTCTACTGTCACAGATGGAGCTTCTTCTTCGAGTACAGTGGTTTCTCCTTCTCCACCTACACAGGAGCAGCTTAGATGGGATGGAAAAGATGCTCAAGCTCATGCTTTGATTGCGCTTTCAGTGAAGCGTCATATAGTTCCACACATTCGGTCACGTTCTACATCACGACAGGCATGGGACACTCTTGCTTCTTTGTATGCCATGCGTAATGAAGCACGTGTTGCATACTTGAGGATGTATGTATGGCTGAAAATGAGTCTGTGGATGTGTATGTGACACACATCAAGGACTTGAAAGAGCAATTGGCAAACATAGATGAGATCATTCCGGATGCATCACTCATTTCTACATTGTTGAAAGGATTACCGGAATCTTTTCAAAGCTTTGCTACTACACTCCGTTTGGTTGCAAAAAGAAATCCTAATATGTATGCATTTGATGAGGTTGTGTCTCTTCTTTTGCAAGAAGAGCAATCTAGAGTGAATAGGAGTGGTTTGATTGAGGGAACGCAAGCACTTGCTATCTCACAAAAGGGAAAAAGCAAGTATGGTTCAACTTTTGGTTCATCAAAACCAAAGCCTCAAGCTTCCTCTTCCACTCATTCCTCTAATGATGGTGATTTGCAAAAGAAGAAGAGATGCAAATATTGCCGAAAGGCTGGTCATACTATTGATGAGTGTAGAAAGCTTGCTAAACGCAATGAAAAGAAGAAGGAATCCGGCATGTCTATTGCTGAAAATTCAGCAAATGCAAAGAATGATGAAGCTAACATGGCTCAAGATTTTTGGGCATGTGTTGTTACATGTCATTATGATGCTTCTTTACATTCTAAATGTATGGTTGTGAGTGAGGCTGATTCGGATTGGTTCTTTGATAGTGGTGCTTCAAAGCACATAACATCATGCAAAAGATTTTTTGCCTCTTTGAAAGATGCACCTAAAGGAGGACATGTGGTGTGTGAAAACAATGCCTCTTATCCTATCATTGGAGTAGGAGAAATTGAGCTTACGGCTGCAAATGGAGGTGTGATTCTCTTGAAAAATGCATTGTATGTGCCCGGTATCAAGAAGAACTTAATTTCAGTTCCGTTGATTGCCAAAGCTGGACTTCATGTACACTTTGTTGATGATAAGTGTATGGTTCATGATTTCAGCAATGGCGATGTTATTGTGATGTCCGGTACATTATGTAATGGTTTGTATCGCATGGATACATACAAGAGGGCTCCCTCGAATGCCTTAGTTGCTCATACTTCTTCCATGGCTGAAATGGAGCTTTGGCATGCTCGTTTTGGTCATTTAAACTTCAATAGTTTGCTCTACTTGCAAAAGAAGGACATGGTTATTGGCTTGCCTACAGTTGAGTCCATTGAAAAGCATGCATGTGAGGGTTGCATTCTTGGAAAAATGCATCGTGCTTCTTTTCCAAAAGATAGTCACACACACACTACAAGAAAATCGCAACTTGTTCATAGTGATGTATGTGGTCCGGTCAAGACTCCATCTTTTGGGAAGCATGTATATTTTGTTACCTTCATTGATGATGCTACTCGCCATACATGGGTGTATCCTATGAAAGCAAAGAATGAGGTATTTTCTTGCTTCAAAGCATTTTTAGCTATGGCTGAAAATTTTTCTTCACAAAAGCTTTTGACTCTCCGCACGGATCGTGGTGGTGAATACATGTCACATGAGTTTAATGCTTTTCTTCGTGAAAGAGGTATTTCACACCAATGTATGGTGCCATATACACCTCAACAAAATGGTGTTGCCGAGCGTAAAAATAGAACTCTACTTGAAATGGCATGATGTATGGTTAAAGGAAAGCATCTTCCTCATAAGTTTTGGATGGAAGCGGTCATGTGTGCAAACTATGTGTTGAATCGCTGCCCTACAAAAGCATTGAGAGTCATCACTCCTTATGAGGCTTGGAATGTTCATAAGCCTATGGTTAGTCATATGCGTGTGTTTGGTTGTTTGGCATATGCTCTTGTGCCATCACAACAACGTCACAAACTTGATGACAAGGCAAAGAAATGTATATTTGTTGGTTATAGTGCTGAAAGTAAGGGATATCGGTTGTACCATCCATTGATGAATACAATTATTGTAAGTCGAGATGTGGTATTTGCTGAAAATTCAGTTTTCCCTCTACTTGAATGCAAAAAACTGCCAACAGTTAGCTCACAAGATGTGTTCGATACACTCATGCCTTTGTTCCAAAATGGTGCGCTTGACTATGGCCATGTAGACCAGCGAACTGAGGTTCAAAGGGCTGAAAAATTCCAGCCAAATAGAGCTGAAAATGCAGAGAATTTCCAGCCAAACATGGCTGAAAAATTTTAGCCAAAAATTGCCAAAACTATTGGAAATTTCCAGCCACATATGGCTGAACATTTGCGTCAAAATATGGCTGAAACTGAGCATGAAATTCAGCCCACACATGATGTACATATTGAAGATGTATTACATAATGAACGCATGTCTATCAAGAGTGCACAATCTATGCCAAAGTGGTTGAAACAAACTTTGCAGGATAGCAAATTGAGTGCACCTTTACTTGGTAGAACAAGATCAAGCTCTCACCATGCATCAAGTAATTTTGTGGATTATTCTCTTATTGCTACAGCATGTAATGAAGAGCCACTTTCTTTTGAAAATGCATGTGACGATCCACAATGGATGAGTGCTATGCAATCAGAAATGGATTCCATACATAGGAATGGTACTTGGGAGTTATGTGAATTGCCAAAAGGAAAGAATGCCATTGGTACAAAGTGGGTTTATAAGATTAAAAGAAAATATGATGGTAGCATTGATCGCTACAAAGCTAGATTGGTTGCCAAAGGATATGCGCAACAATATGGCATTGACTATGAGGAAACTTTTGCACCTACTTCACGCATGACTACCATTTGTACCATGGTTGCATTGGCTGCCCATCGAGGTTGGAAAGTGCATCAATTGGACATAAAAACAGCCTTCTTGAATGGAGATTTGCAAGAAGAGGTCTATGTGAAGCAACCTCCTGGATTTGCTATGAAAGGGAAAGAGCATATGGTTTGTCGCTTGCATAAAGCCTTGTATGGTCTTAAGCAAGCTCCACGTGCATGGTATGACAAAACATAAGCACTTGATTGCTCTTGGCTTCACATGTAGTCCGATTGAAAGCACACTCTATGTACGCAAAAATGGGGCTGATCTTATAGTGCTTGTTCTTTATGTCGATGACATACTCTTAACTGGGTCATGTGATGCAAAACTTGACATTCTTATGGCTGATTTGCAGCATACTTTTGATGTCACTTATCTTGGTCTTTTGAGCTACTATCTTGGCATCCAGTTTGTATCCGTTGAGGGGGGAATTGTTATGCATCAAGCAAAGTATGTTGAAAAACTACTTCAGCGTTTTGATTTTGAGGATTGTAAGCCAGTTTCCACACCAATTGAGACAGGATTCAGGTTCTCAGTTGAGGATTCTAGTGATGCTTTTGACACTTCTCTTTATCAGCAAGTTGTGGGATGTCTTATATATGCATGCAACACAAGGCCGGATATACAGTATGCAGTTTCCCAGTTGAGTCGATTCATGCATAGCCCTGGCACTAAGCATTGGCAAGCGGTGAAACGTATGTTTAGATATCTCCGAGGCACTTTGAGCTTAGGTCTCTTTTATGGCAGAGATGTTCAGCCATGCTTGCATGCTTTTACAGATAGTGATTGGGCTGGTTGTTATGATACTCGCGTGTCCACTAATGGTAATTGCTTTTTCCTTGGAGACTCATGCATATCTTGGTTGATTAAGAAGCAACCTACAGTGGCGACATCGAGTTGTGAAGCTGAGTACAGGGCAGTTTTCACAGCTACAGTGGAGTGTATATGGCTGAGACGCCTATTGATGGATCTTTGCATGGAGATTGATGCTGCTACGCATATTCTCACAGATAGTCAGAGTGCTTTGGCTGTTGCAAAAAAACCCAGTGTTTCATGCACGGACCAAACATATTGAGGTGCATTATCACTATGTGAGAGAGCGCCTTCATGCAGGAGATATTGATTTGGTATATGTGCCTACACAAGATAATGTGGCAGACATATTCACCAAATCTCTTCCACGGGAAAAGTTTGAAGCTTTTCGCAAAGCTTTAGGCTTATTACCTTGTGGGGGCTGATCTGTCACTCCCTGTATGTGTTCACATCATTCGCTCCAGGAGGGTTTGTTACACTTATGTGTTCCTCAAGTAGCTTTGATGTGAACCTTTTCCCTATACATGGGCACTTTTTACTCTAGTGCTGGCTAGAGGTTTTTTCCCCATGTTACCACATACTTGATACTCTCATATGTGGTGGTACTTTGTACTTAGGAATATTATTCAGCTCTTACTTCAGTTCAGTTCATCGATCAATAGAGTGAGCTATTCCAGCCATCGTCTTCTCTGTGTGTCTTGCTGCGTTTGTGCTCCTTGTGTGTGCTTCTCGTGTGTCTCTCGCACTTCTACACACACCCAACATTGATTTGATTCTCTATCTACCACAAATCACGAATTCATGGCTCCTCTTTCCCTTTTTGATCAAGTGGACTCAACCACTTAAGATTCTTTCACTTTTACATTAAGTAAACTCTTCAAAAGTTACAAGAGGTAGTTCACAAGTGAACTTTACATAGTCTTCATTTTAAAGCTTCTTCTATGACTTGTGGGACTCAAGCCAATACTTAGGCTTTTCATAGACTTGCTCCAACAGCTCCCTCTCAAGCCAAGTATGCTTGAGGTCTTCAATCTTCCAAGATTACATGCAAACCAGTCATAGCCTTGAATTTGCAAAGCTTTGTACCACCCAATGCTTTGGTTAGAATATCTGCACATTGTTCATGAGTGGACACATATGATATTTGAATCTCTTTGCTTAGAACCTTCTCTCGTACATAGTGATAATGAACTTCAATATGTTTAGTCCTTGCATGAAAAATAGGATTAGCAGCCAAATGAATAGAACTCATATTGTCACGAAAAATAGTTGGAGTTCCAAACTCCAATCCAAGATCTTTGAATAATGTCTTCATCCACATAGCTTCCTGAGTAGCTATGGCAAGACCTCTATATTCAGCTTCAGTAGAAGAGAGAGCAACTGTGGGTTGCTTCTTGGATGACCATGAAATAAGCTTTGAACCTGCAAAGGTAAGATAACCTGAAGTGCTCATTCTATCTTCTTTGGAGCCAGCCCAATCTACATCAGAAAATAGCTTCAACCCTAAATTAGATACATAAGGATAACAAAGTCCTTCATTTATGGTTCCTTTGAGATACTTGAGAATCCTTTTGGCAGCATCCATATGTGGTTTCCTTGGTGTGTGCATAAATTGGCTTAGCACACTCACACTGTAACATATATCTACTCTTCTCAATGTGGCATAGTTGAGACTACCCACTAGACTTTGATATGATGTGATGTCCTCTATGAGTTCACCTTCATGTGAGCTCAATTTGTGATTGACCTCCATTGGAGTACCTGCAATCTTACAATCTTGCATCTTGAATTTTGCCAACATGTCCTTAATGTACTTTCTTTGAGTGAGAAACAAACCATGATCTTTGTAGACAACTTCCAAACCTAGGAAGTAGGTAAGTGAACCCAAATCACTTATCTTGAACTCTTCTCTCATCTGATCTTTGATCTTCTTCATACCATCTGCATCATTTCCTGTCAATATAATATCATCTACATATACACATAAGTAGATGACCTCAGAATTACTCCTTCTAATAAAGAGTGAAGGATCTGCCTTGCTTGGTTGAAAGCCTTTGTCCTGCAAGAATGAAACAAGCCTAAAATTCCAAGCTCTTGGAGCTTGCTTGAGACCATACAATGCTTTGTTAAGTTTACACACATAATCAGGATAAACTTGATTCTCAAAACCAGGTGGTTGTGCCATATATACCTCTTCTGTTATCCAACCATTCAAGAATGCATTCTTTACATCTAGTTGAAGTATCTTCCAATTCTTGGAAGAGGCAATACTAAGCAAAACCCTAATAGTAGGCATCTTTGCCATAGGAGAGAAGGTCTCCTCATAATCAATTCCCTGAGTTTGTGCAAAGCCTTTTGCTACAAGCCTTGCCTTATACCTGTTAATGGAACCATCAGAATTCTTCTTGAGTTTATAGACCCATCTTGAGCCTATTAACTTCATGGATGAAGTCTTGGGCACCAAATCCCAAGTGTTGTTTTCCTCAAGTGCTTCAATCTCTTCCTTCATTGCATGCTTCCATTCTAATTTGGCTTTGGCCTCTTCAAAGGATGATGGCTCCTCTTGGTTTATATCCTGTGCTATGTAGATAGAATGTTTAGTTACTAATGAGGTGTCAAACCCATACCTTTCTGGTTTTTTCTTTTCCCTCATAGATCTTCTTAGGCCATGATGTGATGATTCTGCCTCATGTCCAAGTTCCTGCAATTTTGCTTTACCTTTAGACTTCCATGCTTTGATCTTTTCCATATGAGATTCTTCATCATCCTCTGAGGTGTCTTGTTCTTCAATCTTCGGTTGTTCTCTACCAAGCTTTGGAAAATCTTCTTCAAGATCATATGGTAAATTGACCTTCCTGCATGAATCTTCATACCATGAATTGTTTTCATCAAAAACTACATCTCTGCTTACCAAGAATCCTTGGTTGGTAGAGTTGTATAACCTGTAACCCTTTTGATTGTTGTCACATCCAATAAATACACACCTTTCTGCCTTTGGATCCATTTTGCCTCTAACCTATGAAGGAACATGAGCAAAAGCAATACATCCAAAAATTTTACAATGATCTAAGCTTGGTCTTCTTCCATTCCAAGCCTCATATGGATTCATCCCATCAAGGGATTTTGAAGGCAACCTATTAATCAAGTAAGTGGCTGTAGATATAGCCTCAGCCCATAAGTAATTAGGTAAATGCTTTTCATTTAACATATACCTTGCAGCTTCAACAATTGTCCTATTCCTCCTTTCTGCCACTCCATTTTGCTCAGGAGTGTACCTTGTAGTTACCTCTCTTTTGATTCCTCTTTCTTGAAGAAAAGAATCGAACTCATGGGAGAAGTATTCTCCCCCTCCATCTGACCTTAGCCTTTTTAGTGATTTACCTGTTTGATTCTCCACAAGAGCCAAATATCTTTTGAAACATGAAAAAACTTCATCTTTGTGTTTCATAAAGAATAGGATAGTCCATCTACTGCAATCATCAATAAAGGAGACATAATACCTTGATCCAGATATTGAAGCTTCCTTGCTAGGTCCCCATACATCTGTATGAACCAAATCCAAGAGATCTCCATGCATATAACCTTTCTTCATGAATGGTAACCTGTGAGACTTTCCAAATTGACATGCACTACACTTATAAATCATATGTTGTTTTGACAAATTAGGGAGTCCAAGTACACTTTGGTCCCTGCAAATTTGCTTTAATGACCTTTCACCAATATGTGCTAACCTTTTCTGCCATACTTCCAATTCTGTGAGTGTCTGACTACCATAATTAAAGAGAGCAATGTTTCTAGTGTCTTGTAATTCAAATGTGAGCAATCTACCTGCCTTTTCACCTTTTGCAATTCTTCTGAATCCTTGACTTGGATCTTCAACAAATGCTCCTGCTTTTGTGAACCTAACTTGCAACCCTTTCTCTACTATCTACCCAACACTTATCAAATTCTTTGTAATGGTAGGGACATAGAGTACCTTGCTGAGTAGGTTGATGTTTCCATCAGGTGCTTTGACATTGCTTATTTTCTCCACAGGATGTCTTGTGTCATCTCCAGTTTGTACCTCATGCTTATTCCTTGGATCTTCTAAATCTGATAGGAGTGCCACATGTCCTGCCACATGATTTGAACATGCTTCCCACTTGTCATCTGCCTTCAAGCCATTGATGACCTGCCTTACAATTTGCTCTTCATCTATTACCTCTCCAATGCTTCCCAACTGATCTGCTATGTCCTTGAGTTTTGTGACAAAATCAATCACATTTTGTTTGGGAGCCTTCTTGAGAGTTGTGAAATCCAGCCATAGTTGATGCTTCCTAGCTTTGGTACTTGAAGAGAAGAAGGCTTCAAGTGCATCCCACACTTCGTGAGATGTCTTACAACTAATGTGAGGCAACAAAAAATCTGAGATAGAGTTGAGGAGATAAGACCTTGCAAGTGCATCCTTGGAGCACCATGTGCTCAATCTTTCTTGCTCTTCTTGTGTTGGTTGACTTTTGTTCCTGAAACTTGGCATAACTTCATCTCCAGCCACATAACCATATAAACTTCTACCTTGGAGATAAGCTTCCATTCTTAATGACCAAGCTGAGTAGTTACCTCTCTCCAATTTGTCAATTGATGAAGGAAATCCATCTGCCATGTTGTCCAACCTTGCTCTGATACCACTATGAAGAGATGGATAGGTATGTGCTTGAAGATGAAGAGGTGTTGCAAAATCCTTGATCTACACCAGCCAAATGAACTCCAGGAGTATATGGTGGGCCCTTTTAGCTTGCCAATGGATGTATTAGACATCCTATGTACCTTGAAAGATCACTCTCAAAAAGATAGATCAAAACAGATAAGTTGGAGTTAGCTCAGACGTGAAGAACTTGCTATTTTGGTTCATACACCTGTCCAGTGTTTAGCATAATTCTCTGAGCACAGCATCAATTAGCTTAATTCCTCTTGGGGAAGTCTAGTTAACTTAAAGCGCTAACTTTCAAGAGTAATCTCATAAAAAATAATGAGCCACACACTGAGAATGATGTTTAACAACTGATGACATCATCCCGATTTTCACGGGCTGCTACAGTAATGAGACCAGTGAGTAGAAAAATGAACATAACTCCAGATTTAAGAATCCAATGATTATGAACATTTGTATGCTTATACTAGACAGTAAGCTGAATCCAACAAGCTTTAAATCATTTTTGATAAGTAACCACTAAGAAATGGCTCTGACAAGATGAGTAAAAAAGTCAGGTACCTGACAGAGAAGTGAAAATGAACAGATACTATTGACTTCAACTGAGCATAGCTGGAGATTGCAACATCCAAATGAAATGAAAATTTGTGACCATATAGTAGACTTATAGATCTAACTTAACAAGTTAAATCTCTGAAAATGATGCACCAAGCTCAGAGAAACCATCTCTGCAATTTCACTGAGAAAACTGAGAGATATGGCAGTGAGTAGTACACTTCACAAGAACATGGAAATATGAACTCAAATGATCATGAAAATGAAGTATATTGCTTGTACAATACAATGGACTTACTGATACATATGTGTGCCTTGTAATCACACCTTGA